>CM001190.1:5394849-5984625 GCA_000218505.1 Schrenkiella parvula
ATTGGTTCTCCCTCAAAAAAGCTCTAAGATATCATGTATATAGGTCTAGAGGCGGCTTGGATAAGATCTTCAGAAGATAAGGTCAAGTCTAGGTCAAATAGAGAATATCCCTTTTTATTCTCGTCAAACTGTAGTGGGTGCTCCAATAGTGGAACGGGTGCTCCAAATGATGCTCTGGACCCTTTTTGCTTGGCCTTTTATCTTTTTTGCCCAAATGCCTCCAACAGCCCCAATCCTCGTCCAAAGTCTCTTAGTAACCTGAAATGACTAAAAAACAACTAAAAGGACTCGATAAAACTCAAAAACAACTGTTGGTATGCGTCAAAAGCGCAACACATCAACTCTCCCGAACTGAGACTTTTGTTTGTCCTCAAACAAAACAAAAATCTCAGCACAAGAAAGATGTTTGAAAACACGTGAAGTCACATATCCTTCAGAACGCCATCTTGACCTTCACCTTTGTAAACCACATTAATCAACATCAACCTTAGCTACTACTTCCATGTACTCTACCTTAAGCTTAGAACCATACCAATTCCAACCCACAATCCATAAGAGTTATCCAAAATCACCATTGCTGACTTCTTTTTAGTTTAAAGTGTGCAGTCTCATCGAGGGAATAACGATCAATGAATACATGGACTCTTACCCATTCAAGTACCTGATCACACATACAGTCTTACTTTTGGTTCCTTTCCTCTCCCTTTTTCTCTCTTCCTTTGTCGATTTTTCCCTACTTTTCTAGGGTATCATTTTATTTTTTCTATCGACTGCTTTCCATGGACATGCTTCCATGAAACGCGAGAACTAACGGGTTCATTCCAAAATTTCCGGTTCACTTCCTTACCACCTATATCCAATTTATTTTTTTTATTCAAGGGAAGAGAGAGGGAAACCGTACTCACACAGACTAGTACTTTCAGGCCTGAATGAGAAATCCGATTCGATGTATGCCAAGCCCCAAGATGAGAGAATTTAGTAAATTTAAGTGTGACGCCAGCCTTGGATCCTTCAAATACCCAAAGAGATATGGGCAATATTGGTGGGTCAATCCACTTATGGGGTTTCCATTGAGTAAAATCTGCAGTAAATTGCTAAAAGAATTGTTACTTAAGTGTCAATTAAAACGGTTAGTTCGAAAAAAAGCTCATAGTTCCCGACTAAGTTTTAACTCGATAAAACACCTTAAAAAATGAACACAAAAAAAAATTGAAGAAACGGTTAGTAGACAATGAATGCCCTCCCCCAAACTTACTTCACACAGTTTCGGTGTGAAAATAAACCAAGAAGAAGGCAAAACAAAACTAACATTTTTTTTTCGAAGACTTACCTGGTTGGAGCACCTAGGCGGAGCAGGTGCTCCGATTTTCACCCTGGATGCTCTGTAGAGCAATCTCCGCCAGGAGCACGTGGTTGTTCCCCCGGAGCAGGTGCTCCGTCTGGTCGCTCAATAAAGCAGAGAATAAGCAAAGAGATATAAGAGAAAACAGAATAGAAATCAATAGATAAAAGATAGGGTTTAGCAATCTTCTCCAAATTTTTCGAAAGAGGATTAGAGATCTTCTCCCAAAATTACAAAGTTCCAAAGCTCAAAACTATGAATAATAAATTGGTTCTCCCTAAAAAAGCTCTAAAATATCATGTATATAGGTTTAGAGGCGGCTTGGATAAGATCTTAAGAAGATAAGATCTTTAGAAGATAAGGTCGAATCTAGGTCAAATAGAGAATATCTCTTTTTATTCTCGTCAAACTGTAGTGGGTGCTCCAATGGTGGAGCGGGTGCTCCAAATGATGCTTTGGACCCTTTTTGCTTGGTTTTTCTCCTTTTTGCTCAAATGTTTCCAACAGCTCCAATCCTCGTCCAAAGCGGACTTTAATCTTCACAGCCCATCCGTACAAGGAGAAGAATCTGAAGACCCCTTTCTAACAGGAATTGGCAAGTTTGTCCTTTTTTAAAAAAACGGGACACGCACGAGTTGGTTGGGTTTGGGGAAAGAAAAATTTAATTCCAAACCAACCAAATTTAATTCAACCAACCAAACCAAACAAAATTGATTTCAACCCAATTAAACAAAAAGTGTCGTCTTCTTCCTCTTGTATCATCCACCATTGATTAAAAAAAAGCTCGAAATTGAAGGTTAGAACTTTCGTTTTTCCTGGTATTTTCGGTTTCATGACCCTATTTTGAAGTTTATGTAATATGTAAAGCAATTAATACATAGTTTCTTCTCAATTAGGTAATTTCATATTAATGAAAAATTTGATTTTTTTGCTCATACTAGAATTAAAACTAATGGGTTAAATCTATTATGACATAACATTGTTAATTTTAGAGGACACATTTGTTTAATGAGTATAAATCATACTTAAAATTGGATAAAACTTTGTTGGAATTTTCATATAAATGTAAAAAATTGATTTTTTTTTGTCATTGGAGTCACTGCGCTTATTGGGTATTGCTAATAGAAACTGAAATAGTTAACTAAATGGGATATCTTGGTTAAGTGAGCAACGAATCGTCATAAATTGATAAAGAACCAAAATTTCTGGGTACCTCAAGAGGTTCGAGAAAAAGTAGTCCTACCTCCGGAATATTAACCGAATAAAGGAAAACTGCAACAGAAAAGATTCCCATCACCTGGAGAACATCGTGGAAGAGGAAGAGGAAGAAGAGGAGGAGGAAGAGGAAGAAGAGGAAGACGTGGAGGTTGGGCTGAATGGTTTAATCTCAGCGCTGGAATTGGTAGTAGTGAAGAATAAATGTTTGTATTCCAAACTCAAATACCGCAGGTGTAACGGTTTCTATTTTGAACTCATGTTTGTGTCTTTTGAGATGGTACTACTGGAACTATTAGACCAGCTATGTTATTAAGGGAAAACTGGTGTAACTAAGGATAACTACGTTGATTTTAATGAATTAGTTTAACTAGGAATAACTAAGTATTTTTTTAGGGTTAACTAAGTATTATTTTTCTTTGATTAATTTGATGTTTATTTTAATTGTGAAACATCTACAAAAATTATGAAACATTTTAAAATTATATGTTAGTTTGTGAAATTTTTTTTTTAAATGAATTATTGTTACTTCATCCTAAACTAAGCTATGATTATATGGTAAGTGTGACAATGCTACCATCATTATTAGGAGAAATAAGCAAATTTCGTATTTTTTGAAATTTTATAACATGGAAATACTCAAAATGTTGTTTAATAATCGTTTATGATAAGTACTACTACAAAAAAAATTGATTCTCTCATGGTATAACTAAAAGAATGAAAAATCTGTCAAAATATAACTATATGTATTTGTATACTACCCATTAGCAAGTATAACTATGTTGATAATTTTTATTATTTTTTTAAAAAATAACGGCGCCATGTGTTTAATATGTTATTATATTTTTAAAATGACGGTGCCATGTGTTAAATATGTTTTTTTTCCAAGTACTAGTGGTACTTAATAACTCTACTTATACTTGACCAATTTTTCAAACCTAATAACAATTGTTATTTTTCAATTCCAACCTGTTTCAAAACCAAATAATCCTCACAATTACCAATCATCCAAATCACATCCTAAAATATCCAAAAACACATAAATAAATACCAAAGTTCCAAATCACATCCATAAACACATATACATGGATACCAAAGTTCCAAATCATTCCTAAAAACATCTAATTCTAATTCTTCTTCCTCTTCTTCTTCGCCCCTTCAGCTATCTCAGGTATTTTCCCCTCAGTAAAAGGAGATTGCACCCATTGTGATGGAGTACATTTCCTCTTTTGCTTTGGAGTCTTAGGCTTAGGCGTGGTCTTGGTCTCAGTTTTTCTTGGTCTACCCCTCTTCCTCCTGGGTGGGTCAGCTTTCTCACCTTCTTCTTCTTGTTGGGTAGGTCCGCTTTGTCCCATGATCAACAGTGTCGTACACATAAAACCTTGTTTGAATCTTACAAGGCTTCGTATACTGGCTGCTGTCGAAGAAAAACTCCAGAGGTTGGTTTGGTCCACTATCCTGCAAAATATAAAGACAATTTCAACTTAGTTAAACTCTATAATACTTAGTTGTCCAAGACAAATACTACTTTGCCAAACAAATGCAAACCTACTAGTCCAAAACCAGTTTCAAAACAATGCTACTTCTCTAATGAATGTTCGGAATGTACATACTAATCTACCTAACTTCAACCATTCACTTTTAACTAAACATAACTTTCTAACTATACATAACTTCCTAAACAGCAATGCAGTAGCTAGATTCGCATAGCCTAATGGAGAAACAAACACAGTAAGCAATCAAATCACAAACAGATTCAACAACAAATATGACACACGATTCCTCTCAATAACAATTTTGATTTAAATCACATACCTTTGATGATGCATTCATTTCCTCATGTGCAGAATCAGAACTTGACTCCCTTTCTGAACCCAATTCTTCTACTACTACTTCTTTCGGAGCCGGATTTGATTTTTTTTCTTCTTAGCTGCACCTCCTCCTTGTTTGCTCTTACGCTTTGTCATTTCAGAGAGCAAACACACACACGACAAAGAATGAGGACGACGATAATGGGAAGAAGAAGAATAAATCAACAAAAAGGGACAGCCGATTTGTCGGAATTGGATTTACTCCGATTAAGGGTTTTTTATCGGAATTTGGGGGAGAATGAGAGGGAGAGAGGGAAATCGCGATCTGGAAAGGGGGAAGAAATACGGACCTTGGGCCGTTTTCTTATTTTCACCCCACATCCGTTAACATTCAGGATTTGGGCTCGATTTTGGGCTTGAAAACGGGTTTGGGTCATGAAGAATGGATAATCCGATTGGCTTTGATTTGGATCCGATTTTCGCTTGGTTTTTTCGTAATTTCTTTGATTCATTAAACCCTTCCTCGACTTTTCCTTCCTTTTCGATTTAAAAGAAAACCAAAAAGAAATGAAGTTTTATAAGGGGGCTACAGAGACTTTTCAGTTGTACGGAGGGGCTACAGAGATTGAAGTCCGTCCAAAGCCTCTTAATAACCTGAAATGACTCAAAAACAACTAAAAAGACTCCATAAAATTCAAAAAGAACTGTTGGTATGCGTCAAGAACGCAACACATAAATGTCAGACATTTAAGCTAAGAAGAATTCTAGTTTTTATAATTTCTTTATAATTTCTTTAAACGTTTTTATTGCTTAGTTTATTGTTTTCTAATTTTGTTTCTTATTGCTTTCGCCACAGCCTGCTCCCAAATAACCCTTTTGATTTTGTCTTAGCTAGAATTTGCTATTAGGATTCTTAACGCAACACAAGTCATACAGATCGATTGTTCTGGAACTTGCTCCCATAGTGTTTATTGTTCTCTTGCAGTTTGTTTTATAAGAGAAACTCTCTAGGGTGTGACTAATTCACGCCTTATCAGAATTGCATGGTGATTACTCCCAATTGTAGGTCCATCGATGCCTTTTGCTGATGTGCATATCGATTACAGTTTGTCTTCTTAACCCTTTGATTCGTTACTTTTACCATGTTACTGTGGCCCTACTTGACCTCCAATCTCCTCTAGGTCTATAAGAAAAAGGAAGTTAATAACATTTATAGGACTCATATAAATAGATCTACCAGCAACAAACAATGAACATACTATTAGCGCCATTCAAAGGGATGGAAATCCTTGTGATAATATTTTTGAGTATATTTCAAAGAGAGTTCAGAAAATGAACATAATATTAGGCTTCATAAGTTGATGGAGCAGAAGTACTTGGATCCATTACAATTAGGCTTCACATGTTCTGGTCCAACTAAGTTCGATATGCAAAGTTTCAAGTGTTCAATGTTCATGGGCTGGGTTGAGCTTTTCTTGAAGAGGTCTCCAACGTTTTAGGCTTCTTGAGCTCCTCTAAGAATGAGCATGGCTTATCAGCTCTTAGTACGATGCCCATATTTGATACTCAGTCCTTTTTGAAAAGCTTTTTTCCTTGAAACTAATACATCTGCAGGGACATATATTAAGTTAGTGTGATTATAATCATGAGGGGTTAGAGAAATACCTCCAAATTGGTTTGCTCTTTGCCTTAAATTTGTTTGGTGCATCGGTGGTGTTTCCTTGATCAGTGAGATTTAGTTACGCTTGTAGATGGCGCTAATGCTGTCTTTAATGGGTTGATTTTCTTGTCTCCTAGTCCTTCTTTTGTAGTTGTTCTGTTCTCCAAGTGTGCTCCATGATATGTGGGATGAGGTAAAAATGCTTCGTCAATATTGAAATTCATCTTAGTGTGTATGATTGTATTTTCTCTTGCTTTCATACCACATGTTTAAACTTGTGGCTATTGAGACAGCATAATGAGTAATGGTTTGTTTGGACAACTCTCGAAAACATTACTAGGGCAGATCAAGAAGTATTATATATGCTTGCATCGACGCAAAATCACAAAAATGATTTTTTTTATATTGGCTGATTGAGAATGATACTTTTATTTGACATACAATTTTAAGTTCTTCACTGTCATCAAATCAATTACCAAATCATAATTGGACCAAAACAGAATTTGTATGTTAGTGCGAGAGTCCCTATCAATAATTAACTGACATATCTTATCTTTGATTGTGAATCGGGAATGAAACAAGTTCTATGTTTTTTCTAGTTCCTCATGCATCGGATATGAACTATCCTTCATTAGGATTGATTATGATCATCTCTCTTGGATCTTCAGGTTCTTTATGTTGTGAGTCATTTCCTCCATTCGGTGTGATTATCTTGTATCTTTCTTGTGGACATTCTCTTGAAATATGTCTCATGCCTTGACATATACAACATGTTAGCTCATAAGAACATTGAGTACTAGAGGACTTACCTTGTTCAAACGTTGATGGTCAAATGGCTTGTCTTTAAACTATGTCTCACATATCAAATACATGCATTGTTTTAGCATTTTATGGTGGTGGTTGAATCCATTGACTGGTGGATGGGCTCGTTGTTGCTGCTTTTCTTTTTATTTATTGCTCCACTTGTATGGATAGGATCATGTGTTCTTCAAGGTAGTGATAATTCTGCATTTCTACCTTTCGTGAGATCCATTCTTGTAAACCATCTACCAATCTGGGCATTTGGAAAATCTCAAATTCATTTGGCTCTCTCATTCAAGATACACATTCATATCAAACTAAACTCTGCAACAGATGCAGAGACTCAGCAAAACGACCGTGCCTCGACAAACAAAACTGGATCTCGAAATAAGTTGGGCCACTCGATACAAAAGCCCAACACTGAATCTCCGAAACATCTCGACAAAGGAAAGACATCAACACAACGGTCGTCTTCTCAAAGCATAAACGACAAAACAGGAAGAGCTTATGAAGGAACCGAAAAGAGAGAAACGCAGGGTACGAAAGGCAGCAGCACAGTCCTTATCCAGAATCGCTTCAGTCCATTAGAGCATTCAACGTAAAAGGAGATTGCTACACCTGTCGCAAGATCCATCACTCTGTAATAGCTATAAGTATCACCGACTGTAATCGTGTAATGTTAAGCGAAAAAGATAATAAAAATATAATCTTCGTCTTCAACCTTTCTCCTTTCATGGTATCAGAGCACCATGGCCGAAAGATCCATGGACCTGTACTCACCTCCTTCCCTTAATATTGTGAACTCTGTCACGATTAAGCTCACCGAAAAGAACTATATCCTTTGGAAACGGCAGTTCGAAACCTTCCTTAATGGCCAACGTCTTCTCGGCTTTGTCACTGGTTCAATCCAGCCACCAGACAAGGTCGTCACTGATCCAGCCATCACAGGAACGGTCATTCAAGCAACAAATCCGGACCACCAGCTTTGGTTTCAAACCGATCAAGTCATACAATCTTGGCTTCTGGGCTCCTTTTCTTAGGATATTCAAAGTGTAGTCGTTCACTGGACAACCTCGCACGACATCTGGATTACTCTTGCTCGACATTTCAACAGGTTTTTATGCTATTAACGGGTTTCCCTAGGTTTTTGGGCAAGAATAGGTATGGGTCTTGGGAACATAAACGCGAGGTGGAGGATTTTTTGCAGGTTTAACTGGAGCTTCAACCGCAGCAGTTGCTCTAGAAGACATATGTCACTCCTTGGATGCTGGAGACTGGAGCAATCGCTCTATTGAGTCTCCTTCATCTAGAACATTAAATTTTCCTGGAGTGATCGCTCCTTACTCTGCTCCCTAGCTTTTTAATGTATCACGACTTTTTTTACAAAGTGCAGTGTCTTGCTACTCCTCAACTCAATTGCAATGACACACTTAGTCTTAGAAATCGCTTCCACCTTTTCGAGCATAATTCCTTGTTGCATCTCATGTGTCCTTACAAAGCTGGACACTTCTCTTCTTTTCAGCAACATATTTACTTTCGCAGTCATCTCATCAATTTTTTTGTGATCCAACACTACTGATGCGTCTGGATTGATCATACTCACACAGAGCAAAGACTGCTGGAACTTTCAGCAAAGGTCTTTATCAACTGGTGCGGTCCTTCCCTGGTTTGGCTCATTAAATTTCTGTGGCAGCATTGAGAGCATTCATGTAGTCTCAATCGACTTCATCATATAAAATACCCAGAATCTGCTCATTTGAATACCCATGGTGAAAGCGTTCTCTGCGATATTCCTTGAATTTCCCCCATGCTTTGAAAAAAGCTACTCTCTGATGCGGAAATATGGTGAGTTTGTTCCCCAAAGCAGTTCTCTTGGACTTAGTGTAGAAGTGGTCCAAGAAGGTAGCTCGGCATATCTTCCAGGAGGTGATCGATCTGGCGGACAGCAATTTCAGTCATTGTTGTGCCATAATCCACCAAGAGAATGGAAAAAGTTTGCACTTGAGATAATCTGGAGGAACTTCATTAGCCTTGGTGATACTACACATCTCCATGAATGTGTCCATGTGATCCATTGGGTTTTCTGGGGGCAGTCCATTGAACATGTGCTGTCTCACCAACATGATCATTTGAGGCTTGTTCTCAAGATCTTGCCACTAAATCTCCGGTGGGCATTAGCAGACTATGTATGGTAGAAAGCGCTTGGCTTGTTTGTGTCTCCAATGACATTCGGCTGTGGCGGTTGTCACTGCAGCTGCTCCATCTATTTGTGGAGCCTCTTAAATGCAGCTGCCATGTTGTCTCTATTGCCTATATTGGCTGGATTAGACTTCTTTTTCCTGTTTTATCGTTCTGACCTTGCAAGCTCTTAGTTGCTTAAAGTTGTGAGATTTCCAGTCTCGACTTCTAGTGATTATACACCTGAAACGCGCACAAGAGAAAAAAGGTAGAAGGATTAGTGAATGTTAGACTAAAGTTCAATTTGAAAATCAAAGATGATGCAACTGGTCCATGACAACGGCGCCAAAAACTAGATACACAGAGTTTTAACCCTATAAAACTACTGCACATGCATAACAAGTCTTGTAGGCAAGTGTTGTAGTAATGCAATCGAATCATCAATTTTTCAGAATCGTATAGTTTTTCAGCCAAAAACTCATGGAAAAGGAAATCTAAACTCCTCCAACCGTTCTCCATGTAAAAAAAGTGCCTCTGTAGAAAATAAAAATATCAGGTGCTTCTCTGGCAAAGTCCTGCCCGAATTACTATTCACCAACGTGAATTTTAACCGCTGCCACCTTGCAAAACATTTTTTCGATAAACCATGGACAACCATGTCACAATCTATATATTGATGGAAAGACCCGAGTCTCAGATTTCTAGAAAGCCAAATTATGTCCATATCATATACAATTTCTAAAAGATATTCCTGATTCTTAAAGTCTTCTCCAATCTGCCAGAATCTCTAACCACAACAGATCTGACCAATTTCGGTATACAGAGTAATCTAATGAGCAAGTATACTATATGAAATTTGGTAAGAACATTCATGAATCTCATATTCAATCATCAGTGAAAGCGGATTATCATTCGGTTATATGGTTTCAACTTTATGGATTTTTTCTAAAGTGTGATTTATGTAGTACAAGTATGTGACTAGGAGGAGGAGAAGTCGCATTATATGTGGTATAGAAAATTTTTAAGCTAATATTGGATACGGAGATGCATAGCTCTTATGAGTAGGACTCTGTAAAATATATCTTCATTGGATATTGTAGTTTAAGAATTGATATCTTTATTTGGACTGTTCTGCGCAACGAGAAGATCAGAGCAGTCCGTCGGGTTGAGTTGTTTGGACAGGCAGATTGATCTCGATCGTAGTCAAACTTTGCAGACCTAGGGCTCAAAAAAGCAGAGTGAGATGGCTTAAAGGAGATAAAAATTCCAAGTTTTTCACGCTTCTGTAAAGATCAATAGAGCAAGAATGAGAACAAAAACTCAAAGATTCTATCGGATATAATCAATGGTTTGAAGCGGCTAAATATGAAGTGGTGTCTGCTTATTGTACTTCTCTCTCAATATTAAAAAAAATCCCACCAATTTCTCGCAGAGTCTTCGAAGGGTTCACTCGTAGAGTCTTCGAAGGAATGAATGAGAAATTTATTTGCTCAATGTCGAAAGAGGAAATGATACTGGTTTAACCCGGTTTAGATTTAGTAACCCGGTTATTACTTGGTTAAGCAACTAGATATAAAGTTGCTGGGTTAATAATCAGATTAGATCTAAGGTCTTCTTCGTCTTCTAAGTTTCAGAAGCGAGAGAGAGACAGTGAGCTAGATAAGAGAGATAGGAGATAAAGATTGTATCTTGAGGTTCGATTGAACAAGTTCTAGAGTATTGCTGGGGATTTCCAGCTCCGGTGAGTATAGCTGCTTCACCTTTGGGGAAGTGAGGTGAACACCGGGTAAACATCTTGTGTGTGTTCTTTGTCTTCTTGCTATCTGTTTGTTTTTTTTTCAGCTCAAAGAACAAGTTAGCATAGATCTTCAGGTTGGATTCATAGTAAATCCGAACAAATTGGTATCAGAGCCTGGTCTTGGCTCAAGAAGGGACGATTTGAAGATCTAGGAAGTTGAAGTGACTAAGAGATGTCGGGGTCAAAGTTTGACATCGAGAGGTTTGATAGCGTCGGAGATTTCTCACTGTGGACGAGAAGGATGTATGCATACTTAAGTGTATCCGGGTTAAAAGACGTCCTAATCGAGAAATCACCGAATCTTGAATCAAGTTAAACAACAGAGGAGAAAGATCCAGAGAAGAAGAAAAAAATAATTGCAATCGAAGAATCCAGATTGGAAAGGTGCGAAAAGGCGATGAACCTCATCTTCCTAAATGTCGGAGATCATGTATTGCGGAAGATCGAAAAGTGTACCACTGCAGCATTGACGTGGAGTCTCCTTGAGTCTCTGTACATGTCCAAGTCCCTACCAAACCGAGTTCACGCCCAACTCAGACTCTACGGGTTCAAGATGCAGGATCATAAAATGATAGACGAGAACATCGACGATTTCTTGAAGATAATTGGAGAATTAAGTCATCTAAGCATAGAGGTTCCAGAAGAAGTACAAGCTGTTCTTCTTTTAAATGCCTTGCCATCAAGGTATGACCAACTAAAAGAAACTCTGAAGTATAGCAGAGAAGTAATCAAGGTAGAAGATGTTGCAAGTTGTGCTAAGTCTAAAGAAAAGGAAATGAAAGAAGGGACGAGCACAAGAAAAAGTTCTGAGGGACACTTCGTAAGGGGAAGATCAGAAACAAGAAACACGTCTGGGGGTAAGTCAGGGCAGAACAGATTAAGGTCTAAGTCATCAGAAAAGAAGAAGATATGCTGGATATGCGGTAAAGAAGGACACTACAAGAAGCAATGCTACAAGTGGCTGGAGAAGAACAAAGGAAAACAACATCTACAGGGTCAACTAGAATCTTCAATGGCAAGAGATGATGCACATGATTTGGTGGGTCTAATAGCCTCTGAAGTAAATCTATCACAGGAACAGATGAATCAGGAAGAATGGGTGATGGATACTGGTTGCTCATTCCACATGACACCTCGAAGGGACATCTTCATTCAATTTAAAGAAATGTCGACATGGAGAGTTAGAATGGCCAACAACTCTCAAGCTGAGGTGAAAGGAATCGGATCGGTAAGATTCAGAAACCCTGATAATACTACATTTGTTCTTCATGAAGTTAGGTATATGCCAGAAATAGCTAGGAACCTGATATCTCAAAGGTTGTGAGTTTAGGGGATCAAATGGCACAATAAAGGTTGTCAAGGGTTGCACTATTATAATGAAAGGAGTTAGGACAGGGAATGATACTCTCTATTTTTTGCAAGGATATTCAATAAAGGCAGAATCGTGCATAGGTGAATCTCAGAACACAAAAGTAGATAAGGAAGAACAAATTAGCTATACGAAGTTGTGGCACAGTAGACTTGGACATATAGGACAGAAAGGATTAGAAGTATTGTCTAAGAAAGGATGTTTAGGAAAGGAAAAGATCACGGACATTCAATTTTGTGAAGATTGCGTGATTGGAAAAACGCACAAGGTCAGTTTTGGTCCAGCTAAGCATGTGACAAAGGAGAAACTTGATTATGTGCACTCAGACTTATGGGGATCACCAAATGTTCCAATGAGCTTAAGGAGATGCCAATATTTCATCTCATTTACAGATCACTGGTCAAGAAAGGTTTGGATCTATTTTCTTAGGTCCAAAGATGAGGCATTCGAGAAGTTTGTAGAGTGGAAGAAACTAGTTGAAACTCAATCTGAAAGGAAAGTAAAAAGACTTCGCACAGACAACGGGCTTGAGTTCTGTAACAACAGGTTCGACCAGTTCTGCAAAGAAGAGGGAATGGTAAGGCATAAAACTTGCACATATACCCCGTAACAGAATGGAGTGGCCGAGAGACTCAACCGAACCATCATGAACATAGTCCGCAGTATGCTAAGTGAGAGCGGGTTGGAGCAGAAATTTTGGGCAGAAGCTGCCTCAACCTCTGTTTACATGATAAACAGATCACCATCATCTGCTATTGAGTTTATGATTCCTGAAGAGAGATGGACTTCTTCAACACCAAATCTGCAAGGTCTCAAGAGATTTGGGTGTTTGGTCTACGTTCATTCAGATGAGGGCAAACTAAATCCTAGAGCCAAGAAGGGGATTTTCACAAGGTATCCCGAAGGTGTCAAAGGTTTCAGAGTATGGTTATTGGAGGAAAAGAAATGTACCATCAGCAGAAACGTGGTCTTCCGAGAAACTATGATGTACAAAGACATAGTATCACAAGGTATGGAAATATCTAAGAATGTCTCTAACAGGATGTTAAGTCATGATATTGCAGAAGATACAGGTCTTAAAGAGGATATGTCTCAAGGTGGAGACTCTCATATAGAAGATCAGGAGAATACACAGGCTGATCAAGAGGAAGAAACACATGAAACAGAACCTGAAACTCAAGATCTAAGAAACTATCAACTGGCAAGGGACAGAGAGAGAAGACAGATCCATAAACCATCAAGATTTCAAGACTACCAAGTTTATGAGGGAGATGAAGACATAGCTGGGTTCGCATATCTAATGATAGAAGATGCAGGACATCCTGAACCAGCAAGCTACCATGAAGCACTAAACGATCCAGATAGCGAATTATGGTTAGGTGCAGCCGATGAAGAAATAGTATCCTTAGTGAAAAATAGAACCTGGATTTTGGTTGACAGGATCAAGACACAAAGACCTATTGGATGTAAATGGATCTTCAAGAGAAAGGCAGGGATTGCCGGAGTTGAAGGTCCTCGCTACAAGGCATGGCTTGTGGCGAAAGGCTACTCCCAAAAGGAGGGAGTAGACTATCAGGAGATATTCTCCCCAGTAGCAAAACATGTGTCGATCAGATTCATACTATCAATGGTAGCTCATTTCAACATGGAGTTCCAACAGATGGACGTAAAGACGGAATTTCTTCATGGCTATCTAGATGAAGACATCTACATGGAGCAACCTGAAGGATACATTGATCAAAATCATCCAGAAAAGGTATGTCTTCTAAAACGCTCTCTCTATGGCCTTAAACAATCATCTAGACAATGGAACACTAGGTTTGATGAGCTTATGAGAAAGAACAACTATGAAAGAAGCGAGTATGATGTATGTGTTTACTATAGGGAATTAGAAAGTCAGGAATATGTGTACTTACTCCTATATGTAGACGATATTCTAATTGCATCTAAGGATAAGAAACAAGTAGAGTGTTTGAAAGGTCTTCTTAGCTCTGAGTTTGAAATGAAAGATCTAGGAGATGCTAAGAAAATCTTAGGAATGGAAATATTCCGAGATAGGGAGAAAGGTACTTTGACTGTTTCGCAGGAAGAATACATGCAGAAGGTTATTGGAAATTACAACATGGATCAGTCAAAACCAGTAATCACACCTTTAGGAGTCCACTTCAAACTGAAGTCGGCAACAGAGCAGGAACTCAAAGAGGAGTTTGAGAGCAGGCGCAACATTCCTTATCAGAGTGCGGTCGGGAGTGTAATGTACTCCATGGTGGGAACAAGACCTGACCTGGCGTATGCAGTAGGCTTGGTGTGTAGATTCATGAGCAACCCTATAAAAGTCCATTGGCAAGCAGTCAAATGGATTCTCAGATACATTAAGGGATCAACAAAGATGAAACTGTCATACAGGAAGGAAGGGGCATTCGTAGTAAGAGGATACTGTGACTCAGACTACGCAGGAGATCTGGACAGAAGACGGTCAACAACGGGAATGGTATTCACGGTTGGAGGAAACACAATAAGCTGGAGATCAAGTCTTCATAAAGTAGTTGCTCTCTCCACGACAGAGGCTGAGTAGATAGCACTATGTGAAGCAGCTAAAGAAGCGGTTTGGCTAAAAGGATTCATGAATGAGCGGGTTTGCTCAAGTCTAGAAGCAAGATTGCAATACAAGACAAGGTGGAGATGGGTTAACCCGGTTTAGATTTAGTAACCCGGTTATTACTTGGTTAAGCAACTAGATATAAAGTTGCTGGGTTAATAATCAGATTAGATCTAAGGTCTTCTTCTTCGTCTTCTAAGTTTCAGAAGCGAGAGAGAGAGAGTGAGCTAGATAAGAGAGATAGGAGATAAAGATTGTATCTTGAGGTTCGATTGAACAAGTTCTAGAGTATTGCTGGGGATTTCCAGCTCCGGTGAGTATAGCTGCTTCACCTTTGGGGAAGTGAGGTGAACACTAGGTAAACATCTTGTGTGTGTTCTTTGTCTTCTTGCTATCTGTTTGTTTTTTTTCAGCTCAAAGAACAAGTTACCATAGATCTTCAGGTTGGGTTCATAGTGAATCCGAACAGATAGAAACTGTTTTCTTCATCAAATCTTCTAGTGTGCCTAGTCCAAATGGCATGACATGTTTTTTTTTGTTTCAGCAGTACTGGGACATGTTGGTCCTCAAATTACTTTGGGTGTTCAAGAATTCTTTGCCACGGGTGCCTTCCCAACAGAGTGAAATTATACTCATTTGTACTTACTGCCCAAAAATATTGGACCCAGACATCATGTCAAACCTCAGATCAATTAACTTGTCCTCTCTCCTGTATAAAATCATGTCAAAGATCATGGTAAGAAGGTTGAAACCCATTCTGCCTCAGATTGTGTCTGTCAACCAATCGGCGTTTGTTGCTGAGTGTGTTATTTCAGATAACATTACCATTCTTCACGAAGCTGTTCACGGCCATAATCTAAAAGAGTTTATGCCTGTAAAAACTGACATGTCCAAGGCGTATAATAAAGTTGAATGGAGTTATGTAAGATGTTTACTTGAGGCTTTGGTTTTCCATAAAAAGTGGATTGATTGGATATTGTTTTGTATATCGTATGTCACCTTTTCTGTGCTCATAAGTGACCAACGTCATGGTCTTATCATCCATCAAAGGGGTATTAGACAAGAGGACCTTCTATCCCCCTTTCTCTTCATATTATGCACAGAAGGTTTGACACACCTAATAGTTAAGGCTCAAAGAGATGGCTTTTTGAATGCACAGAAGGTTTGACACGTCTATTCACCATCTTTTGTTTGCAGATACTATTCTTTTCATTCTGTACAGCTAGAGAAAACCAAAGTGAGGTCTTAAAAACATTATATACGTGTATAAAGCTGCTACTGGGCTAACTATGAATATGAAAAAATCATCAATAACTTTTGGAGCTGAGGTTAAAGAGGATATCAAAGAGAGAATCCAAATCAAGTTTAGCATATTTGATGAAGGAAGCGTCGTCAAGTATTTGGGTCTCTACGAATGCTTTAGTGTCTCAAATGTGAAAATGTTGGCATACATCAAATTCAAGTTGAAATAAATATCGGATGGTTGGTACTTACGTTCCCTATTTCAAGGAGGCAAAGTGGTTATGTTGAAAGTTGTAGCATCGGCACTTCTGGTGTTTGCGATGTCCTACCCAAGTGTGTTTATGCCAATATGTTCAGTATAATGGCTGACTTCTGATGAAACTCATGGGACCGTACAGATTCACTGAATATCTTGGGAAAATATGTGTTTACCTAAACAGCTTGGTGGAATTGGTTTTACCAAGCTTTACTTGCTAAACAAGCTTGGAAATTTCTTCAAGAACCCGAATGGCTAATGGCTAGATTTTTTAAGAGCAGAGATTTTAACAAAGATGAGTTCCTTGGAGCTACACCTTGTAAGGAAACTCTGATTTAAGGGCCTCAAACATAGAGTTGGCAACGGTAAAACAACCAAAGTCTGGATTGATAGATGGATTGAGGATAAAATATTGCAGCTTTGATGTTAATTTAATAGCCAGTCAGCTTATTGATGTGCACATTCAAACGTGGAATACGCAAATCCTAGAGTCCTTATTTTTTCCCAATATGTACAAATTATCCTCAAGAACAAGCCGGTTGTTTCAAAGGAGGACTTTTGGTCACGGAGATTCAACAAAAATAGTCAGTAATGAGTTCAATCCGGATATTAATGTCTGCTCATATCAATAAAACCCTAATAATAATAATAATAAATACTAAATCAATAAATACTAAACTACAAAAATAGGTTCCTTGTTACAAGTAATTGATAACTAATTATAACAACACATATCTCTCTATTCCTAATGAATATTAAACATAGATTTTATATTATTGATTGATTGACTAAATGACTTGTAATATAATTAGTATGATCGGTTCGTTCGTTCAATAGTTATGCAATAAATCATATAATATTTTATTATCAAATTTTCATTTAAAAAAATTATTTTCATTTTTGTTATGTTTAATGTATTTTTTATGTTAATATTCTAGATAAGAAAAACAGTAATTTGAACAAAATTGAAAACACAATCTAAATCAAATCGAAAACTGTAATAATAAAATTAAAAAGAAAATATTCTAAATCTAGAAGTAGCCGAAAAAACTAAACTTTTGTATACATTATAATATAACCAAAAAAATCAAATAAAATCATTTTTCAAACATAAATCAAATAAATCATAGTTCTTCAAAGATGGTAGGGTTCGTCCAAATTAGGACCAGGATGGCCACAACCACAACACCAATACCATATTAAGAGATTTAGAGGTGTTATGTAGTGGAGAACATCTGAAAAAGAGATGTCAAAACTGAATACTAGATGCAGGCACTTATTTCGATATAAGTATGGGAAAATAGTGGAAAATAAACAAAATAGTGGGAAATGAATGATATGTACCAATCATACACAGACTCTCGATTATTCTTCCATCTTCATCTCCTTTTTAAGCCAAGTTTCTCATGTCCACTTTATTTCTGTAAATAACATAAATTAAATAATGCTTCTTGTTTGATTGATGTTTGACTGATTCTAGTGACAATATTGATCTGTTATCCTCCATTCAAAAATCGGAGGTTTTTAAATGGTCGTCGTTTCTATCATCATATTTCCTTTTGTATCTGCTACTAGAATTGCCTAGTATGGTTCCATAAAACCGATCAAAAGTTGATTACATACAGACCAACAGACAATTTAGACATCAGAACAAATCATGGGACAAAAACTCATTTGTATACTTTAATAGCTGTGGGAGCTTTTATAATATCTTAGATTAATATTTTGATTCCCCAATAATATCTATTTTGGTGGGTTTGAATTTGGATTAGTGAAGAAAAAAAAAAGAATTTGGATTAGTATTTTGATTCCCCAATAATATCTATTTTAGTGGGTTTGAATTTGGATGGTGATATCGTGGCAACACTAAAACTAGCCACTAAGCAGAATTTGGTGCAATTATGAGATTGGTTTGAGTCTAGACAATACAAACATTAGATATATCATATATTTTTGATATTGCTTGTTAGAAACTTGAATTAAATATTAGCAGATTTGTGATATCCATGTCAGCCGCACAAATAAGACATTTGCAATTTGTTATTTCACAACATGGTGTTCTCAATAATATTTCATTCATTAGTTGTTTTAAACAAAGATTTATATCTAAGAGATAGCATGGTATCAAAACTTTTGTCCTAACATAATCGATCTGATCACTTTTCTAATAAATACAAGACAGTAAGCGTTCCACTTCAGTTTGAGATATTTTTACTCTCAAATTTTCTTGTTTATTTATAGTTTGTAAATCAATTCATAATATCTAGGGCGATTGTTACTGTTATTATATATGCCACTTTGTCTATCTTTTATTGATTGTTTAAGTGTGCATCGATAAACTTTGCATAAACTTTTTAATAAATTATTAGCCCACCATTAAAAAAACAGTTAGAAACATTTTTACACGTGGCCCATATTTCCATGTGTAATATCATAATCCACATGAATATGTTTATGCAACTAAGTTGACTAATATATTCTTTTCTTCACAATTATTACAAATGCATGATTTTTCCATAATCGAGGGCAAGTGCCTTACAGCTTTCTTTTATATTTTGCATGTGTTCGGTATCCCACTTACTTTCTCTCCATGATCTGTTATACTTTATTGGATCATATTTTATCTGCGTACTGCTTCACTTACATTTATTAAAAATGCTGTTCCGTTAAGGTACTTTTTCATGTGATACAACAGCATGATATCTTAAAAACAAAAAAAATCTTTTAAGATTAGGTTGTTAATGATGGGTATCTTAAACTCCGGTTAGAAATTTAGACCAAAATTCATTCATTTAATATTAAAATTTTGCAGGTTTAAAAGAGGCGGGTATCTTGTATATGAAAGTTTAGATAGAATTTATTATATTCGGTTTAAGGTATCCGTAAATTTTTTTTTAAATTAACTGCAGAGTTTTTTTTTAATTAAATCAATATTTTTAAATGATTTTATATTACAGTAGTTATGAATTTTTTCATAATTTTAAAAATATTGAACTAACATTTTAATTTTTTAACTTCAAAAATAATATTAGATAAATTTAATATATTTTGTTCCCCCTAAAAATATAAAATCTCAATTTTTGGTTAACATAACATTATATTCTTCCGCCAATAGCGTAAAACTAAGTTTTTCCGCCAAAATGTAAAATTTCGTTTTTTAAATTAAAATTTAAAATCATGATTTCCCGCCAAAAACATAAAATTATGTTTTTTTCAAATTCGAATATTTTTTGGGCGGGTTTAGTTTTGTTCGGATTGGATCGATTTTTTTACCCATGATAATATTTCTATCTAAAATTAGTGAGAAGATTTAACTATATTGTAGTAAAATAAAAAAAAAAGTAAAATTCAATAAGAGATAATAAATTATTTCAGGAGTTCCTGTTTTATCGTATATTTGTTTCTTTATAACGTGTTATTTTTTATTTAATATTTTAGATTTTGATGTGGACATCTATATTATAACATGACACCGTAACAGAAACAATACTTAAGAAAAGCTAAAACCTAAATTTTAATCTCCATCAAGACAAGCAATCATTTTAAAAGAAAAAAAAATTACATTTCCATAATATATTAAATAAAGGATTAAAAAACCTCAAAACGTGTTGAAAAAAATTGAAAAGCAATCATATCGTTTTATTTTTCCATTGTTATTTTCTTAATTGTTTTTCCAAACTCTGTCATTTGGTACATACATTCAGTAAAAACTGTTATTTCAGTTATGTCTTTTGTTTGATAAAAGTATGTTTTTTATAAAAATTTATGGGGTAAATCTATGAAAGCATGCGTTTTTCATTCCTCTTCTACGTATCTTAATAGGACCTCATATATAAAAGTCAATCTCACTAGCTTACATGGGTCTCACTGATTTTGACTTTCACTATATAAAAGTGAATGACTCGAAGACATCTGTCCCAAGGTGGTTAGAGTAGGTGGACTCGTTGTCGAATCTCTGCATCACAAATCCGATTAATATTTACGTGCATGTTAATTTCATAAAAAAATATAGAGCTGAAGATTATTTTGTTTTATTAATTAAGAGGTATCAGATCCTATAAATGGAATTGGTTAACTCAATTACTTCTACATCTTTATAATATTATTTAATGAGTTTCCTATGTGTTATATTCATACTATATACTACAAGAAAACAGGAAATTAGTAACGAAAATTAGCAACAAATCTGAATCGTAGCTAAATAACAACTCTTTTACAACCAAGTTACGACGAAAATAAAAATGGTTGCTAACTCGACGTACATGGGAAACGGAAATAAGTCGTCGCGAAGTCGATTCTAATGGCAACAATTTTCCAACCTAGTTACTACTGTAGCATAATTCGTCCTAATTTTGATGGTAACTAATATCGAATTTACGACTAAAAACCTAGTTATGATCATATTAATCATAACCAATATTAATTATAGAACTATTTTTAATAATTTAAAATGATTACATTACATTATCATTTAAATATTTTTCTTTCAATTTCCTTTTTTCAATTTTTGTATATTCATATTATAGTCTATAAAATAATTAATATTCAAGAACTTTTATTATATTTTATAACCCACAAGAGGAGTTTGAATTATAATCTAAATCTACAAGATGAATTATAACCATTAATCCATCATGAAATAGTCAATTAACTATCAAACCATTAATTTGTTCGAGACAGACGTTTCTAGAATCAAAACAGAGTATAAAAGATGAATCATTTATATTACAAAGAAAGAGAATTAGACTTTGTATGACAATCTATTTGATCGTGAACAACACAATTTGAGTAAGAAAAGGAACTTCTCGTTTCATTGATAGAAAGTGAAAACCAACGACATATGTTTTAACATTAAAATAACAGACTTAAATAGATTTCAACAGATTTGAAAGTTCAGAGTTGTAACTCTTTTTTCTTGCGACTCTAATCAACAATAACTACTTTTACTTAATAGACATGACTCTAACACACACACCCTTTGACTTAATATACGTAACTACTTGTATAATGATTAAAACCAAACTCAATTATCGACTAACACTTCTATTTTTAATTGAGTTGTTAATTTGTTCCTATCATGCCATATAAGTAAAATTTAATTCGCTAATTAATCCACTCGATAAAAACATATAGTCATGTGCAAATTTCTTGACCATAATGATAAAAAAGCATGATAGTAATTGTTCAGTGCAAAATGAGGAATATAAACCATGTATGCATAAAACTTGTTTACAATTTATGTAAGAAAAAATGAGCAAAACTCGTTTATAAATCTAAATGCAAGTAAAGACAGAATAAAAGAATACTCTGCAAAATTTGGTCTAAATGACTTAGTACACAATTCATATCAAACATTATTCTGTTTAACCACATAAAAAAGTGCATAATTCAGGAAAAAACACTGTATGACAAGGTTCATATACAATGATTTTCAGTTAAATGATTAAAAGTACAAAATTTAGGTTAGACATCCTAATGCAAAAATTATAATTTACAGTATTAAACTTAATGATATAAGCATCGTGCAAAATTGGATATATGATGATAAAACAGTAGATATACTATGCAAAATTTGATACATGAAGATAAAAATCCTAATAAGTTTTATTTCAACAATGGAAGATGAAATAATAACATAGATTATCACAAACATACATATAAAACTATAGATTAGTATCATGTTCAAAATTCAGTTTATACAATCTTGTGAAAGAACCCTAATAATTCTATCAATTTTTTATTTTTATATAAAATTTTAACATATTTTAATAATTAACACAGTCAAACATCTTATATTAATTTAATAAAACATACATGAATAGAAAGCCAATTAATTAAATATGATGATGACATCCGTAATTATGATTAGACCTATGCCTAACACTGTAGTCTTGAAACAAATATTAAAATATGAAAGCATGACGAACAACTAAATAAACAATACAAACTCAATTAAATTATAATATAGGTTTACAAGGCAATCAAAACAATATAATAGGTTATAATATAAACTGATTAACGAGTCGATTAACAAGTCATTATAAATATGATATAATTTATTATATTAAAAGTGATTAAGTCAAACTATAAAGCAGATTTGTATTGTGTCATCAATGCAGTCAAACATCTTAATAAAATATTCATATATGTCAAAAAAATTGATATTATAATATAATTTTCAAATGTTATGAGTAATATATGGATGTGTATTATAAAATTCATGTCCGAAGATTTTAGAATTACATATGCATTAGATTTTACTTTGTTATTAAGTAAAATCCTCTCATTGTATTCCTATATAAACTACTTTTTATTTATTGGAATAGACACATAATTTATTTTTCTTTTCTTTTCTATTCACAAAATATTAGCATATAGGAACATATTAATCCTCTCATTGATTTTTTAAGAATTTGGTTATATGACATGATAGGAACATATTAATAAATAATGATTGGTCTATTATGAAATTTGATTATTACTTTCAGTGAACTATGTCGAATTTACTAGTATTGAATTTCAAGTGCTTGATATTACTGGAGATAACTATTTGGCATAGACATTAGATGCTGAATTTTCTATCAGTGCAAAGGGACTTGATGATACATCAACGAAGGGAATGAAACTCAAAGTAAAAACAATTTATTTCCTTTGTCATCACCTCCATTCTTATATCAAGAATGAATACTTAACTGTGAAAGTTCCACAACTCCTTTAGAAAAATCTAAAAGAAATGTATGACCACCAGAAAACAGTAATCTTACATGAAGCATTTTATGATTGGACACATTTGAGATTACAATACTTTAAGTCTGTAAGTGATTATTACTCAGTCTTGTTCAAAATTATCTCCAAGTTAGAATTATATAGAGAGACAAACATGGAAGAAGATAAGTTTGAAAAGATATTCTCTATTTTTCAGGCAAATTGTATTGTTCTCTAGACACAATACCATGGAAGAGGATTCCAAAAGTATTCCCCACCTATATCTTATCTTTTTGTAGCAGAAAAAAAATTAGTTTTTGATGAAAAATCATGGACTATGCCCAACTGGTTCTGCTCTATTTCGTGAAGTAAATGTGACTGAACAAAACCATACCAATAACATTGGCTATGAAAATGGCTATACTCGTGGCCGTTGTCGTGGTTGTGATTGTGGTCATGGTAGTTGACATGAATACAAATATAGTCAAATTCGAGGCCGGTGAGTTTCTTTTAAAAACTCATATTCTCACGAGAAGTGAAAAAACAAAAATGGTAATAAACAAGAGAAACCAACATATGTGAATGTATGGTATCACTCTGGAGGAAAAGACCATTGGTATGGTACTTGTCGTACCCAAAAATATTTTGTTGAACTTTATCAACAATCATTAAAGCAAAAAGGAAAGAAAGTGAAAACAAATTTGGTGTAGGAAGATGGAGAAGATGAATTTGATTTGGGTCATACCACTCAATTGGACCTTTCCGATTTTCTCTTTGACGAAGAGAAAAAGTGATTGAGCAATAGTTATTTAATAAACTTTGTTTTATGATTTATTGATTTTTGGTTTTTAGATTTTTTTGGCTTTTGTTTTTATTTTATTTTATTTGTATGTCATGAATTGATGTATTTTTAGACATGCTGAAATTTAATTTTTTTATTAATATGCGATAATAATTTATTCTCTCTATTTATTTGAAGGATAATGAATAGTGGAGATATATGCTTGCAGACATTGCAAGTAGTCACACTATTCTTAAAATATGAGATATTTCTCTTATTTGGTAATGAACGAAGCTAATGTGAGTAATGTTATATGTAGTGTAAAGGCTCCGGAAGAGCAAATATATTAATTCCTATAGGAACGCAATTCAAAATTTTTGATACGTTTTACTCTCGTAAGTCTCGAAGAAACGTATTAAGTTTTAAGTATATCCGCAGAAATGGATTTCATATTGAGACTATGAGCAGAGGAAGTGGTGAATACCTTCAAATAACAAGAATTACTCAAGCCTCCAAGAATATACCGGAAAGACTACCAATTTCTCGACGGAACTGTATTATAATAAGAGGAATACGATTGAGGCAAATGCTGTAATAAACCAAAAAACTCCACGAAAAAGTCACCATTTTGCATTGCCGGTTAGGCCATCCCGATACAATAATGATGCGAAAGATAATCAGTAATTCATGTGGCCATTCATTAAAGAACTAGAAGATTCTTCCAAATAATTTTTTATGTGCCGCTTCTTCGCAGGGCAAGTTTATTATATGGCCTTCACCATGTAAGATAAATTTTGAAATCAATCAATTTTCTGGAACTCATATAAGGATATAGTTGTGGGCTGATTCACCCACCATGTGGAACATTTATGTACTTTTTCATTCCGACTTTTCCAAATATACCATAATACCCATGGGAATTGATGATTTGAGTGTCCTTGAAAGATTCTCCGGAACAAATAATCCAAATTAGTGAAAACCGATGCCGCTGTAAATGTATTGGGACATGAATAATCGTTTCTTCCTCCGCGCCGCATCTGGTACAAATCGGGTCACAATGGATTCCTCTATCTCACAAATTTTTTATTGACCGGAAGAGACCCCAACAAAACTTGCCAAATAAAATGTTTTATCTTTCTTGGACAGTTGAGATCCCATCATGAGCCTTTAACGATGTTACATCTGGTACATATATAGGGAGATCTTCGTCTTGAGGGGACGAGCGAATAGTATGATATCCCGATTTGACCGTATATTTTCCCGATTGAGTGAATTGCCAGCCAGAAGAATCCGGTTTTTGGGTTCGACTAATTGGCATCTTCAAAATTACCTCTGCATCCTCAGGAACAATGATTCACGAATCAATTGATCGTTCCAAGTTTTCGATCTATGGTCAATCAGATGGTTGACCATTAATGACGGATAGTAATTGTAAGTTTTACATATTGCTGGCCTCGGGCGGTTGGCTGTGATCCATGGATCATTCCACACTGAAATAGATGTTCTTATTCCCACCCTTTTAATTAGTCATTTGCTTACCACAGGGCGCGCTGAAACTATACTCCTTCAACTATAGAAAGGAGAATATGATTTAACCGAGTCTAGTGGACCTGAATTGCGAAAATATCTACCTTTGAGGACTCTGGCAAATAATGAGTTCGGTTTCTCAATTAACCGCCATAATTAAAACATTTGATCTATTATAAAAAACATTAATAGTCTTGAAACTATATATATATATAACAATAAACAAGGGCCAAGTCATAGGCGAACGTTGTAAAAATTTGGCTGATATTGAGGTACTTGTTCTAGTTTAAATAGCTGATGAGCATCCAAAAGGCTTAATAAGATTTCTCGATCTATTATTTTTATTTTTGAGATAATTACTAAAATAATCTTGAAAAGTTGCTTAATTATTAAAAAAATCTTCTAAAAACTCAAAATACTAAACCATTACATATTTTAAAAGAAAATTTCTTTAAATCTACTTT
This sequence comes from Schrenkiella parvula, assembly GCA_000218505.1. Classification (NCBI taxonomy): domain Eukaryota; kingdom Viridiplantae; phylum Streptophyta; class Magnoliopsida; order Brassicales; family Brassicaceae; genus Schrenkiella; species Schrenkiella parvula. The sequence continues at coordinate 5,420,598 of CM001190.1, forward strand.
AATAATGAAAATGCCATTGGGTTAAACATAAATAAATAATAATATTAATAAGAATTTTTTTTTTATAAAAGAACCAGTTTTTTTTTAAAAAAGCGTTTGTGACTTGTATCTACCATTGGCATTATTAATGATATTAGACTTATATGGACATATTTTTTAAACGATAGTAGACTTATATCCTTTGGTGTTTGGAACCAAAGTTTGCGTTAGAAATTAGTTGTATGTAAATTACAAGTCACACATAAGTCTACCATCATGATATAAACATATAAGTCTACCATCATTGAATGTAAACAAACAAGTCTACTATCATTGTCTGTAAACATACAAGTCTACTATCATTGTATGTAAAAATACAAGTATACCATCACATTGATAAATGTTATACATAAATCTACCACATACTAACCATTAAATATATCAATTAAACTTTGTTTGTTTTAGTCAACTGCCAAAAATCTACACTACAACCAAAAAGCCTATGATTTTTTTATTATAAATCTATCATCACTAAGAATATATCTACCATCATCTATTATCCCAAAAAGTCTATCGTCAAAGTAAATAAATATATCAATGCAATTTAATCTACCATCAAACAATATAAATATATTAACAATACGAATCCAAATAAACCTACCACCAATAAAAATAAATCTACCACTCTACCATCAAATAAAAATAAATCCACCACGGATACAAGTAAATCTATCATTACATCAATAAATCTACCACTTCAAAATAAATTTACTATCATTGACTAGTAAATCTACCACACAAACAAATATCTACCACGTCAAAAAAATAACGGTCTACAAAATAAATTTACCGTTCCAACAATAAATTTATTATTTTCTAATAAGTCTACTGTACGGTAGACTTTTTATTGGCGTATTTATTTTTTATTTTTTGTCTACATGGCGAAAAAAATAATGACATTGTCATAAATACATTTTTTGTCAATAAGTAGAAAAATGATAGTATTGTTATGTTTTTTTGTCAACAAGTAGAAAAATGGTAGTATCGGTAGTGGAATTGTTTTTTATTAAGTACCAAAAATTTACATTAGTTAAATCATTTGTAGAATTTTTTTTTTGAATGAATATAAAATATTTATTCACTATAAAACCTTTGTTACAACAACTGTGACTAGCTTTAAAATCCTTTTAAGCCTATATCTTTATAGTTGAATACGCATGGAGAACCAAAATATAAGAAGGTCCTCGTACTTTGTGTTATCCGAGTTGCCAAGTAGGCTCAGCCTATTGCGAATGTTCTTATTTTATGGTCTTAGAACTGGTGGAAGGGAGTAGGAGGCTCACCGTGCTTTCGATTTCGATTGTAGACTTTTCAAAGTTTTTTAGTAATTTTATTTTTATTTTTTTCTAAAAAACATCGACTACATATACATGAAACTGTTGTTCAAATATGTTTATTTCAATAATGATGTCTATCAATACCATTAGAGGATACAAAGAGAGTCAATACGAATATAAAAATAGGTACACCCAACAATAAATTAATGCCAAATGTTAGATGAACATCGACCGCATATATGTCAAAATTGATGTTAGAATATATTATGATTTTTATAATGATGTCTAGTCAATGGCATTAGGGGATAACAAAAGTGTCCACATGAATTTAAGAAATACTGATATCCAACAATAAACAAGGGTCGATTGTTATACAAGCATCTACTACATATATATTAACTTTGTGGTTAGAATATTATATGATTTCGGTAATGATGTCTATCCAAACCATTAGGATATAACAAAAGTGTCAACGTGATTTTAAGAGAATATCCGATAAAATCCTACAGATAGGTTCAAAAGTAGCCACGACGGACAGTCTAAAAAACCAACACCATGAAAAGAAAAATGAAAAAACAAACAAAACAAAATGAAGCGAGGAACGGAGAAGAGGGCCAGCTGCTTTACGCTTCACCATATTTGGTAGGGCATTAAACGCACTCGCTTCCTTCTGTGTCTCACATAACCCCAAAGTTATTGAACCAAAATTCATCTGCGCCATTAGATAATTTATTATTTTAATTTTTTGTGTCATTTCGAAATATATGTCATTTTCGATTTTACCTTTTTTAAGAGAACATGGTTTTTTTAATTATTTATAAAAAAGTATAAATATTTAGAATAATTTGTCTTCTAAGATTGTACATATATATATATTTCAGAAATATATATGAATATTTGGAATACAAATTATTTTAAACATATGAAATATTTAGAATACGATTTTTATTTACTAATAAATATAACGAATGTAAATTTTTAAAATTTTGATAGGTTCACAATGGTTAGTTATATATATAACTCTTTTTAGAATGAGACATGAAAAGACTGGCCAATCTGATTGGAGATAATTCATCAAACAAAATTTGATATAAGGTACAAAATTATTTTAAGTGAATATTAAAACCGGCAAAAAGTCGTGAACCGATAGTTTAGTTTGATGTCAAAATCCGATTTTCAAAATTCAAATATTGGTTTGAGTGATATAGTTTTTCAATCAGATTTAAATTATAAATCAAAATCAGATTTTCAATTATGTGGCTCATATCTTTTCTTTTTAGTTTATAGGTAAATGATTCTTAAAAACACTTATTAGTTCATTTGATTTTAAATGGGTTAATATTTTGGGTCGAAACTAAAATTATAACTGTTAAAATTTTCAAAATTAAAATAATTTAAAAGATCATGTTTATATTGTATAGAATAAAGAATTTGACGGCTTTTCGGAAAATATAAAAAAAGATAACTCGAGAACACAGTGGAAAATGTCAACATGGAATTAAAATGAAAATAAAAGATTTTAATTATAATAATTCTACTTTACAGAAATAAGAACACAAAACATTTATTAGAAAAAGTGTCTAGTATAATTTAGTTAAAAGTTTGTTGATATATTTCTGTGTTCTTCTTCTTTTATTACTCTGAATAATGGTTTCAAAATAATGCTAGGAGCGGTCGATCCAAAAAGCAGAGCGATTTTTCTAGGCAAATGAAGAATCAAAGAAATTTTCTGAAATACAAGAGAGCAGATCTCTCTAGTGTAAAGAGACAAAAAGATAATTTATGAGATTTTCTATTTTCGACATAAATCACTCCAAATCATATCTCACCCGACTTTAAACTATGTTTTATTTTTATTGATATTTTGGCTTTTGAAATTGATATACTCTATTGGGAACTAGATCTTTGATCCTTGTTTAAGAAATTTATAGAAGATTTATACATCCGTTTTGGAACTTTATTAGCTTCTGGGAGAAGATCTTTAACCTTTTTCTAACAAATTTGTTGAAGATTTCTAAAATTTCTTTTTAGGGTTTCAATAGAATTTATGAATTGTTAAATCAAATCTATTAGAATAGGGATTGATCTTCTAGTTCCTCATCTATTGTTAATCTTAATGCTGAAACTTGATTAGCTACCAAGTTTTTGGTTTTAAGTTGTTTAACACAACAAAATTGATTTTTTTAGAAAAACCTTAAATAACATAGATGAGCAAAACTTCAGTAACCAGCGAAAGATGATGTTACAGCATATTGTGAACCTATTGAACTCGAACTTGATGCATGCTTAATTTTCTGAATTCAAACAACATACTAAAATTATAGGTTTTTAGACATAGTAATTCATATTATGACAACAGATTAACTATAAATTGGTGATTTGATTTCTCGAACGTGGTTAATAGTTTCTCTGTTTAATTCTCTGACTCTTTATTCTGAATTCATGCAAATTACCCTTGACGTGACGCTTCTCTAATTGATTTACGTTTATTTGCTATTTTAGTTATTTGTTTCATACTTGGAATAAAGAAACATGCTTAGCTTAAATCTATTCTCGCAAATTTGTAGTGTGACGTTTGTTCCTTTTAGATCGAACCTTTCTATATTACTAGCATTTGATTTTCACCTACAGAAGTTCCTAGAGACAAAAAAAAAAAACAATCCTTTAATCAAATATTTTTTTCACTCTGGCGATGAGAACCGATTCATTACCTTTAATTCTGAGAGTGCGTTTTTTCTAAGATTTACTAACTGTTCTTTCTTGTTTTCTTGTGTGTTTCAGGTGTATGATGAAAAGGAGCCAAGGCTCTCATAATGTCATCACTCTCTGTCAGAAAATGGAATCGATAAGAGAGTAAATAAACTCAAGTTTGGATAAGTTGAATAGAAACTGTAGATCAACGTTCGCGCTCCATAAATATAGTATATATAACTCAAGTGCGGCCAATCAAGGTTTTTGCAAGCAATGACTTTCCTAGATCAATGTTAAGTGATCAATTCAACATCATGAATTAAGATCAGAAAGAAATAGAGTTACTTAATCTAATTATAGCGCCACTATAATAATGAAATCTATCTACCAAACCATGAATGAATAAACTAGCTGTTCTACCGTGCTGTTTGATATAAGTGATTTTTACATATTTTTATTATGTTTTCTTATAATAAATCTAAGTGTTTTAGCATTGTTCATGTTTTTATAGGTATTTTTCTCGTACTTATTATTTTAAGTCTAAGCAGTAAAAATGCCAAAAGATGCAAGAAAGAGGAAAATAAGTTTACAACATGATCTATGCATGATTTCAAGACAAATAACTGGGAGGACTTCAGAATCTCAAGAAGTGTAAATCTTAGCCACACGACAGATTCAATGGACCTTAGACGGAAACCCTTCCACGATCATCTGTTGGACGAATTTTGGAAGAGGTGAAGTCTTTTAAGTTATAATTCAGATGCAAGTGGTTTGAAATTATTTGAATTTGTGGTTCGAGAATGATGATAGAAAGAGCACATTATAGTTACTAAACAATTAAGTCGACACAAAAGGTCAAATGAAAAAATATAAATATAAATATTATGTGATTTATAGGTCTTTTGTTTAATATAAAGATCAAATTCATATTAATGTTAATAATTATAATATTAAAGATGATATTGTGATGGATCGGTTTCGACTAAAAACATAAGAATTCAGGTGCATTGACAACCCTCCTCCATTATCTTGTTATAATTTATAAGATCCTTTCTTTGTCATCAAATTCATATTAATTTTAAGAATTTTAATATTAAAGACGATACAGTGATGAATCGTTTTCGATTAAAAACATTAGGATTGAGGTGTATTGATAACTCTCATTCCTTATCTTATTATCTTATTATAATTCATAAGATCCTTTCTTTGTCATATATATATATATATATATATATATACGTTAGATATGGCCAGTTACTAAATATATCATAACTATCGACGTGTACATATGTACGAAATGTTGTAATAAATTTTTACAAAGGTTGTAATAATTTGTGAAGTAGTAAATCGAATGATTCTATTATAAAAGAAGAACCTACAATTAGAAATATTAACAAAAGTGATAAACCACACACAAATAAAAAAAATATTTAAAGAAAAAAGAGTGAAAGGATTTTTTTATTTCTTTGTTCATCAAACGGAATCGTAAGATTTTGGAGATCAAAAGAAACAGAAGATCAATTGATGAATTGATTCCATATATTGAAGATTGGTTTAGTCCTCCGATTATTTCTGGTTTTTTTATTTTATTTGTACAGTTTATATATGTATATAAACTCTGTAACGATTCTATTTCATAACTAACGAGAAATAAAGTTTTTTTCTAACAAACTTCATCTCCTTCATTGTTCTCTCTCAATCTCTCGTTCGTAATATGGTATCAGAGCTATCTTGCTCACTTTCCGCTTGATTTCTCATCGTTTTCTTCTGGATTTCTTCTTGAATCTTCTCGATCTTGCTCTGCGATCGTTTATTTTCTCGCACACTTGGGATGTCACTAGTCTTCCTAAAGGCAAGAAAGCTGTGGGTTGTAAATGGGTTTTTACTCTGAAATTTCATGCTGATGGTATTCTTGAGAGGTACAAGGCAAGGTTGGTGGCTAAGGGGATACTCCGAAAGAAAGTTTAGACTACAATGAGACTTTCTCCCCGGTTGCAAAACTTGCGACAGTCAGATTGTTGTTGAAGGTTTCTGCATCGAAGAAATGGTTTTTAACTCAACTTGATATATCAAATGCCTTTCTTAATGGTGAACTTGATGAAGAGATTTTCATGAAACTTCCTGAAGGTTATGCAGAACGACATGGCTCTCCTTTGCCTAAGAATGCTGTTTTGCGTCTTAATAAATCAATCTACGGACTCAAACAAGCTTCACGGCAATGGTTTCTGAAATTTTCTTCAGCTTTACTGAGTTTGGGATTCTCTAAAGGGAATGGTGATCATACGTTGTTTGTTAAATCATGTGCAGGTGGACATTTTGTGGCAGTACTGGTTTATGTCGACGATATCATTGTTGCCAGCACAAGTGAAAGTGTTTCTTCTCAACTGACACATGATCTTGCAAAACGTTTTAAACTGAGAGATCTTGGTACTTTTTAATATTTTCTTGGCTTAGAGATAGCTCGAAATTCTGCAGGCATTTCTCTTTGTCAAAGAAAATATGCATTAGAGATCTTGTCGTCTACAGGAATGTTAGGTTGTAAACCGTGTTCTACACCTATGATTCCTAATCTGAAATTGTCTAAGCATGATGGTGATTCTGTTCCTGATCCAGAATTATACAGAAGCATGGTTGGTCGTTTGATGTATCTGACGATAACACGTCCTGATATTACGTTTGCAGTACACAAATTGTGTCAGTACTCTTCTGATCCGCGCACATCTCACCTTAAGGCTGTTTATCGGATTCTTCACTACATCAAAGGCACTGTGGGACAGGGACTCTTTTACTCTGCATCTGATGACTTACCTTAAAAGGTTTTGCTGATGCTGACTGGGCTTCTTGTCGTGATAGTCGTCGTTCAACTACTGGATTTTCTATGTTTCTTGGGGACTCACTTATCTCCTGGAAATCTAAAAAGCAGGCTACCATTTCTTGTTCTTCAGCTGAGGCAGAGTATCGAGCTTTAAATCTGGCTTCTAAAGAAATGGTTTGGTTGATAAAATTGCTTGATGATCTTCAGGTTAATCGTTCTAATACTCCAATCCTCTTTTCAGATAGCACTGCTGTGATATACATTGCAACAAATCCTGTTTCATGAGCGGACAAAACACATTGAACTTGATTGCCATTCTGTTTGTGACAAACTTGATCGTGGTATTATCAAGACTTTACATGTGAAAACTGCTGATCAAGTTGCTGATATAATGACTAAAACTCTGTTTCCTTATCAATTTGAACATTTGAAGTCCAAGATGAGTCTTCTCAACATCTTTCGAAGCTCATCTTGAGAGGGCCTATTGAAGATTGGTTTAGTCCTTCCGGTTATTTCCGGTTTTCTTATTTCATTTGTACAGTTTATACATGCATATAAACTCTGTAACGATTCTTTTTCATAACTAACGAGAAATAAAGTTTCTATCTAACAAACTTCATCTCCTTCATTGTTCTCTCTCAATCTCTCGTTCGTAATACCATATTAAATCTAATAAAGCATGAATCAAGGTTAGTATTTCTTTCTTCTTCTTTAATAATCTGTTTAGGGTTGGATTAAATCAAATATAGATTCATTATAAAAATAGATTTCCTGATACAAATCATAAAAGTAATTTACATATGCTATCAGAGACATGTTTAGATTTGTTTGATTCTCCCTAAAGTAAATTTGTTTTGTAAGGAGATGTTACGGTTATGAATTGTGATATTGGATTAGATTATGTAATGAACGTATAGTTTACGTAAGATCATTTGTATGAAGGACAGCAAAAGGCTTCGCTTTATGAATTTATGTGAAAAGTCACCATTAAAGTAACGAATATAAACAGTACTTTAGGTGTTGAAGTAGTGCATAGACGATAAAGGACGTGGGTGATTGACTGATTGACTGATTGCATGATTGATTTTTTAAATTCACGGATATTTATTGTTGGTGTTTTATAATGAACTAAAATACCATGAGGATTTATTGTGAATTATCATATATTTTATGGCCTAATTGATTCTGGTACTTAAAAAAGGGCCAACTGTGTTATGAAATAATAACACAATAGATAGATAATTTTTTATACATCAAAATTTTAATGTTCGTTTTGCATATGACATGTTAGTCACCAAAGTGGTCATGTTATATTATAATTAAATATTATAAAATAATAAAATGTATTGATTGATCATTATTAAAAAGATGCTACAGTCACATTAGAGTTTGATTGATCAATTGTTTTCTCATCTATATTCTAGGATATCATCCAAAGATGGATCATTGAATACATTTCGAGAATATGAAAATATTAAATTATTTTTACCATAATTATTGGTACAAATACTAAAGGTAGCATGCTTATGTGATTTTAGTATGTTTGGGTAATCATGAAACTATATAAAAAAAATTAGCATCATTAGAAGTACTTGTGTTTAAGTATTGTCCAAAGATTGTTTAAGTTCACGTTTTAAAGTTAGATGTGTTGCGTTTAAGTCCAAGGAAGTTGATGTGTTGCATTTTTGACACATATTAACAGTTGTTTTTCAGGTTTTTACATGTCTTTCGATTCTTTATCGAGTCATTTCAGGTTACTAAGAGGCTTTGGACGAATATCGCAGCTGTTGGAGACATTTGAGCAAAAAGAAGAAAAAACCGAGCAAAAAGGGTCCAAAGCATCATTTGGAGCCCCCGCTCAACTTTGGAGCATCCGCTCCACTTTGGAGCACGAACACCCGCTGCACTTTGGAGCACCCGCTGCACTTTGGAGCATCCGCTGCACTTTGGAGCATCCGCTCCATTATTGGAGCATCTGTTCCACTTTGACGAGATAATAAAAAAGAAGATTTTCTATTTTACCTAGATTCAATCCAACCTCCCAATAACTCATCCAAGCCGCCTCCATACCTAGATTTTCTATTTATTGCTTTAAATCGACATAACTTAACCAAATTTTGTTTTAATCTTAGCTTAATTTAAATCCCATAAAATCATAGTGTGATTATTGGTCCTTTTGGATTTGATCCCTACATTACTACAACACTTGTTGTGCACTTGCACTTGCAGTAGTTATATAAGGTTAAAACAATTATTTTAGATTTAATATTTGGATTGAAATTTAGTCTAAGATTCATTAACCGTTCTACATGTATTCTCCTGTGCGTTTTTCAGGTGTATGATTACAAGGAGTCACGGCTCTGAAAATCTCACAACACTAAATAACCAAGAGCTTGCAATGTCAGCACGACAAAACAGTTAAAAAAAGTCAAATCCAGTCATTATGGGCGATAATGACATCATGGCAGCTGCACTTCAGGGCCTCCAACAACAAATGGAACAGCTGCAGCGACAACCGCCACAGCCGCGTGACATTGGAGACATCAACACTCCACATGCTTTCTACCAGAACCGGTCTGCTATATGCCCACCAGCCCGGTTCTTGTTGGTAAAGCAGAACATGTTCAATGGAATGTCCGCGGAAAGCCCAATGGACCACAGCGAGACTTTTGAGGAGATGTGCAATACAACCAAAGCCAATAGGATTCCTCCAGATTACTTCAAGTGAAAGCTTTTTTGTTCACTTTGGCGGATAAGGCACATCGATGGCTGAAATTGCTGCCACCTGGATCGATTAGTTCATGGGAGGTGTGTCGATCAACCTTCTTGGATCACTTCTACACTAAATCCAAGACAGCTGCTTTGAGGAACAAAATCACCACATTTCACCAGCACCATGGAGAAGCCTTTTGCGAGTTAAGGAATATCGCAGAGAATGTCCTCACCATGGGTAAACCGATGAGCATATTTTGAGTATTTTCTATGATGGAGTCGAATGGGATTACAGGAATGCTCTCAATGCTGCCAACAATGGAGAATTTATGAATAAGACCATAGCTGGGGCGTATGAGCTGATTGAGAATTTGGCTGCTAGTTCTAGTAATTGATCTCCAGAATACGATAGAACTCGAAAAGTGAGCAGTATGGAAGCGCAGAAAGTTGATGAGCTGACCGCTAAGGTGAATCTGTTGCTGAGAGAAAATAAGAGAAGTGTACAGCTTTCTGAGGAGACAGGAGATGCAATCCTATGTCGTGAGTTCGCTAAACTTGGATTAGATGAGCAGCATGGTGAAGTGAACTACGTGAATGGCCTAGGTTATGTTCAGAATCCAGATTTTCAGAAGAACTTCTCTCAGAGTTTTCTAGGGAAGCAATTCATGCAAAATCAAGTTCAGAATAGATTGCAAGGTGGAAACAAGCAGAACAAGCCTTTCAACACCTTCCAGACGGCATCTCTAGCTCCATTCCAAGCTGCTGCGAATGATTCTCAGGACGAGCTCAAGAATCTCATGCAACAACTCCTGCTAAATCAGCAAAAATCAGCCAATGAGATCAATGTCAAGGTGGATAGCATGTACAATGATCTCAATGGAAAATATGAGGCTGTTTGTAACTATGTGAGAAAGCTCGACACTCAAATAGCTCAAACTGCTGAAGCAATCAAGAGACAACAAGGAACTCTTCTTGGAAAGACTGAAGCGAATCCCAGGACTGGTATGTCAATGTAGTTGAGCTGAGGAATAGAAAGATTTTGCACTTTGCAACTCAAAAGACATGGTAAATCCATAAAATTCCAAGGAACAGGGAGAAGAGCAAGCGTTCCGAGCCAGACAAAGTGCTATGGGCGTAACTTCTACGATAGAGCACCCTGGCCATTCCGGAGTACCTGTTCCAGTTTGTGCACCAGAAAAACCTGCAAAATTCATGCAGGTCGAGTTTATGTTCCTAAGATTCCATACCCAGTCCCGCCCAAAAACCTAAAGAACCCATTTGTGCAGAGAATCTGGCTAGTTTTAACAAGATGGTGAGAAAGATTTCTCATGAAATTTCATTTGAAGAGGCGTTAGAGAATCATCCATTGTTTGATTTCTTTGGGAATTTTAGAGAAACTCAAGAAGAGGTTAAGGCTCTCTTTATTGAAGCAAGAGTTACACCACCACAACTGAAATTATTGCCTAATGTTGAAGACCTGGAAAGTTTGTTGTTCCATGCTCCATTGTAGGAGTTGATTTTAGGGAGTCTCTATGTGATTTTGGGTCTAGTGTGAATCTCATGTCAAAGGATATTGCACAGAAGTTGGGAATCACTGATATAAAATACCCTGAGATGACTCTTGCGTTTGCCAATTCTTCTACAATTACTCCATATGGTACAATTCCAGAATTACATGTTAAAGTGGAGAATTTTTTGGTTCAAAAAGATTTTCAGGTAATAGAGATGACAAACAGATCTTATGTACCTTTGCTTCTTGGAAGACCATTCAAAGGCCACAGTGGGTGCAATTATTGATATGCCTAATAAGAGAGTCTCGTTTTCCAACATCAACAAGAAGGTTTTCTACAAAGCCATACCCACTAGAAGAGTCATCAAACATACCTCTTGCATCTCAGTAGTCGATAGAGAGAAATTGATGGTTAATCATGAGAAAGGGTTTTGTGATGAGAGTGAGATCAAAGAAGTCATGGATGGAGATTCTCACTTTACCACCACTAAACTCAGCGAGAAGGCAAAGTTTAACGGAAAAGTGAATAGAAAAAGGATCAAGGGTGGTCCTAAAATGACTTTGATCCCTCAAAGACGTGATGGAGACATAATTGAGTATAAGGTGAAGTGCAAAGGTACCTCTAAGCCTTTCTCTAAAGTTAGAGCTATTCTCTCTTAAGAGTTGAAGGAGAAAGGCAAGAATGTTGTAAATGGCATGCTAAAAACGGTTCTAAATTTGAATATGTCTAATTGTGAAGCTTGTTTTCGAGCAAGCGCTCATGTTCAACCTGATTGATACATGGCACCAAAGTCAAGCTAACGACTTTAACCAAGCGTTTGGTGGGAGGTAACCCACCAGTAATTGTACATACTTCAAATAATGTTTTTCTTATTTCTGATTTTTTGTTTTAGTTTTTTTTGTTTTAGATTATAAAAAAATAAATTAAATAAATTAAAAAAAGAATGATGGACCGACCAGACGAAGCACCTGCTCCGCCGTGGTGCTCCAGACAAAAAAAAGTACGATAGAGCACCCAATGCAGAATCAGACCACCTGCTCCGCCGTGGTGCTCCAACCAGGTAAGTTTTAGAAACAAAAAAATTGTTAGGTTTGTTTTGCCTTCTTATTGGTTTATTTTCACACCGAGACTGTGTGAAGTAAGTCCGGGGGAGGGTATTTATTTTCTACTAACGTGTTTGTTTGTTTTGTGTTCATTTTTTTCTTAAGGTGTTTTATTGAGTCAAAACTTAGTCGGAAACTATGAGCTTTTCTTGGGACTAACCGTTTTAACCAACACTTTTGTAACCATTTTTTTAGCAATTTACTGCAGAATTTACTGAATGGAAAACCCGCAAGTGGATTGACCTACCAATATTGCCCATATCTCTTTGATGAAGGATCCAAGGCTGGCTTCACCCTAAATGAACTAAACTCTCTCATCTTGGGGCTTGGCATACATCGAATCGGATTCCTCATTCAGGCCTGAAAGACTAGTCTATGTGAGTACGGTTTCCCTCTCTCCCTTCAATAAAAAGAAAATAAATAGGATATACGTGGTAAGGAAGTGAACCGGGAATTTGGTGTAAACCCGTTAGTTCTCGTGTTTGTTGGAAGCCTGTACATGAAAAGCCGTCGATAGAAAAAATAAAATGATACCCTAGTAAAGTAGGAAAAAATCGACAAATGAAGTGAGAAAAGCGAGAGGAAAAGAACCGGAAGAAAGACAGTTTGTGTGGTCAGATGCTTGAATGGGTAAGGGTCTACGTGTTCTTTGATCAATATTCCCTAGATGAGACTGCATACTTTAAACTTAAAAGAAGTCTGCAATAGTGATTTTGGATAACTCTTATGGCGGTCGACGACCTATTTCCCCCTCGAAACTATCATATAACACTGTGATTATCCAAAGTTTTGATTCTAATCCAGATCTCATTAGTTTTGAAGTTCGAAACCTATTTCCGCATAATTTGAAAGATTGAAACTTAATTCCACACAGATTTCAAAATTCGAGACCTTAATACACACAAAATTAGATTACGAATGGTTTACTGTTTACCAATCACTCCTTAACCACGATTTACTAACCAAAACAAAATTAAACCATAAAAACCCCGATTCTAACCCGATTACAACCCGTTTAGATGGGTTAAACCATCAAATTAAACCCTCTTTCAAAACCGAAAAATCCCTAAAAAATCCCCAATTCTGGGTTTGTGCAAAATCGAAGTGACGAACCCTAAATCCTCCTGCCGCCGCGAAATCGAAGCCTCCAGCGATGAATCTTTGTCTACAGCATCCGAAATCGATGGCGCTTACGGAGTATCATGATATCCCCTTGTTTCCCGAAGGATTGTTCTCGGATTTTAAAATCTTTCCCGAAATTTGACCCTACACCAACACCTGCTTGGCACACCTGCAACTCTTCCAGCTGGGCGCACACTTGAAGATCCACTCGAATCTCTAGATACATTGCTCATCCTTAGTCCTCCTCTTTCAATTTTATCCAGAAATCAATTTCCCCCAATTCAATTTTTAGGGTTCTTCCTTTCCCCCAATTCAACCGAAACAGGTTTTTAAACGGTTTGGTATCGGTTGCAGCTGGTTTCATATTGGTTTTGAGAGCGTAGCCGAGAATTTCAAATCTGTGTGGAATTAGGTTTCGATCTTTCAAATTGTGGGGAAATATGTTTTGAACTTTAAAACTAATGAGATCTGGATTAGAATCGAAACTTTAGGTAATCAAAGTGCTATTAATAGTTTCGAGGGGGAACTAGGTCGTCAGCCCCTCTTATGGATTATGGGTTGGAATGGGTATGGTTGCTAAGGTTAAGGTAGAGTACATGGAAGTACTAGTTAAGGTTGATGTTGGTCGATGTAGTTTACAAAGGTGAAGGTCACAACGGCGTTTTAAAGGATATGTGAGTTCCCATGTTTTCAAACCTCCTTCTTGTGCTGAGATTTGTGTTTTGTTTGAGGACAAAAAAAAGTCTAAGTCCGGGGGAGTTGATGTGTTGCGTTTTTGACGCATACTAACAGTTGTTTTTCGGGTCTATTCATGTCTTTGGTCTTTATCGAGTCATTTCAGGTTACTAAGAGGCTTTACACGAGGATTGGAGCTGTTGGAGACATTTGAGCAAAAAAGGAGAAAAAGCCGAGCAAGAAGGGTCCAAAGCATCATTTGGAGCACCCGTTCCACTTTGGAGCACCCGCTCCATTGTTGGAGCACCCGCTCCATTGTTGGAGCACCCGCTCCATTGTTGGAGCACCCGCTCCATTGTTGGAGCACCCGCTCCATTGTTGGAGCACCCGCTCCACATTGACGAGATAATAATAAAGGAGATTTTCTATTTTACCTAGATTCAATCCAACCTCCCAATAACTCATCCAGGCCGCCCCCATACCTGCAGAGAGGATTTTTTTAGAGCTTTTTTTTTTATAGAGAACCGATTTTTATTCATACTTTTGAACTTTGGAACTTTGCAACTCTCTGGAGACAATTTCTGGTCCTCTTCTGACAAATTTGGAGAAGATTTATAAACCCTATCTTTTATCTATTGAATTCTATTATGTTTTCTCTCATATCTCTTTGCTTATTCTCTGCAATTATGTGTGAGTAGATTCATAGTTAGGTTTAGGGTTTCAATGGAGTTCATGAATTGCTAAATCAGAATTGTTAGAATAGGGATCTATCTATCTTCTAGTTCTTCATCTATTGTTGATCTTAATGCTGAAACTTGATTAGCTATCTAGTTTCTGACTTTACGTTGTTTAACTCACCAAAAAATGTTTGATTAAATGCCTGAAAGAACATAGATGAGCAAAAAATCCTTAGCCAACGAAAGTTGATGTTAAAGCATTTTGTGAACATATCAAACTTGATCTTAATGCATGTTTAACTCCCTGAATTCAAATGACAATTTAGAATTATAGGTTTTTAGACATAGTAATTGATACTACGACATTAGATTGATTATAAATTGGTAATTTGAGTTCTAAAACACGTTTAATGATTTTCCTGTTTGATTCTCTGATTTGTTATTCTAAATTCCTGCGAATTATCCTTGACGTATCTCTTCGTTTATTTATTGCTTTAAATCGATATTGCTTATTTTCATATATACATTACTCTAACCAAAAAATTTTTTCAACTTAGCTTAATTTAAATCCCATAAAATCATAGTTTGACTCTTGGTCCTTGTGTATTTGATCTTTATATTACTACAACACTTTCTGTGCACTTGCAGTAGTTATATAGGGTTTAAAATTCTGTGTATCAGTAGCCTTATCAAATTTGTTTGCAATGGCTAATTCTGTCATGAAGTTCAATGGACTCAATCATGCAGAATGGCCCAGACATATCCAGTTTACACTGAGTGTAGTGGCATTGGACTTTGCAATATTACCAAATGAGGAGCCATCATCCATTAGAGAAGATCGCTCTGAATCTGAAAAGTCTCCGTATGACAGATAGGAGCCATGAAAGCTTGAACCTCGTGAGGATGACAATGGCGAAAAGTATTAAGCCATATATGCCTACGACAGAAAAAGTAAGTGAATTCTTACAAAACATTTAGGAGTGTTCACAATTGGATTTGACTAACAAGTCAATTGTGGGAAGCCTAATGAATGAGCTAACTAAAAGAAAATTCGACTGGTCTCAGCCAATCCATGATCATGTAACACACATGTCTAACTTGGCAGCAAAGTTAAGGACCTTAGAATGGAAGTGCATGCGCAATTCTTGGTTCAATTGATCATGAACTCTATATTTTTTGAATTTAGCCACTTCCAGGTGAACTACAACTCCATTAATAAAGATAAATGGAACTTTGAGGAATTAAGGGCTATTTTTGTTCAAGGGGAAGAGACTAAATAAGATGAAGGATTATGTTGCTAAACTCGTAGGTCTTGGAAATGCCAGCAGCAATAAAGGCAAACCAAATAAGAAGGACAAAAAGAAGGATAAGGCTTTCTTGAAAGGATCTGAGAGTAAAATCCAAGAAGGATAGGAAGTGTTTCTTTTGAAAGCAAATGGGAGACTTCCATAAATATTTTCCTAACACAAAGACTTGGTTCGACAAAAAATGTAAAGGTGAACCATGAAAGGTGGACATTTAAGTCTAACTTGATGTCTCTCCACCTGTTATTGCACGTGAGGTAGTCGTTCTTAATGTTGCATTCCAGTCAAGTGACACAGTCGAACAATATAATGATGTGCAAATCTCATTAGCTGAAAATATAGTTAATGAACATGTCATAATTCAAGAAGATAATAGTTTATCACAAGAACCATTAAGGCAACACAAAGGAAAAGAAGATCTGCCATTTCAAATGAATATGCTTTTTATGCTATTGAAAGTGAATGGGACTTAAGCATTGATGAAAACCAAATTTCATTCCAAAAATCCATGGAAAGTGACAATTAAGATGAAGGTTGATTACCTCAGAAGCAGAAATAAAGTAAAAAATGATAACAAATTTGGGGACTTAGTAGAGTTGCTTAACGGTTTCAAGACTGTTGGCTCTAAATATGTTCTTAAGACTAAACGTAACTCAAAATGTAACATTGATAGGTAAAAGGCTTGACTTTTGGCAAAAGGTCTCACCCAAAAGGATAGATTGGCTTTAAAAATGGAGAGCTTGAGGAAGAAGTATATATGGACTAACATGTAGGGTTTGTGGCTACAGGAAATGAACATCTGGTGTGTAAGCTGCAAAGATGTACACTAAAACAAGCTTCCAAAAAATGGTATCTAAAATATAATGATACCGTCACATGGTGGTGTAGAGATCATTGTTGATTGGTATATCCACATAATGAATAGTGGAAGAAAATTTGTGATTTTGGTCTTATATGTTGATAACATTTTGCTTGCTGCAAATGATATGGGAATGTTACATGATATAAAAACAACATATCTCTAAAAGATATGGGTGAGGCATCTTATGTGATCAGGATAGAAATATATAGAGATAGATCACAAGTATTGTTAAGTTTGCCTCGTGGTTATATCAATAAGATCTTCGAGACATATAAAATTGAAAAATTATCAGCATATATAGTGCCTATATATAAGAAGGACAAGTTTAGTAAAATGCAGTATCATAAATATGAATCGGAGTGTAAGGAAATAGAAAGAATGCCATATGCATCAATGGTTTGGCGTCTGAACTGTATACAAACATGTACTAGACCAGATATCATCTTTGATTTTGGTATGTTGGACCGATATCAAAGTAATCCCAGAATGAATCACTGGAAAGCTTCAAAGAACGTTCTCAGGTACTTCAAAGGCACCAAAGAGCATATGATTACATTCAGTAGATCCGATCATCTAGAGATCACCGGATATTCAGATTCAGATTATGTTGAATGGGCTGATCGCAGAAAGTTGACAATTGGTTATGTGTTCCTACTAGCTGGAGGCGGAGTATTATCAAAAAGTTGAAAGAACTCTATCAATGCTACTTCCACTATGGTGGGCCAAATTTGTGGCATGCTTTGATGCCAAATTTCATGCATTGTGGCTGCGAAACATTATCTTAGGGCTTCAGATTGTCGACAATATATAGAGGTTTCTGAGAATTTACAGAGATAATTCTACAGCGTTCTTTTTTTCAAAGAATGACAAGTATTAGAAGGCTGCTAAGCATATGGAGTTAAAATAATTTTTTGTCAAAGAAGAAGTACAGAAACATAAAGTGTCATTTGAGTACATAAGAACGAATATGATGGTTGCGGATCCGTTAATTAACACTCTAACACCCAATGTGTTTAGAGTTTGATTAAATCAAATATAGATTCATTATAAGAATATATAAAGATAGAAATCATAATAGGAATATACAAGATACAACTTATTTGGCGAAGACATGTCTGTCTAGCCCTAAAGAGAAAAGTAGAAGACGATGGAGAAATCAAGTTATGGATTCGGCCAATAACGTTTGGCCCTAAAGAGAAGACCATGGAAAATTCAAGTTATAGATTCATCGAATATTGTTTTGGCCTATCCGAATCCCATCTATGGACCAATGAGTACACTTTGTCTTGACATGGCAGCATCAATTCTCGATTTAAAGTGCCCAAGACCAAAGCCCGACTTTTAGGAAAACTACTCTTTCGCAATTACTAAAACTTAGCCTCCTTAAAAAGCTATTTATACTTCTTCTTTTCTGCATCTTTCCTTCAACACACACGACCTACCCACGAAAAACACTTAGATTAGTTGTTTCTTATTGATTTTGGATCTAAAGAGTTTAAAAGGAGGAGATCTCTCTTTGTACTCGATATAGGGAATAATTCTTTACCATTTACTTTTTAATTTCAGTATGATTTATATTCATACTTGTTGTGTTCTTTGCATCATGTATTAGTAGATCTGTTTGTTGGGTCGAAGTAAATCAATGGCTCCACAATACATGTTTCGGTTATAATTATTTGATGGTTTCTTCATATGTTCTTTATCCTTCCTTGTTCTTATTGTATACTTGTTTTACGGCAGATTTAGTAGTCTGATCTTCCGAGCTTGGAACCACGACGGTGCTCCATCTAATAACATAAACCAGTATTTTGTTAACTAAGCATCGTAACCACAAAATTTGAATTGTGGATGTTGGTGAACTCTATAAGAATATGATCGTTTACAATATAATTAAATTTAAACCTTTTGCATAAAAATTCACAAAATTTTGTAGATTGGTATGAATTTTTTAAAAATGTCATCCCTACTTATTACTGCTCAGAAGAGCAGTAACGAGAGAATAACTAAAGAAATTTTGAATCTATTGATATGTTAGGTATAGTGATTGGAGGCATGACAATGGATACATTATATATTCGTATTATGTGATCTATATCATATCAAATTTGTTGCATTTTTCCGGTGTTTATGTTGATAACCTAACCATTTCCCTAATTGCTTTTAAAAACGATTTCTTACTACTATTTATGGCTTATCTAGTTTTTTTCAATTACCAACAACAATCTTTGTAACAGTTCTGCCTTGATTAATATCTCATGTTTCGTAGTGTGACCAGCCAATTCACTAAGGATTGATAACAATGAGTATACTAATCCATTTGATTTGCGCTTGAAACTAGGTCCATGGATTAAGTGTCTAACTTGCTAAGCAAGTCCAAAAATCCAATATAAGGACCACTTAAGCTCTCGTTTTACACAAAACTAACACAATGAGTCTGAGAGAAGTGAGAGCACCAACGGGTTTCTAGAGTTACAAGTTCGAGAAAGAGGATCGAACGAGGATGACTGCAAGAGTTCTGGGCCGAAACACACCAGCAAGTTTTAGAGTCTCTCAATATTATTGATTCAGTCCAGGTAAGGGCGTGATTCGTGGCAACACAATATTTTTGGCTTATTTCGTTTGATATGTGGCTTGTTTTGATGTTTTTTCGAACGTTCATTTGTCATAGGTGATTCTTCAAGAATCGAAAAACATTCTTTGCGTTCTTAGAATTTCGCATGTTAGATTGCTTATGATAATGGCATATTTAGGTTTCGATTTTTATATGAAAATGGTGAATTTGAACTTAGATACCAATGTCATGTCAAGTTGAAAACATTTAAGGAAATCAATCTAAAATGAGATTAACAATGGAAAGTATGGATGTTATGTTGATGTTGGCTTCGGGCCGTGACAGACCTTCAGCCTCCTGTGGCTTGGGGCCATAAGAGATATTTAGATTGTATGTTGGCTTTGGGCTGTAAGTTACCATAAGGGCCAAGAAGGCCATCTGGCGTATGTTGGTCACGGACAATGAGGGAACTTTGGGGTTGAGTAGCTTCAGGCCGTACGGGATTCTTTGGATCACATGAGACCTTTGGGGTTAGAAATATGTAGAAATGGTTAAGTAATCAGAAATGTGTAGAAATGGTTAAGTAATCAAAAATGTGTAGAAATGATTAGGTAATTTAAAAATGGCTAAGTCAATGATAACTGATTAAGCATGAGAATAGAAAACGGATGAATAGGTTGTTAGTATGGAATGTATACCTTGATGGGATGGCTCATTACATTGTGTATACATGTCGGCGGTATTGATCGTCTTTGCTGGATAATATTATATTTATACCTCCTTTTTGTGATGCAGGTGAGCACTAGTGTACAGACCGGAGCGGATGAACATAGAGAGCACCAAGGTTTATGTGTTTTTTGAACTTGGATATATTTTATAGAATTTTTAATAAATAAAAAATTATTGTAGCCCATGGGCTGTCATGTAAAATTATAATTTTTTCATGAATTGGACTAATTATTTTTAGATTCTTAGAGAAATCATCTATATAAGCATGTTTCATCATGTGTATTGCTTTATTAGTGAGTTTAAGCAAAATTATGACTTTAATTATATTTTGGAATTTTGCTTTTCAAGTGTTCATCTTACTAACGAATTGGGTCTTTCCCAATGTTAGAAAACCAAGGCGACCCCAAGTGGAGATCAAACAAGTTGGTCCGGATTTTCAGTGGTCACTTTGATTATCAAGGAGCTTTTTTTTGTATCTCAGTCTCAATTCCACACTTCAAATTGATGAGTACAAATTTGATTTTGTTGGCTTAAGAAGAAATGTCAAATTGCCTCTTGTAGCATTAGAGCTGAAGCAATTCATTGAGCTGTCATTTCCGATTTATGTGAGGCTGATCCGAGTGTTCTTTGAAACTGTAACTCTTGCAATCCAAACAATAAGAGTGTAGAAGCAAGGGAATGAGTACTTTCTTTCTATGTAAAAGACGACCCTTACTCCATCACCATTGAGAAATTGTGAGCTATTTGGATTCACATGCCACATGAAAACTTCTTTTAGGCATGATGATTAGAAATATGCACTTTGGAGCTGAGTTGCGGACAAACCACTATATCCGTGAAAGTCTAAGACAAGTAAAATCATGCACCCAGCAGTAGGTATATGCATCAAGTGCTACTTCAACTGATGTTTTAGCCGAAATGAGTAGAGTATGGTAAGGAGAGACAGAAGTTAGATCCTCATCTCCCCATTTCTCGAAATTCTGAGATGGTTGAACCACGGATATCTCTTAGCAAGAAGAATGGTTGAAGCAAAGCAAGATTTCTCAAGGGACTAAGAATCACAAAGTTGATAACTGATTTTTGAGGAAATCATGGCTATAGCAGTGGAATGTGGAGTTGAATTAGATTAAGCAGAAATATTATTTGATGGGAACATGTTAGATCTTCAAGGAATTCAAAAGAATACCTTTATTGGAGGATACTTGAGGATTCTAAGAGATTTTGCTACCTATACACGCCTGCAAATAAACAAGACGAAATATGTTTTTCTTCCGGATAGCTCACTTCCATCCTTAACTGAAGGCAACACATCATATGATCCTCCTCGAGATAAGTTGTTTGAAAGATATATTGGTGATCCATTTGTTGGAGATAGAAAACATTACAAGATACAAGAGAAGCACAAAACTAGTAAAGGAGAGGCCAATAAACGTCATTTGATCTCAGGTCCATCAAGTTCATACCCTCCTTTGATCCACCAAGGAATGTATACATAAAGTCTACAAGGGATCAATGGCTTTTCAACACCAATGCCAATGAACGTAGGGATATTTTATTACTCCAACACAAGGTAGAGAACAAAATCAAGGTGATTTTCAAGTTTGCATAAATGGTGAAGAAGTTCGCGCTAAAGCTCTTCAAGAGATATTAAACAAGCATAATTTTCGGAAGGCACAAAATTTCACTTATCTTCGGATTAGATAACAATTACACCCAAGACCAGCATTATGACGTGACCAGCCAGCTTCACCTAGAGCATGGTCGTACCAGCTCAAGAGATAATCCAATAGCAGATATCGAATGAGATTTTGAAGACACAGAGATGATAGTAGATGATTCGAAAGATGAAGATTCCGCACTTTCGCCAAGATTTTTCTTTCCTTTATTTTTTTATTTCAGTTTTTTTCACTCATAATTCAAATTACTGTTGAACCGAGATGGTTCAAGGTAATTTTCAGGAAAGTTTTAATGAATTTAATTGAGTCATTTTGTTGAGTCAAAAATTTCTCAAGAATAAGGATTTTAATAAGGAAGAATCATATGACAAATTTCAACCATTATGAGCTTAAAATTCAAATTTGTAGTGAGAATTTCCATGAAGCAAGCAATAGCTGGTCATTCGGCAGTTTTCGACTTCCCCGAAAAATTTTAGATTCCAAAAGTTCATGTTGGACATGACCTAACTCTACCATGTCAGGTACAAGGATTCACAAATAAAAATGAAATTTACAAAAGATAAAGGGAATTGGTTTCTATAACATAGACCTCAAGAGAAAAAATGTTCTAAGAAGTCATAGGGATTGATAAGAAGTATTTGAGAAAACTTTCCGGAGAAAAATCTAAGTCTTGGGGAGTTAGGATCGAGAATAAGTGTTTTGAGAACTGTGTATGTTAATAGATCCAATCTCTCGTGCGAATTTTCATTATATCATCCATCTTCTTGAGATTCTGATAATCCTTAAAACGCTTTTATCCTTTAATACATAAACTCTTCTACTCTGTATGATATTCTTTGAGAAATCACTGAAAACAATTAGTTGATATGAATGCATAATTATGTAGGTTTGGAGTTAATATGACGGAACCATGGATGAGAGAATGCAGGACGAAAGTGAGCAATCTTTAATAGTTATCTTTGTGTAATGTGTTCCAAAGACCGATCTTGAATTAATGAGTACAGCTTATGAAGATTTCCGAATTCTATTGTTTCTCGAACCACTTTTCTAAGGATAGATTTTCATTTTTTGAGGACTAACAAATATCTAATTATGTGAAGTTAATATAAGTGATTTTTACCTTCTTTTATTACGGTTTTGATAATAAATCTATGTGTTATAGCGTGATTTTGTGCTCTTATTGGTAATTTTCTCGTATTTATTATATTTTAAGTCTTAGCAGGATAATTTTCAAAAGGTTAAAAAAAAGAGAAAACTAGGATTACACCATGTTACATATGTTATTATAAGATAAAAAAAGGAACAATACTTCAAAATCTTTAGAAGTGCAAAACTTAGCCACATGACATATTCGATATACAAGAAGACTGAGATTTGCCGGAGAAATTTCAAGACGGACCCTTAGATGATTTTAGGTGGAAGTGAAGCCCTTTTAGTTAGCATTAATATAAAACTAGTTTCAAGTCATTTGAGTTTGTGGTTGGAGAAGTGAACTTATGGACTCGACCAATAACGTTTTAGCCTGTCCAAATTCCATATATATATATATAAAGGAGTACACTTTGTCTTGGCTTAGGAGCACCAAGTCTCGATTTAAAGTACTCAAGACCAAAGCCCAACTTTTGGAAAATTACTCTATCACCCTTACTAAACCCTAGCAGTCTTAGAAGGCTATTTATACTTCGTTTTAGCCTCTTTCCTTCAACACGCACGACCACCCATGACAGAAGTCACCAGAAAAACTTAAATTAGGGTTTTCCTTATTCATTCTGGATCTATAAAGCTTCAAAAGAGGAGATCTCGTTTTGTATCCGATATAGAGGATACTTTATTACCATTTACTCTTTAATTTCATTATGATTTATATTCATACTTGATGTGTTATATGCATCATGAATAAGTAGATCTCTTTGTAAACGACCTATTTCCCCCTACGAAGTATCATATAGCAACAGATAACCACGAAGTTATGCCCTCATCATGTATCTCTCCGATTGTAAAGTAAAACTTTTAATTCCCCATTATCTGAAAGATCGAAACGTATTTCCCATCACTTGAAAGATCGAAACGTAAACCCACACGAACCATGATTAGGCTCGACTTAATGTTTACCAAATGAAGTTTAATTTGTTAAAACCGAGATTAAACCGATTAAACCCCAATTACAACCCAATTACAACCCGATTAAACTGGGTAAACCGAAATTAAAACTAACCCGACTTTTAATCCCCAAAATCCTCAATTTCAAAATGAAATCCCTAAAATCTAAAATCCCCAAATTTTTTTCCTAAGAACCCTAAAAAACTCGATCCAGAACCCTCCCGATTTGACGCGAATCCTGCAATGTCGGTAGAGCAGTGGCACGAAGTTCCTGAATTCAACCCTTCCTTTCCTGATTCCGCTCCTCCTAACGCCGATTTTGAAGTCGATTATCGACGGGAGGAGCCTCCTGATTTTGACTCAGATGGTGAAGATCGAAGGGAGCGCAACGACCACAACATCGAGGAAGCTGTTGCTGACTTTGTCAATGAGCGTCCTGTGCGACACAACATGTACCCCGACACTAACTCTGATGAAGAAGGAGATCCATTTCAATGCACAGTTTATCGGCGGCAGAATATAAAAAGGGGCAATGGCAACTTGTATCAAGGACAAGTCTTCATCAATGTGTAACATTCAACGAGACGGTTCTTGACTATGCACTGAGAACAGGCCGGAACCTGAAGCAATACAGGTATGGCAAACTAAATTTGGGTTTAAGTGTGGAGGAAACGGTTACTCATGGCTAATATATACTCTGCTACGGCTGATTTGGAATCTTACTTGGAGTTACAATGCGGCTGATTACAAGGCAAATATGTTGAAACTAAGAAGGTATGATGCTGATGTGTATGAGGATGTGATGAAGTCTAAACCGGAGACTTGGTGCAGGTATTTTTATAGGCTTGGATCATATTGCGAGGATGTGGAAAACAATTCCACGGAATCATTTAACAATTCCATCGGAAAAGCCAGAGATAAGCCCTTCGTGCCAATGCTAGAAACCATTGCACGACTTGGAATGGTTCGTATAGCGAAGAGAGATGTGATAGCCAGCACCCACGAAGGTATTTGTATACCGTATGTGATTGACACTCTGGCAGGGCTACATGGGAATACTTCAGAATGCACGGTTAGAGTCTCCACAAACAAAACCTATTAATATAATCTCCATGAATGTGCATATAGAGTGAGCTTAGAATGTAGGACTTGTAGCTGTAGACGATGGGAGATCACAGGGATTCCTTGTGAGCATGCGTATGGAGTGATGCTTCGCAAGGGAATTGAAGCTCAAGACTATGTTTGTCATTGGTTTAGGATAGCTACATGGAGGAGGACGTACGTGAATGGGCTTATTCTGCTAAGAGGTGCTAAGTTTTGGCCAGCAGGAGCACAACCACCGATCATAGCACCGGAGATTCCAACACAACCTGGCCGTAAGAAGGTTAGTAAGAAAGATAAGAAACGGAAGAAAGGGATAAATGAGTCTTCAGTGAAGAAGAAAGATAAATTGTTGAAGCGGATCATGCATGTGGATTTTGTGGTGCAGCTTATCACAATTCACGGTTCATAAAAAGAAATCCACTAAGGTTTGTTTTCATATTCATGTCTGTTGCTTCTTCTTCTATTTTCTGCTACTCACGGTTCCAACTGTTTTTTTTTCAGGATTTTGGCGGTGAAGGATCGTCTCAGGATGAATCTTCACAAGGCATCATCACTCAGGTTGGGAATTGAAGATGGTTTTTATTCGGGTATTAGGAGATGCTTCATGTTTAGGACATAACTTGCGGCGTAGTTTGGATGGCTGTTTTTTGGACATGAATAGGTTGTGGTGACTGTTTTAGTTCTCTTTTGTACCACATTCTATGTTTCATTCTACATTTTGTGACTGTTTTTGCTATCTCTTTTGTACCACATGACTAGCTTTTGATATTGTTTAAGCTTTTATCTAAGAAGATTATCTCAGTACAAGAATTCAAATAAGACTGAAAATAAGTAGATTAGCAAAAGCATCAAATTACAAGAGTTCAAACATCTTAAAACAACAACAAAAACATGACAAACAAAGCAATCCAAACTAAACACCAACAATGCCAAAACACTAAAGTACAACAAAGAAAAACCTTCAACCTATTAGCTTAGTACAACCGACATATATCACACATCCTAAAAACACAATACACATCATTTCTTCATCTGAGATTTGGCTTCAACTAAAACTCCTTCAACTTTCTCCAAAAACTCTTTTTCTAGCCGAATTTGGAGCTTTTCAAACATCCTCTTCTCTGCCGCCATATGCACTGTTGCGATCTCTTCTTCAATTCTTCCTGTCCTAAACGACAATGCCTCTATCTCATCCAATAATGCCTCATCAACCCATTTGTATGAGTGGTTATCATTGACAAGCTACAGAAATTAGAAACAATAGCAATCAAAATTTGCATATACCAAGCTATTTCAACAATGAAAATCAGTTCACCTTTCGTTTCGTTATGCACACCTGAAGTATCGCCGGTAAGGGTTCCCATCGGACTTTGAAAATTTTGACACAATCATTTCACCACACCAACATCTCTTGGGCACACCCAGAACTCTTCCTCTTACTCAGCCAGCTGAGATTCCAGCCGAAACTCCATAATCTTTGATCATCAAGAGGTTCAGATTTCAGATTGGAGGAAGAAATTGGGGAGCTAAATTTTTTAGGGTTCTTCGATTTTGAAAAATCAATTTGGGGATTTCTAATCTTGAATAGGGTTTACAACGTGGGTCGATGGTACTGATTTCATATCGGGTTGGGTTTTTACTTTGGTTTGATATTTGGTATAAGTGGTCTCTTTTTCGGTTGAGGTCGCAAATCGTTGAAACCAATAACCATGGAGAAATACGTTTCGATCTTTCAGATTATGGGGAATTAGGAGTTTGACTTTACAATCGGAGAGATACAGGATAAGGGCATAAATTCATGGTTATTTGTTGCTATATGATACTTCGGAAAGAGAAATAGGTCGTTTTCCCTTGTTAGGTTGATAAAAAAATCAATGGTTGCATAATACATGTTTCCATATAATTGTTTGATGGTTATATTCATATGCTCTTTATCTTTGATTGTTCTTATTGCATGATTGCTTTACCGGGTATTGAGTAATCTGATATTAGGATTTTAGAAGCACGACAATGCTGCATCTATGAACCTGAACTAGTATTTGGTGAACTACTCGTCGCAACCAACAAAACTCGAGTTGCGGATTTTAATGAACTCTATTAGAACCTGATCGTTTAATGCATATTTACATCTTAGATATAGACTCTATTGATATGTTAAGTATATTGATTGGACCATGACAATGAAAAGATTATAAATTAATGTTATGTGATCTAGACCATAAAGCCTTTATCATATCATATATGTTGCATGTTTCTAGCGATTATCTAAAAACCCTACCATTTTGCCTAATTTCTTACAAACGATTTTACCCTCTGATTTATGTTTCTCTCCTTGCTTTTCAATTGCTTATTTACTTTTATTGTATTCACCAATAACAACTCGTATGACAGTTCGACGTTGACTAAAACTCTCATACTTCATAGTATTACCATATAATTATCTGAAGATCGATAACTCTAAGCATTCTAATATGTTTATTGTTCGCCTGGGTGAAAACTCTCACCACATCAAGTTTTCTGGCGCCGTTGCCATTAACGGGGAATTTAGAGTTACATGAAAATTATCAGATCAAAGTTGAGTCAAGAACACCTTTTATTTTCACTTTTTCATGTTTTTTTCAATTTTTGAAAAACAAAAGTTCGAAAAACACTACTAGAAAAACTGTTAATAGCCACGATTTAGCCACAAAATACTATGTGGCTAGATTTCATAGCCACAAAATACAATCAAACAAGCCACGATTTTAAAAAACTCCAAAGCGTGGCTATTACGTATCTTTATGTGGCTAAATAGCTACGATATAAAGTTTGTGGCTATTCGAAGCTACATAACCACGTTTTGCAAATAAAAGTTATGGAAATTTGCATCCACCATTAGCCACGCATTAAATCGTAGAAACCAATATCCACAAATTAGGTTGTTGCTATTGGCAGAAATTAAAGCCATGAATTGTCGCAACGTAATTGTGGAAATCATTTTGCGGCATTAGCAACAGTTATAGTCGTGCGTACAATAGCTATACGAGTTGTTGAGCATAGGGGGTAGTGTTGAGCAGTGCTAGTTGTGTTTTTCAGTGGCTAGTTGTGTTGAGCAGTGGCTAGTTGTGTTGCAGATGGTAGTAGCTTCTTCGTTTCATTGTCTTTTCTTGTAGACTGAAAAAATCAGCAAGGGTCATTTCTATGGTCTTGGTTAGATTCAGTATCTTGACGCTGATCCGAATGAGTCCGCAGCTGCTGGACTACTTAGGAATGTCGAAGTTGATGTGAGAATGACCACGATGGAGGATGACATAAATGCGATGAAACGGGGCATGGAAATGCTGTTACATATAAATGGAGTAGATCCGGTCACCTACGAACCTGTTCCACGTGAGAGTGCTGCATCTGCTCCAAGTCCGCATTCCGAGTCAAGCCAGCAACGTCCTGCCTAGAGATCGCCCACCAACCAGCGTAACACTTTTCCCATTAATCTTCCTACCTTGCCTTAGTTGTGGGTTTTAGTGTAAAAGCTTTAATATAATGGATATTTGTGTGTTGTAACAAGACTTAGTTATAATTGCATAACATTAATGGCTTTCTCAATTTATAAATCTTATGTTCTTTTTGTGTATGAATTTGGTTTGGGTGTATGAATTTGTGTTTCATTTATGCTTCCAATTGTATAATTTGTACTCAAATTTGTGGTGTGGATCATTGTGGCTATAAAGGTTACAAAACAGTCAATCATTCCTTGACCAAAAAGACACATACACATATAGCATTGTGGCTATAAAAGCTAAGATTGGTTTCTCAATAGCCACAACTGTCTTACACTATTTATGGAAAATAAGCCACAGTTACAGTCATAACTAGTCGTGGATGCAGCTATGGTCTGTGATGTGGATAGTTGTGGCTGTAATTCCCACAAAACTGTCTCAAACTATTGGTAGAAAATGAGCCACATCGTGGGTGATTGTGGAAATATCCACGGAAAAAGTTGTGGTGAGTTATGGCTTACTAGCCACAAAGAAGGTTATAGCTATTCGTGGAACGGGAAGCCACAATTGTTATCGTGGGTGATTGTGAAAATATACACGGTTCAAGGTGTTGTAAGTTGTAACTAAATAGCCACGACTCAGTTTCTAACTATTCATGGAACAAGAAGCCACAATTGTTATCGTGGGTAATCGTGGACATTTGTTGTGGTTAGTTGTGGCTATTTAGCCACGAAACGCTTTCTAACTATTCTTGGAAAAAAGGCCACAAAAGTTGTTGTGGCTAAGTCGCGGAAACATATCCACGATTAACCGATATCCACAAGCTGAACTCTACAAAATCTTTTTGTGGCTATATGTGGCTATTGGTAAAATAGCCATGGAAAATTGGACATAGCAACAATAAAATATGTTGTTATTAACAGTTTTTCTAGTAGTGAAAAAAAAACAATAATAAAAAGTTGTTGGTTCTTTTTTTCCTTCTCTTTATGTTTTAGGTGCATGACTAAAAAATTAAAAATTGATAATTTAGCTAAATTTGATTCAGAAATATATAGATTTGAGAAGCAGCTGAGAAGTCGAAAACAACAATAGATGGTTGAACAAGCCAACGGAATTGAAAACGAATTACAACCCACATCAGCTGCTGCACAAGCTGAGACTGATGCCCATGCTACCCTTCAATAGCATAAACAAGATGTCAGTCTCCAAATAGATTAAGAAATATCAATCTACCTAAGGAAATAATTGAAACCCTCTCGAAATTTGAGATGGTGAAAACAAAGCTGAAATCCAACGTCAGCCAAGTCTTGATCAAACATTTGCTAACTTGTAAAGACAGAAATACTTACAGTACCAAGAGAGTTCCTATTACCATCCTCAAGAACTTGTCCAACTTGCTCATCATCTTCGACACCAAACAATTGTATAAGGGTTTTAGAAACTTGGTTTTAATGTTATTGTTTCTTAATGCATTAATACATTTCTATATACATTTATATCATCACTAAAATCTTTAATTTTTTCATTGTGTTTGATATATAAATTTTAAAGGTTATTACTTTTTCTTCAAGAACTTGGTTTTTGTAGGATTTCAATGGATACACAAAAAGGTTTTCAACAAGTCACAATCCAACAACCCAAAGACCAAGGAGAAAAATCAAACCAAGAAAAAGAATGGAAAAGACATAGTTAAGGATGAGAGTGAGAAAAATTTGAGTTATAATCTTAGAAATGAAGACGATGAAATCGACGATGCCCAGTGTCAGTATATTCCCATGCAAGAAAGAATTCTGAAACCTCTTAAAGCCGCGTCTAAACCCAAGCCAAAGTGGTTAAATCTTCAAACGTCTTCTTTAACTTTATTTTTGGGAATGGTTGGTATTCTTAAATTAAAAACTTTTTGTGTTATGAATATTTAGATAGGTACCCATTGTAAAATCTATATTTTAGAATATTGTATACTTGTTCTCCAAGTATTGTATTTCTATATAATTTTTTATTACTTAAAAAATAATACAACACCAATTGTAAAGGTTTCCACGCACATAAAACTTGAAGGCGAATAAACTAGCACGAGGTGCTCGTATTCAACTGTCACATGTTATTCATGCGGATTTGATAACACCATTTTGGCTAGTCAAATACTAGTAGTTTAGATTTATCTGTTGACAGAAAAAAAATACAACACCAATTATTTTTCTCTTTTTTTTCATAACATATTATCAACACAAAAACATAGACCACTGAAGAAAACTGTAGCCACCTGAGTAAAATCCATAATTGATCATCTCGGTTCATTAACGGGATCTCGTCTCATATTTGTTCCTCGCAGATCTGTGATTAGTGTCTTTCAATCTCTCTATCTCCGTTTTGAATTTAAGCATTCTTACTTAATTTGATTTCATTTATGTAATTTAATAAATCGTAAGGATAAAGTGAGTAAGAGCTTTGATAGCAAAAGTCTGTCGCTTCGCTGCGTTTCAAATCGAAAAAACAAATATTGTTTTAATATAAATCTGATGCTACAGTTTGATGTTCCGATTATAACAATTTGATTCAATCTTTTATCACTTTGACTTTTGTTGTTTTATTGTCGACAGTTAAGTGGTTTAGTTTTATTAAATATGATTCATGTACATAGAAGTATTGAATTTAGTTGATCGTTCATGCTTGATTTGATCGGTTTGATATTCATAATTTAAACCATGCTATTTTAGTTATAAACCATCTTCTGTTTCAAATTTATCTCTGTCACAGGGCTATTATTTTATTATTTGTTTTTATGGTCGTGTTTTAAATTTAATTCATGGTTAAACGTAACCATGATTACTTGTTTCCATGGTTCAGTTACAAATCGTTGGTTTGTTTGGTTCTGTATAATATAATTCAATTGGTTGGTTTCGATAGGTTAAATTAATTGTTGGTTTGAATTAATTTAATACATCGGTGATTGTAGATTCGGTTAATCTAGTTATAAGTTTGGTCAAAGTTTGCTGCAAAATATAATAAATTATATATCGAACATACTTTTATATTATTGTGTTGGTTTGTTTCAAAATCATTAATATTGAAGACGGCACAATGATTTACTTTAATTGTGAATTGTTAATTAGAATTTGATAGAAGAATAATTTGTTGGTTTGGTTTGTATTAATTCTATTTGCATTCTTTGTAGCTCACGGCTACTTTATTTTTTTATGATGTGTCATGTGTTATTTAAAGTTCCCGTTCAGGTTTTTGGTTTGTCATATAATATATTGACACACATATTTTATGCTGTATGCTGGATTTTTCCAATCGAAATGTCAATTTATATTAAGAAATTTGAATGTAATATCACTTTCATAATATCACTTTTCAAAATTATCACTAATTAATGTCTATTTTTAAAAGTACAATTTTTTATAAGTGTCACAAATTTTGAATTAATAAGGGTTTATAAAAACATATTTGTAAGAGCTTATAAAACATGTTTTATAAACTTTTATAAAAAATATTGTTAAGTTTTATAAATTTTATGACATGATTACTAATTTTATAAATATATATCCTTATAAATCTATATTTTTATAAACGCATATAAAAGTAGTATTTTTGAAAATAGATTATAAGTAATGATATTTTTGAGAAATGATATCATGAAAGTGTATTTTTGAAAATCTCCCTTTTATAATTGTCCACAGGTTAGTTGTTTACATGGTATATTTGGGATTATGATTTTTATATTCAAGAAAAGAATTATATTTTTAGTATGCCAATACTATTATTAATCATGTTATTGTTTAACTTTTACGAAAAAATATACAGAAATTCAATTTATGTGTATATACATACTGGTAATTATTTAGTTTTAAGAATAAAATTGTTTTAATTATTACATTACGGTTTTCATTTATTATTTTTATTCTTTTATTCAGATTTATTTATGTGGATTTGAAATTAAATTTTTGATGTCTAATGTTGAGTAATAGCCAAGTTTCCGTAAGCAAAATTCTGAAATAGTTATATGTATGCATTATAAAAAAAAAAGAGATTTTGCATAAGATTCTAATTAGCTGAAAAACATAAACTTTTTCCAACACTATTTCGATATCAGATCTCTTATCTTGTTGCATTTTCTTGTTATAATAAGTATTTATATATGTGATGTTCTATACTTGCAAAAAAAATTGTTATAGAAGTGATAACGGATCTGAAAGTGGTTACGAATGATGTCAAGGTCAAGATTGAGAATAAAAAGTCTTTTTCAAGAACTCATAATCTCACCAGAAGTAAGAAAATAAAAATAGTGATAAGCAAGATATATTTCCAGCACCTGAGGATGAAAGAAACTAGTGTAAATACAATACAAGATAGTATCAATCTTATTGAATGCTTAAGAAGAGCATATTTATGAATGCTTTAGAAGAGCACATAGATATTATTAACTATGAGAATTCAATCGAAATCTATGATGCACTAGATTATCATAAGTCTCAAAAATTGGAAGGATCTAAGATAGAATACATAACCCACATATGATATGTTATTGATTCTAAAATGGCATTCAATTCTAGATTAATAATCTTGCAATGTTATCATTTCGAGGGTGAGAGTTAAAGAATCTTACACTCCATAATAAATGAAACGTCCAGAAGATTATATCCACACTAAAATTGAGATTGATTATTCCATCATCAAGTAATATGTGGGATAATGGAACAAATCATGTTGAGACAATTTCAAAATGTTGAATACCTTCAGATCATAAGTATTTCTAAAGGGGGAGTAAAGGTATTTTAGGGAAAGTACCTTCATTTTGTAATACACAAAGATTATTGTGATGGAGATAAATGATGTAGTAAACCAGAAGTTTAATAAATATTCAATGTTTAACATGAACCGGTGAGACCATTTCGGTTCAATTAAAATATAATAAATAATTTATGTGAACATTTATTGAAGAACCATATAATTCTTCCTAATGATTTTTCGTATATTGCTTGCTCATAAGAGAAACTAATAATACATATACTAGCTGTTTATGTTTCCATAAGAATTAAAGTCCCGAAGGACTATACTAAACAACTAGTAAGTTTATGGAACGTCTGAAGCATGTTAGACATGTTAGTTCCAAATATAAAAGACCTTAGGAAAGAAAGAGGCATAAATTAACAATTCTCAGACGGAGGAAATAAAGATTTTTGAATCATCTCCAGAGAGACATTAAACAAGAAAAAGAAAAAAATGAAAGTATATGAAACAATGAAGAGATCTCAATAATTTATATTATGTGTGGAATAATATTTAACCATAAAAAATTGGCGTTAATGGTATTTTGCATGTAATATAGCAGTTGATATGTTGAATGAAAAAAAAAATCATGAAACAAAATCGACTGAAAACTGTACACAAATAAATGATTGGCCAAATTGGAAAAAAAGCAACAGATACACAATTGAAATTTTGTAGAAAGAGATAAGAATTTGGACCAGTAGTCCATACGTCTAAATATGTAAATCCAGTGGACATAAATGAGCACTACTGCCAAGGAAAAATGAATATGAGATTAATTATCGAGAGACATAATCTCATGTGGTAGATGCCACTACTTTCAAATTTCTATTACTCTTACAATAAAGGAAAGACTTGACTTATACGATCCATTGGATAATGATACTTATGTGAACGTCCATGAAGAATATAATCTATGACGGATACAATCCCTGAAGGATTGACGATATAAAATTTATGTTCTTGAGAACTTTAGCTACTCGATCGAATTAAGCCATGGAATATAACTATAAAGTGGGTATTATAAGGTTAACAAATATACCTATGTGTTATCCAAATATTATGTATTATTGGGATCTATTAATTTAAACCAATTTTATAAAATATGATACAAAGGTCACAAAGTAACTTAAAATGTTATTTGAGTAAGTTATTAATCTTTTTCATGATTGAAAGATGTGTTTTCATATAATAATAATAAAGGCCAAAATATGTTAGTTTTTATAAAAAGAGAATGAATAACTTATGCACAAGTATGCATAATATGAATGTTTGGAGGACTGTATGTAAATAGATTTTCTCTGAAGTTCAAATAGACCAAGAATTTATTGTCTATGTCAAAAGAGAGTTATGGACCAAAACTCCAATGATCCAAAATATTATATTGAAAAAAAAGCTTATTTATTAAGGTTGTACTCAATTTTCAAAATAATGATATATATATGATCGGAATGTATTCACGAAGATGTTGCTTCAAGTAGGAGAAACATGATGATGTACGTGGTTGTACCCTTTTCTCTTATTATGGTTTTTATCCTACTGGATTTTTTCATGACAATGTTTTAATTTGAGGCTGCATAAAACACGTAAAAAAGAGAGACATCCAAATAAAAATGTCATAATTCAAAAACTGAAAGTCTATTATTTCTCCAAAGTCTTTGTCATATTCTTACTAATGATATCAAGACAATCAAACAGAATGATTAAGATGAATCATCAGCGAGATCAACACATTACAGAAGAATGTCAATGTAAGTGTTTTACAAATTCATCCAAGTGAAAATTTAACAGATACATTTACTAGGGTGCTAAATTTAGGAAATTCTTTCATCATATTGCATTGCTCCATCTCAAAGATCCCAAGTGATATACTCATGAGGGGATATTAATGCTCAATGCATTCTTTTTTCCGCAACCATGGTTTTTTCTATTAGATTTTTTTGTAAGATCTTTAACGAGGCAATATTATATGCGTTGTAGAAATATTTTTTTTGTAAAATAGACATGCAAAGAGGAGTGTTACGAATATTTTTAAATAGAGGCCTATTATAAAGCTCATATTGTAGAATATTCTAAAGTTATTCTCCTAGTCTCCTATTACGGTTATATCAAATCCCCCGGACTTAAATTTTTGCTTCCTCAAACAAAACAAAGAATCAAAGTAAAGAAAAAAGTTCTGAGATTATAGAAACTCACATCGGCTTTTATGGTTGCTTATTCTAGAAAGCTTAGCTTCTCAAAGAGTTTGCTACACGCCACATTGGTATAACTCCCAATGTCAACGATCAGATTACAAAATTTCTCCCAAACAGTGCAACAAGAATGAAATATGTTTTCTCATCATGTTTTTTCTACAACAGGAACATAAAGCATAACTCTTTGAATCACCAATAACACACTATAATCAGGTTGGTTATTAATATCTGCCTCATCGTCTTGAACATTCTGCTTCACTACAGCCAAATCAAGAGAGTTATGTTTCAATTTATCTCCAGTCAGATGAATCTCATGAATAGTCATCACTCTTGGATTAAAACACTCATACTGGATATATCTAAATTCTTGACACTAAATTCCTTTTGTTCTTCACAGTAAGGTCTAAAGGTGTTGTCATAATCTTCTCGTCAATCTTCTTACGACTGCTGCTAGCTTCACCTTTAAAAGCCAATTTTAGATTCAAAGAAGAACAATAATTGGAAGGTCTAGTGTAAGGCTTCTTTCCCGTCTTGATATGCTTATCTGATGTGGTTGCTTATGCTTGCAAGCTTAGCTTCTCCACAAGTGTACTAGATGCCACATTGTAAGGAAAAGAGGTTTCAAAATATAGAAACTAACATTCAGTCATTTCGGCTTGAATGGTTGCTTATGTTGGAAAAAGCAGCTTTTCCATGAATGTATTGGACACTACATGAGTACAACTCCCACTATCTATGGTCAGATTTTAATGTTTTCCCCAAATTATGTAACGAGTATAGAAAAATGTACTCACGTTATGCTTCTTCTACAATAGAAATTGAAAGCATAACTCTTTGAATCACCAAAAACTCACTATAGTCAGATTGGTCAATGATATGTTCCTCATCATCTTGAAGATTCTGATCCACCGCAAATAAATCAACAGAATTTTGTTATAAGTACTCTTCAGTCTCGTGAATCTCTTGAAGACTCATCATTGTTCAATGAGGACATTCAGCCTGAAATTTTGTAAATCATTGTAACTAAAATCACTTCTTCTTCACCTTAATTTCTAAAAGCGCTGACATAGTCTTCACAGCAACCTTCTTACTACTGCTACGAGCTTCAACTTTAAAAGTGAATTTTAGATTCAAGAAGAACTAAAATTGGAAGACGTAGTGTACGGCTTCTTCCCTATCTTGATATTGTTCTCTGATATAATTCAGGTTTTGCCCAATCATTATTTCTTGCACATGCACATCAACGAGGTACCTATAGGGTGGATCGATCCATAGAGACCAAGAGATCACACTACGAATTAATGGGAAATTAACCTAAGATGAAAATAAAAGATTTTTGTTGTGAGATGTGAATAGTGACAACATAGCAAATAAATCACTTAAAATCAATTAAATAACAATGAGAATTCAATGGAGAAAGAGCTAGGTATCACGTAAAGCACACGGTATCAAAAACCAATTGAATCAGATAAGTTAAACAAAGAAAAAATCGACAAATAGTGTTCTAGAACTCGAAACACAATTTGTTACTTATCTATTTCTGCAGCACCGATTACTATGTTTAAAAGAAAATATATAACTCAACTCTTATAGGTAAATACGTAGTTAAAAAGCATAAAAGTTTGATTATAGGTAAAATATTTTATTTTGTAGGCTTTGTCAACGAAACAAAAAATGAGAATAAAGTGCACTTTAGATAGTCTTTAAAAAACTCTATTAGATCTCCTTATACTGCATATTTCTTCGACATTTTCGATATGACTAATGGGATGCTATTCATCTAGGCCACAAAATTGATGTTGTTCAACTAAAACAATGAGCTTAAAGCTGATCTTTAAACTCTCTTGGAGGTAGTATAGGACATATTGGTTGCCATTTTGTAAATATGATATATATATATCTAATGAATCAAAAATTTCTCGGTTTTAAAATCGATTTATGTATGTCATCGAATTACTGGTTATAAATTAGAGGTCATTGCCACCAAAATGTGCAATTATGAATGGGTCATCACTAACCATTGTCAGCGACAAAGTATGGTTTAGTTACTAGCTATCCGCTATTAGAATTTGTGGGTGATTAACAATAATTATCGTTAGTTCAGCCATCAAATGTTTAAGATATTACAGCATTAGAAACAGTGGTTAAAACATTGTTGTTATGGATATACCAAATATTAATATCAACCAATATTGTTTGATATTTTGTGGACATTAAAAATTTATACAAAATATTCCAAACAAACTAAAAAACTATATTAATTGAATATATATGAGATTTTCGTTAGATTAAATTCATCACTAAACACAAAAAAAGAATGGGGAATATGGGAAAAATTTGATATATTCACAAAATAATTTAATATAATATAGAATTTTCAAATTTGTTAAAAATAATGAATCAGGTTGAATAATTTCTTTTTAGTTTATTCGGATAAATCCATTATATACAACGCATATTAATTTTGTAACATTTTTGATGTATTAAATTATATGCTCTTCCTATATACTTTTTATATTATATTAATATCACTTTAGGTAGTTTTTAGTTATAAAAGACTTTTGACAATGTGTAACTATATAAGAAATACTATATAATATTTGTTGTAAGAAAAAAAAATTATATAATATTGGTAAACATCAAGATGTGGATGACTACCATTGGTCAGAATAATTGTGTATTCCATTTATATAATTTGAAATGTTTCTCTCGATTTATCCATCTCAACCACTTCTCTTTTCTTACATTATCATAAACATAACATAATATCTTTATCCACTTCAAATAATTCCAATTTCTATTATTTTCTACTATTTCTTTAATTTAATAAAAAAATAGTGTACAATTTTTCATACATAACAGATGTTTTTTAAACACTTCATATCATCAGAATTCATGAATATAAAAAACAAATTCAAGTTGCGGATGATAATTGTAGAATTATTAAATTTAGGATCGATGATGGGATCCTTATATTCATGATAATTGGATGCATTAAGAATGTTTGATTAACATTTACAGGACTATTGGGACTTCGATTTGTTAGTATTCTTTTTCAATCTGCGGTTTCTAATGTAATAGTTGGTTCATCATGGAATATCTATATGTGTATTTCATCTTAAACCAATCTGTGATCAGATCAACTCATTTTCTTTTTCTGACTATTCCTGTGGTCAGAACACATCCCTATCAGGTGATTGACTAGCACAAAAGACGTAGTGTTTTTTAATAGATAGATAATGGACTAGTGTTTTTTTCATCCCAAAATCAAATAACATTCAAGTTTTACACTCGAGCCTAATCCATATAACCATAAATCTATTTTGACTAACGTTAAGTTAGTCGTCCGTTAAATCGTGATTAATGGGCAAGGTTTAGGCGCGTCAAAACACGACGTTGTTTTACTCATTAAACACAAACGACATCGTCTGATTGTGGCTAAAATTATAAATTTCTCTCCTTTTTTTCATCCCAAAGCAAATCCGACGAACAAGGACGAAGGGAGATAAATCTCTAATTTTAGCCTCAAATCAAAACGACTTCGTTTTCGTTTAATAAGTAAAACACTGTATGACTGGATTCATGTCAAGCTAAGTCATTTGGCAAAGATGGTTTCTTTATTGAAGGCATAATTTTTTGATTTTAATATTATTAGTTTGTTCGATTTAAAGATGTTCTTCAAAGATGGTTTAGAAAAGTAAAATGATAAAATTCTGTTTTCTTTTAGTCAAATATGTTTATAAATTTTTTTATTCTATTTTTAGCTTCAACCTATATGTAATTTTTAAAAGAATACAAAAGTTAACATTTCAAGAAAAAAAAGAATTGATATTCAGTGGATATAGGTAAAAGAGAAGGGTTGAAAGTAGTAATGAACCTCGTGGAGAATCTTTTATTGACCAAATATTATATGGGAATAATCTCAAATGTTGTTTTCATGATCCATAGTTCCGTGTATGTATTCTCATTGGGTCAAAAAAATATGTTATCATAGAAAGAAAAAAAATTACCAAAATGGAACAAAAAAAAGAAGAAAAAGGTAAAAAATCAGCCAACTATATTTCCAAAATATATGATAAAAAGTTGGTAAAAAGTGTGATGAACCTATCTCTAAAGCTTCACATTTTCGTGATATATCTCAAATCACATATAGTGGACGGTCGGTGCGACCTCTCAACCCCTCTTTCAATTATTTTGTGGCTATAAAAAGGCAGTCTCCTCTCCATCATTTTTTGCTTCTGTGGCTTACAAAGAGCAGACACTTAGCAGAAATCTAAGACTCTTCTCATTAAGGCACATACCTGAAGAAATACAAGAAAAAAAATGGTTTGGATAATCTTTTTCTTCTCACTTGTAAATATCAATGGTTATAAGATTGAGAAACTGTGTATTGATGTGTTTGGTTTTCAGGAGAGCAAAGGGAGTTGGAAGGTGGCTGATGCTGTGGACTACACTGGCCAACCTGCAGACAAAACCAAAACCGGTGGTTGGATCACAGCAGCTTTCATTCTTGGTTCGTCTTCTTCTTCTTCTTCTCTACTATGTTTTTGTGGTTTATCAACAAGTTCCGAACCTAGGTTCGTAGTCTCTGTTGTCTTCTTCCTAGACATACATGCATTTGCAGATTTACTATTTGTCCAAATCTTACATATCCATATGCCACCATCGACAAGAACATATGTCTGAAAATTATTCATCTATGTCTTAGCTAGAAACTAACTCTTCCACAGTTTTACACATTTATTATTTGACTCCATATACTGTTACACTTTTTTTTAACTCAACTCTCAATTTTCTTACCAGAACCTACATGCATAACTATTATTATTTTATGTTTGGTAAAATTAAGAGAAAAAAACATATGTCATGTACATATTGGCAGAGGGTAGTAGATGTGTATACGTATTTAATTAATTTGAATCACGAGGATAGTAGTTCAATTTAGTCACGAGGGTGCTAGTTCATGCGTGTAACTTTTAATTTCCACAATATGTAAATACATGGTCAGGAAGAAAAGAGTCTCAATCTCAAATCAGTCACATTCAAACATGATATAATAGAAATAAGTCTGTTTCTATATAAAAATATGATATGTCGTTGTTCTAAATCACGCATAGTGTAAGAAAGATAAAGGGGAAAGAGACACGCCACATGGCTCCCCATCTTACTTATCCAATCATATACTCCAATAATAGTTTCTCTTTTTCGAGTATTTAATTATTAATCAAAAATAAATATCAAGATTAGAAAGAGAAAAACGAAAATTAGATATATTTGTATTCACGTGTTTACTTAGAATTCATCAAAACGCCGACCTCTTTGCCCTTTTATTTTGTTGCTGAATATTCTCTTACAGATATTAACCAGTTGTCTTAATTATAATAGTCCGGATAATCCAAAATATTGTTTCATTGCTTTCTGAGTTTAGAAACGACAAAACATTTCCACTATTCCTTACTTTTTGTAACGACAATTAAATTGATTTTTACAGCTTTGCATCATACATGAATTTGATAAAGGAACATCTCAGTTTAATATATGTTAATAAAATAAATAAAAGCATAGTTGGAGTCTAAAATATCTATGTATTGAGTGTCATAACACTTTTTTGTATTAAATTACCTTTTGACAATCAAACTTGTGTTATGGCTTCAAACATTATCTAAGCTCTAGTGTAACACAATATTTGCTTAACAATATTCTTTTCAATATACTTGTGTCTATATGAAATGGACTTCCAAGTAATCTTAGAGTATACAAGTGTTGATAGAATATCAAAAATAATATATTGCAGGGATAGAAGTTGTGGAAAGGCTATCAACAATGGGAATAGCAGTGAATTTGGTAACATATCTAATGGAGACAATGCATCTCTCAAGCTCAACCTCTGCCAACATTGTCACTGACTTTATGGGCACTTCCTTTCTCCTCTGCTTGCTTGGTGGCTTTCTCGCTGATTCCTTCCTCGGCCGTTTCAAAACCATCGCCATTTTTTCAACTATTCAAGCTTTGGTAAGACTCTTAAAAAGCATTTTATATATATATATATTAGTCTTTCAGATATCTTTTTTTATCTAAGAACATGGTCAATCAATGGATTCATAATCTAAAAGGATGGATCAAATAATATATGTTTTCTTACATAATTATATAATCACTGACACAGTCCAGAGTCCAGACCATATGTTATCATGTGTCAATGGATCAGTGGGAAATGATTACGATTCAAAAAACAGTTTTTAGTTTTTCTTTTTTCAAAAATCTGTATATTAATTTGGGTCTTTGATCTTTAAAACAATATACTTTTAATATATTAAATATACAGTAAAAATCTCTATAAATTAATAATTTAATTTTTTTAAAAATATTGTTTTTAAAAAATATTAATTAATCGATAAATTAGTATTTATTAATTTATAGAAATTATTTTTTAGTTTATCATTTTAAAATTTTTCTCTAAAGTGATGTTATATTAAAAATTTTAAATGAATCTACTTAGAAAAATTATATATAAAAACTTGAAATTATGATAATAATATAATTTGATAACATACTTTGACTATCTATGAGAAAATGATGCATATTCGTATATTAGAAATGTATAAAAAAATAACATCTAAATATTTAATGTCGAAGATGGAATTAAAATCTTATGTGGACAAAAACAAATCATATAGAAATTAATCATTTGCTTGAAATAAAATTTGCAAAATACCTCAAAATAGTTTGACACGTTTCTGGTAACTTCACTTTCTACAGGGAACCGGTGCACTAGCGGTAGCAACGAAGCTGCCGGAGCTACGTCCACCGGCATGCCAACACGGCGAAGACTGCACGCCCGCCAGCGCCTTTCAAATGACATTTCTTTATATCTCACTTTACCTTATAGCCCTTGGAACTGGTGGTCTTAAGTCTAGTATCTCTGGATTTGGGTCTGACCAATTTGATGACAAAGATCCAAAAGAAAAAGCTCAGATGGCTTTCTTCTTCAACAGGTTAGGTTAAGTCTTTTTAAAAAATTTCATTAGCATAATAACATTATTATACTGTTGTTCGTTTTTCTAAAACAAAAATTGTACTTGGCACATCTAGGTTCTTCTTCATCATTAGCATGGGGACATTGATGGCTGTGACTGTTTTG
The DNA here is from genome assembly GCA_000218505.1 of Schrenkiella parvula. Taxonomy (NCBI): domain Eukaryota; kingdom Viridiplantae; phylum Streptophyta; class Magnoliopsida; order Brassicales; family Brassicaceae; genus Schrenkiella; species Schrenkiella parvula. Next base: position 5,463,131 of record CM001190.1, read on the forward strand.
GTTTACATTCAAGATGAAGTAGGAAGATCTTGGGCTTATGGTATCTGCACCGTGTCTATGGCTGTAGCTATTGCTGTGTTCTTGTTTGGAACTAAGAGTTATCGTTATAAGAAGAGCCAAGGAAGTCCCGTTGTGCAAATTTTTCAAATCATTGCAGCTGCGATTAGGAAGAGGAAAACCGAACTGCCTGAAAGTGTTGTCTATCTTTATGAAGATTATCCGGAGGGCTTGAGAATTGAACATACTGATCAGTTTCGGTAAGTTTATCTATTCAGTTTTGACAAGATGACTAATTAACCTGCTCTAGTCCCTGGTCCGAGAAGACTTAGAACCTAAGGCAGTTTTAACTTAAACTAAATTCTTTTTATAAAATCTTTTGTGTGCAGCATGTTGGACAAGGCAGCCATAGTTACAGAAGGAGATTTAGAGCAAACCTTAGATGGGATTGCAATTCCAAACCCATGGAAGCTAAGCTCAGTGACAAAAGTTGAGGAAGTGAAAATGATGGTTAGGCTTTTGCCTATTTGGGCAACCACTATAATTTTCTGGACAACATATGCTCAGATGATTACATTCTCAGTTGAGCAAGCTTCAACCATGAGACGTAAGATTGGAAGCTTCAAGATTCCAGCTGGTTCTCTCACAGTGTTTTTCGTCGCGGCTATTCTCATCTCTCTGGCTGTCTACGACCGTGTCATCATAATTTGGAAGAAATGGAGAGGAAAGCCAGGTGAATTAAGATGCATATATATAACATTTCATATCCTTTGACTAATTTTTCAAGAGTCTCTTTATTTATATATTATCTATCAACTCTATATTGATTATACATTGATATTTCAGGATTGTCCAGCCTGCAAAAAATAGCTCTTGGACTGGTCTTATCAACCGCTGGAATGGCAGCTGCAGCCATAGTTGAGCAACAGCGTTTATCCGTTGCGAAAACTAGTACACAGAAAGTATTGCCCATAAGTGTATTCTTACTTGTTCCACAGTTCCTCCTGGTAGGAGCTGGAGAAGCCTTTATATACACTGGCCAGCTTGATTTCTTCATAACCCAATCACCCAAAGGAATGAAAACAATGAGCACTGGACTTTTCTTGACCACTTTGTCACTAGGTTTCTTTGTCAGCAGTTTCTTGGTCTCAGTCGTCAAAAAGGTCACTGGAACCTCTATGAAGGGAGGATGGTTAGCCGATAACATCAACCACGGCCGCCTCGATCGCTTTTATTGGCTTTTAGTCATTCTCAGTGGGATTAACTTTGTTGTCTATGTCATGTGTGCCTTATGGTTCAAACCAACAAAGGGTAAAGACTCGGAGGAGATGGAGAAAGGCAAGGCTTATTCAGTTGAAGAGTGTTAGTTTTGTTTTTGAGTCAAGTTTCCTTTGTACCATATTATCTTGCAACAAAGTCGCTTTCCCATGACATTTCTTGTTTGACAAGTAATTGGGTTGTATGACTTGTGTCTATATTTGTACCGGTCTCAGATATTGTGTCTTCACTAGTTATGGTTTTCACTTTTTTTTCCACAATGAGAAAAAAAATATATCATTTTAAATAAGCTCACATATGCTCTCTTATTCTTGTCATATATGATTTTACGCGCCCATGCGCCTCTAATTTTTCTTCCCCATAAGTCTAAAACCTAGGCCCCTCGTCCTCGTTCGGCTTGGTGAATCCACCATTGCGGTTCGTCGCGTGCTGTTACCTAAGATTCAATCTTCAGCATCCAATCATCTCACTCTATAATCATTCACTTCCTCTTTTCATTGGTTCAGCTAAATCTCCAAATCGAGGGAAAGCCAAGGAGAATAATGTTTACAGTGTGGGATTCACGACTCTCTATACCTTCGCTGGCCACACCTAAATAGGTCGACAGTGAATACTCATAGAGCCTCAGGACCGGTCCTGAATCTAAGCAAAGCAAACATGGACTTACGGTTCTTATTTATAAACAAAAAATTTATAAAGTAAATCGGCACTTTTTAAAAAAAATATATACAAAACAGCCCATTATTTTTTCATAGTTTACGGTCTTCCAAATGTCAGAGCCAGTTCTCTACTCCTTCTATGAAGCTGTGGATTCGGTTTCAAAGGTTTTGAAGAAGCCGGTTTCAGACGCATCAATAGCCCTTCATGCCTTCATTCAAGTGATGTGGTCGAGCTTGAGATTACTACTTCTCAAGTTTTCGAAGCTCCAGTAAGCGCTCTCCTGGTCCTAACCAAGGACTCTCTGCGCAAGGGGTTGGTTTTGCGTTTACTAATGCGTTTAAATTTATGAGGGCTTACATTAGTAAACCAGTAAAATAAGTTTGATTATTTATCTCTTTTAGAAAAGTAGAAGTTAAATCTTGGGAGATTTTGCGGTTTACTAATGCCTTAATTCGTGTTGTTTTGTTTTTTCTTACAATGGTCTTCAAATTTGTTTTATTGTCTAAATTTAGTTAGGAATTACAATAAATTTTATAATGAAGCTATTGATATATTTTCTAGTGACAGCTTTTATATTTACTTGAAGTAGGTAATATCTATACAACTTGCAACTGGACAATTTCTGTTGGAAAAATATGCTAACTTTGTTTTATTTGACTATTATTTTGACTTTAATTGTTTTTTATTGAAGGTGTTTGATCAGAAAAACAAACCAATCATTCATGATTATTTATCGGTTTTTACCATTTTCTGATCCTAAATGATCAGCTCACTTTTAGTTAGACTCATCTTTATTCATGCCTCCTTTCAAACTTCACTTATTCTCCATTCTATTGTCACATGCACATACATACAAAAACTTCGGATAAAGACAAACTACACAGTTTTCTAATCACTAAAAGTTCATGACAAGGATAAATAAGGTGGAAAGGTGTCATTAGAGTTCAAATCCGATTTTTCTTGGAATTCATTAAAATAAGTTATAAATTTTGTGTGTACTGAGATTTCGTAAGTAAAATACTGTTTTCCTTCAAAAAATATGAAAATAACAGAAGAACATAAAATGATAACTCATAAAAGAATCTCATCACAAAAAAAGTTCCAAAGAAAGCCATGGATTGATATGGAGTGTTTTGTAGAAGTTTCAGGAGAAAAATCTTAAGAGTTTTGATTGATAAGAAACCCTTCTCATTTTAATAAATTAATAATTTTTCTTTGTTTTTTACATTTTATTTGCACCATGTTTGGTAGTCGCTTCAGTAAGTTGTAAATTTTTCAATAAGTACATAGCATGTGTAGTTGAAATGGATTAGACCATATTTGTATTCAATTCAATTGCTAATGAACTCCGTTGAAATCCTAATCTAGCAAAAGAGATTACTCTGATATGGAAAAACAAAACACAGCAATAGATGAAAAGGAATTCATGAATGATTATTGAAAATAACAAAAGTTCAGAATTCTTCTCAAGCGTTGCAGGAATTCTTCTCCCAAAATCTTACAAGCCAAAACTCTCTCAAAAACTCCCCTCTAGTCGCCGTCATCTTGTTTCTCTCTCAAAAAAAAAACTCAAAAATCGATGCCTAAAAAAGATTAGGGCTAAAACCTCTTAAACCGGGAGAATCTGCTTCCCTTATTTGTCTTGCAAGTTAGAGCGGCTGCTCCAAAATGGAGCGGGTGCTCCAAGGTAGAGCAAATGCTCCAATTGATTTTCTGGACTTCTTTTGCTCGGCTTTTGCTGTTTTTTACTCAAATGTCTCCAACAGCTCCAATTATCGTCCAAAGCTTCTTAGTAACATGAAATGACTCAAAAAAGATTCGAAAGACACGAAAAGACCTGAAAAATAATAGTTAACACGAGTCAAAATCGCCATACATCAACTCCCCCAGACTTAGATACTTGCTTATTCCCAAGCAAACTGAAAGTCTAGATACGAAGGAGAGGTTTGAAAACGCAAGGACTCCCAAAGTCTCAGAAACCGTAAAACTGATGTAACCTTCAGACCACATGCTTTAAAATATGAAGAACACATCCTTACTGAAACCCCTCCAAGACCTTTGCAGGACTGTTCCATACTTGAATCCCAACCAACCAAAACCCCACCTTCCACACAACAAACTCTCTGCACTCAATTAAATTTGGTGTGGACTTCCTAATATGAGCATGAACTAAGAAAATCGGTGCTTGGTATTAAGAAGGCTAGTTCAGAGGTAGAGTTTAAAGTATTTAGGTGTTACCAGAGTTTTGTAGAGGATGCAGGATATCACACAAAATGATAGTAGATAATAAATTCATTGATGTTCCACAACCACTAGGCACTCTCCTTCTCTTGAACTCAAAGTCTTCCGATCCAGCCTCGTTTTCTCCTTGGTTTTCTGTGTGCTGAGCTACACTCTGGAGTTACTAACTCACCTCTCTTCATCGTCATTTTTTTTGTAGATGATTTGAAGAGGGCATTATAATGGTATGTCTCTGAAACACGAATAAATAATGTGAAATGAGGAGGTTACATAATTTTATCAAAATTTTAAATTTCTCAAATGCAGATTTTGCATATGTAATGACAGAGACGGAAATAAACAACATAGATTCTGAATCTGACTTAGGGAACATGAAAATAGTTGAGGTAGTATATATGACATATATGACGCAAATAAGTTACAATATTGCAAATATTTGAGGGGATAATCAACAATTTGATAGTACTTTTTATTATATTATACTTAAGTTTGTATTATTTAACTTTTTATGATTTAGTAATATACAAATAATTTGAACTTTTGCTTCAAATAAGTTTGGTATTGAAGATTCATAAATAATAGATAAAAATATTACTTCATTAATATATAATTACATTAATATTATTAATAATATTTTTTCTAATTTATTTAACTACAATATATGTATTCGGTACCACTTATTACAATTTTTAACCAGTGAAATTTGTTGACAAAAAAAATATTACATTTTTTTACCAGTCAAAGATTTATCGTATAACCCAGATTTTTTTTACCAATCAGATATTACTCCGGACCGCTTATTATATAATAACCGCACTTATCCCTCATAATATTATTTTTTACATACATCGTAATTGAACCGTAATGCACTGTCAATCCGTTTTTTTACACTGCCAAATACACTTTTATCATTCAAACCCTTAATTTATTTTAATGCGCCTAATACATTTGACCCATGATTTCATTCTTTATTATGTAGGTTTTCTTTATTCAGTTTCTGAATATTTTCTAGGTTTATTGAAATTCCTACAATATAAAAGTAGATGTTTGGGGCTCTTTAAAAGTGCCACCTCAGCTTAAAAATCATTCTACAATATTGACATGTGGCATAAGACAACCGAAAAGTCTTCAGTTATGTTTTTACATTTTGGTGCAAGTCAATTTCTCTGATTGTTCACCTTCTTGATAAATTAACGTGACTATTAAATATTCATTTATGATAACTATCCATCTCCTTCAGAAATCAATACGAACCATTACAAGATTCAGTCGAGCTTTAAAAATTATTGTCTAGCTTTGTTTCCTTGCAGATTTTGCTTCTCGCTGGCTTACCCTCTCTCTCCATAAATTACATTTCAGATTTCCAATAGTGATATAACGCATGAATTTGGAAAGAAAGATGCAGCAATGAAAAAATTACAACAACATATTCTCTCAAAGTAAGTTTAAACATAGCACATGATCAATTCTAGTTGTGATAAACTTTGTTCAATCTAATATATAATAGTTCATGGAAATCTCTCTACGCTGACACATCAACATTTTTGAACCAATAAAAAATTGACATGTGTCTACAATTAATTATTTAATTTAAAATTATTTAATTATTTAAAATCTTTGAGACATAAACATAAAATAAAAGAATATTTGATTAAAATCATCGTAAACATTAGAATCGTATATGAAAAGATCAATAAAGAATCGAAGAAATAACCAACTATCAGAAATAAAAGAAAAAGATATGACGAAAAAATAGAGGAAAAAAATAAAAATAAAGAAATATACAAAAACTAAAATGATGGAAAAAATAACTCAAACAATGAAATATATTGCGATTTAGATTAATGTAAATAGTATGAAAACAAGTAAATTTATGTATAAAATGATATATATGGAAGAGATTAGAAGGATAACAAAAAATTGAATAAAATAAAAAATTCATAAATGAACGGAAGAAACAATTGGTAATCAAAATAAATGTATAAAAATATATATATAACAGTAATGAAAACAAACTCCCGCATTAATATATATTTTCTCTTGTGAATTATTAAGATTATTAGAAATTTTTTTTTTTAAAGATTGATATTCGAAATAAATTTAAAATATATTAAATATTTAAAAATTAAAATAAAATCCGTGCATTGAGCAGATTTTCTCCTGAAAAATTATTAAGATAATTAAAAGATTTTTTTTTAAATTGATAGTTAAAATAAATTTAAAAATATAAAAAGTATTCACAAATTAAAACAAAAATCAGATATAAGCGCGACTTTTCTCTTAATAAAAATAAATAATAATGATTTGAGGCATGGGTAATGTTTTATACTTTTAAAACTAGTTTTGATCTTTTTTCTCGTTTGTGTTAATATTTTTAAGAATTTAGAAATTTTTTCTTTTTATATTTTCTTTAGAGTTGCGGTATTTTTTTTAGTTTTTTTTCTTGGTTGCAAGCTTGTAATAATAAAAGTGAATAAATGATATGAAAGTTCATCAGACCGTAAAAAAATACAGAAAGGCTCATCAAAATCTTAAAAGCTCAGGAGGCGCGCTATTGCGTAAAAGCTTTCTTTGTTAGGGTTTTTCTTCGGGGTTTTGTGCTTCTTTCTCATCGATTCCATCCTCCGCTGCTAGTTGCTCGTCTGCAACCTGTAATGGTGTCGCCGAAGGAGTTAGTGGCCATAGTTCAGTCTTCGCTGCTCGGAACGTCGGCGACAACTCCAACACAGCGAATCGAACTCACTCATGCCATTCGCAACTCCTTCTCCTCTTTTCAGAACCTCCTCTCTTTCCCGGTACTCGAGTTTGGGTCCTTTCCGTAGCTTTCAATTTCAACTTTTCTGGGTACCATTCTTGCGCTTTGAATTTTTTTTTTATCTATTCCAGCCTCCCAAGGCGTCCGACAGAACGCAAGTCCAGTCCCGAGAGATTCGACTTCCGGATTCGTTGCCAATATCTTTGGATGACCAAGATGTCGCGATTGTAAGTGTTTGGTGCTTCTCAGGTTTCTCAAAATTTCACCCGTCGGTTAAGATTTTTAAATTTTGATATGAACAGTAGACATCGATTAAAGGAAAAGTCTCTCTTTAGTTATGATTTAACATGTGGATGCATCGAATAAAGTCTGGTTTTCTAAGTAGATTTCTTGTAAGGCAGACTTTTGCAGTTAGTTTCTTCACCATGTTGATATGTTGGAATGCAGTTGGTTGCTCCTTCAGAAGTAATACTTGTGACACATGTGCTTTCGTTTCATAGGGATTGTGTTATCTCCTGATAATTTTTTAAATCGATCGGTTGACTGACATTAGAACCTTTTGGCTTTTGTTGAGTTCTCTTGATCTTCAGAAAAAAAGGCTAACTAAGATTTGCGTATGATATCCTACTATTTGAAACATGTGTGATGATTTATTTATATGGTTGATATCTTGTTGCTTTAAGAAAAGGTTTGCTGCTATTGCCTTTGGATGACTCTATGCTCAATAATATCTAATGGATCGTGTTTATTTTTTACTGTTACTGATTGTAGAGCTTGAAACTGAGTGATGAGCTTCACCTAAATGAGATAGATTCTGTTCGTCTGCTTGTATCTGCAAACCAGGAGGTGCAGTCCATTTCACTTTGCTTTCCACCTTTTTAGCTTCGAAAAAGTTCTGTAATCATTTTTTGGGATATTTTTTTATACTTTTATCTTATGTTTAGTGGGGCTTGATGGGACGCGACCCGCTTGAGATTCAACGGCTTGCAACTGGACTATGGTATACAGGGAGAAGAGATCTTACATCAACGCTCTACACACTCCTCAGGGTGACACTTATATTATATTTCTGATTTTTGTTCCTTGTACTCTTCTTTACATCATATCACATTACCATTTTTCTTGGTTAAACAGGCAGTTGTTCTAGACCAGGGGCTTGAGCCTGATCTTATAGCTGACATTCAGGGACTGTTAGAAGATTTGATTAAAGCTGGGCTCAGACAACGGTTGATTAATCTTGTAAAGGTAATAACCACTTAGCTTCTTTTGGGATACACCCTCATAGGTCCTTAGTTTTAAAAGGTGACACAGCAGGAAGTTATTTAAGTTAGGACCCTATCGCCAAAAACATTCTTTTAGAAGATTTGTGACAATCTTTTTGTTTTGTTTTTCTTAGGCATCATTATGTTATGATTTTCATTCTAGCAAATTCTTTGATGTTAGGAACTCAATCGGGAGGAACCTTCTGGCTTGGGTGGGCCCTTATGTGAGCGATACCTTATTGACTCGAGAGGTGCTCTTGTTGAACGAAGAGCTGTTGTTCATAGGGAAAGACTGATCCTGGGACATTGCCTTGTTCTTTCAGTTTTGGTTGATAGACCTGGTAAGCTTGTTTTTTTCATAAAGCTTTTGTGCGAAGGATGCCACTTATTAAAGAAATTCAGATGCTAAATATTGTGCTTTCCGTTAGTTGTATTCTATACCGTAGCAAGTAAAACTATTATATAAGTTTGCTAGGAAACTTTATATGCCAGACTATTTAATTCGTTGCTCAATGTGCTGTGAAATATATTGTGGTCTCATATATATATAAAACGTGATGTATGTGTTGATTTGCATGTTGATTGAAGTTGAGTATCATATGTGATTATGATGTTTAATATACGTCCTCCATTGTTCGATCTCACTTTTAAAGATTGGAACACCTTTACTCTTATTTTTTTTATGGATATTTAATGGTTTATCATTAGTATTAAATTTTTGTTATTTTATATCTTTTGTTTATGCTCTGAGGCTACTTGCTGTTTCATTGTCATGCTTCTAACAAATTTCTTCTTCGCAGGTCCAAAAGATGTGAAGGATATATACAATGTTTTAAAAGACAATGCAGCTCAATTAAGTCAAGGAAATGACACCATAAGTTATCAGGTTCATGCTAATTCTTTTTTGACGTAGAAGCTTTTGAGGCTTGATTCCTTCACTACTAATTATTATATTTAAAATGTTTTATATTCTGTAGCATGATTGGTTTCTTTGTTGCAGATTACTTTTAGTCTTCTGTTTTCTCTCATCATCACCTTCGTATCAGACGCTATCAGTGCACAATCTGATAAGTCATCTATGATATCTCAAGATGCTTCGTTTAGGACAGAGTTTCAGGATATTGTAAGACGAGTTGATACATTTTTCCGTCACATCTCTCTGTCACCAAAAACCTTCCGCTACTGACATTTGAAAACTCACTTCTGGCTTGCTTACGTCCTTTCAGGTCATGGCTTCTGGCAGTGACCTCACTGCTGATGGCTTCATTGGTGGCATAAGGCTTGCATGGGCTGTGCATTTAATGTTGATATATGATGGAATATCTGGAATGGATACAATTTCCACTGCTTCAGCACTAGATATGGGGCACATATGCTCCTGTCTGGAGTCCATTTTTTCAAAAAATGTGTTTCAGTTTTTGCATGATAATGTTCTTCAAACTGCAGCCTACCAGGTACTTTAATTTTGAACCTCATTACCAGGTACTTTGTGTGCTGAGTTAATGTTCGTCAAATGTGGGGCCGCCTATCTCGATTCTCTGCACACTTAATATCATTTGACGAGCTAGTGGAAGAACTACTTGTATTTCCCAGCTAGTGGGTGACATCTTTGAATTCCTAAGCTTTTCTTGAGGATGAGTTGTGATAAAGATCTCTAATTTAGCTTGTGTGCTTTTGTATTGAATGATGCATGGATCATTACTGGATGACAAAAGAGCTATTTCCTAGTGGTAGTGACGGAGTTTATATTCATCCATGACAACTGTAGTGCATATTGTCAATTTCATTATAATGGTGATGTGTTAGCCTGTATGGATGCCGCCTTTATCCTTTCATGCATCCAGGCTATGCTTGATTATTCCCAAACGTGATACTCCCATTTCCTTATGCTGATTTTTTTTTGCACATTGTATTATTAATGATTTCCTTACTCGAGAATATGAATTTATTATATTGGTGTTCAGTGGGTTCCACTAGGACGATTTATTTATTCGTGTATAATCTCTAGCGTGCTTAATTAGTCAGTTTCAAATTTAAGACTCGTTATATATTTTTTTTTTATCTTTGATTTTCTTTGTCAACTTTGGGTTCCCCTTGACATTTTCTTAGTTGCTACATGCAGAATGATGAGGAGGATATTATCTACATATATAATGCGTATCTACACAAGTTAACCTCTTGTTTTTTATCTCACCCAATCGCAAGAGACAAGGTATGTTCGGTAATTTTAACTAGCATTTGTGTAGTATTGAGTATCTGTTGGTGATGAAAATTGGAATGCCGCAACTTAATCAAGTAAAGCTTGGTATTTTTTATTCGTAGGTTTATTGTCTGATAATTATGACAAAATTGGTGTTATATGCTTTGCATTCAGAGAAAGTAACTTTTTGATGCATCAGTCACAAAAATTCTGAAAATTTCAGCTTGGTCACTTTTGAGATGAGTGGCATAGAAACTTCAGATTTTAACGGGTGCACCTAAGATCATGTCTATTTTTCTGATATTTTGCTAGTGTCTGATGTAAAAGTATGTGAACCAAGATGATGAACACAATGGCGCATCTGCATGTTTATCTCCTACGTCAAGCCTGATCATTCTTATATTTCAGGTGAAGGAATCTAAGGACATGGCTATGAGTGTTCTTAATTCTTACCGAACTAGTGATTCACTTGACGGCAGTATGCAGACTGAAGAGGTTGACAGGCCACTGCCCTTCATTTCACTTATGGAGTTTGTAAGCAACATATATCAGGTAAAGAACCACTAGCCAGTTGAATAGTTATTTCTTTTCTTTGTTTTGATATTGTTTCTTAAGGAATTTTTTGAAGATAAGTACAGTTGATATGTTTTCTGAAGCTAATTTTGTTTCTCATAGCATAATACTGAGCGTTCGTAATCTGACGTTTCATTTTTATACCAAATTCCTATTTAATGTCTTTAATATTTACAACCTGTTGCAGAAGGAACCTGAGCTACTCTACGGGAATGATGTCTTGTGGACGTTTGTAAATTTTGCCGGAGAGGACCACACAAATTTTAAAACTCTTGTGGCATTCCTGGAAATGTTGTGTACCTTGGTATGAGAAGTCCTTAGAATAGTATTTTGGTGTGACCTGATTTACTTGGTTAGTCATTTTGTTTCCTTGCTGTCATCTTTACTTAATTTCAGGCTTCCACTCAAGAAGGTGCTTCTAAGGTTTATGAGTTGCTCAAGGGTACAGCATTTCGAAGTATAGGATGGGCCACTTTGTTTGATTGCATAAGAATTTACGATGATAAGTTCAAGCAGTCTCTTCAAACCCCTGGAACCATGATGCCAGAGTTCTTGGAGGGTGATGCAAAAGCACTTGTTGCATATCTGAATGTACTTCAGAAGGTTATATAACGTTGTTTTAAAATAATCTGTTTCAACATTCATTTTACATTTTATACCCTCTTTATTGAATAGGGGAATATGTTGTTTAATCTGTGAAACTGTTGTTTACACTGCAGATATTTTTTATTTGGTCAATAAGTGTGTTTTCCATTTCTGCAGGTTGTTGAGAATGGTAATCCTACTGAGAGGAAGAACTGGTTTCCTGATATTGAACCCTTTTTTAAGCTTCTTGGTTACGAAAACGTCCTTCCATATCTGAAGGTCAGTGGCATGCTGGAGATTCTTCTCCTAACACTTTGACTCACAAATGATATGTAAAAAGAATCTGGCATCAGTATCTATTTAACTTGCGTTCATGGTAACTGTATTCTTCTGCAGGGTGCTCTTAGGAAGACCATTGCTGCTTGTGTTCATGTCTTTCCAGAAATGAGGGACTCTATTTGGGCTTTTCTTGAGCAGTATGATCTGCCGGTTGTTGTGGGATCACCGGTTGGAAAGAGTGACCAATCTTCTCAGGTAACTGCATGGCTTCAAGGGGAATATTATTAATAGATATTTCAACTCTACTTCTTTAGTTATTATTCATACTTTTACAAGAATTGATTAGAATTATATTACTCTGCATTGATTTTCTAAATTTTCATTTTATGCATCAAAGAGGGTTTGTCAACTTGCAAAGATGATTGATATCATTTCTTTTGCCATGCAAAGTAGCTGTTTCTCACAAAACAAATATTGATATTTGTCTTATTCCATGAAATACTTTCATGTGATGGAACTTCCATTTTCATTTTCTCACAAAAAGTATTGATATTTGTCTTATTCCTTCAACAACTTCATAATATCCCAAGTGTGAAAGACTTCATGTGATGGAACTACCATTTTCATTTATTTTTCCTGGATACTGTCATAACCCATTGGTATAGCATGTATTGTTGATGCAGCTTTTTGTTTTTCCAGGTGGAGTGAATCTTTGGCTTATTTTGAAACATAATTAGAATTCTTTTATATGCAGGTCTATGATATGCAGTTTGAGTTAAATGAAATTGAAGCAAGAAGAGAACAATATCCTTCAACAATATCGTTCCTTAATCTTATTAACTCTCTGATTGCCGGAGAGAAAGATGTGACTGATCGTGGTCGTAGGTAATAGCCTTATTCTCGTATCTTTACATGAATCTTAGTCATAGTATTTTTTGGTCTAACGTTTATATATATATATATATATTTATTTTGTAGATTTATCGGCATCTTCAGATTTGTTTATGATCATGTATTCGCCCCCTTTCCTCAGAGGGCATACTCAGATCCTTGTGAGAAGTGGCAATTGGTTGTGGCATGCCTTCAACATTTTCACATGTAAGCTTCTGCTTCTATTTTCAATACTTCTCTCTTTCTTGCTAAGTCCACAACATGATTTCTGTTTTTAGCAGAAATAAGGACATGTTTTACATCTGTGCTTGTTAAACTTCCCATAGTGTTCATACCTTTTGTAAATTCCACCACTTTTCATTTAGGGTACTATTTTCTGAGGACTAGATTAACATTTTTTGGCATTTCACTCCAGGATCTTAAGCCTGTATGATATCCAGGAGGAGGATCTTGACGGTTTTACTGAGCATCCACAGTTTTTGGTGTCAGCGGAAACATCTTCACTGCAAACGCAGCTACCAGTTATAGAATTACTAAAGGTACTAATTCAATTTTCGTGCTTATTTTTGTTTTTCCACAGTGGAAACACATTTCTTTTCTCAAGTAGACATGGTGTATACAATATATATTAGTTCAGCGTTTATTTTTTTGTCAGGATTTCATGAGTGGGAAAACACTTTACAGGAACCTTATGGGTATCCTTCAGGTTGGGGTCAATTCCATCATGAGCGAGCGAACGAGTAAAACTTACGGAAAGATCTTGGAAAAGGCTGTACAACTTTCTTTGGAAATATTACTACTCGTCTTTGAGAAGGATTTACTTGTTTCTGATGTCTGGCGTCCGCTGTACCAGGTACCTTGTTGTTTATACAATACATTGAAGCTTTGCTTTGCATGTCATCTAATATCTTAAACTCCTTAATATGTAGTGAGAATGCAGTTATATCTATAAGTAGTTTTTTCAATGAGTATTTATAGTTTCTTCTGAATGCACAGTCAGAGCTTTCTGATACTGTATAGGAAGTTGGCATCATCTGTTCCTTATTTAATTAATCTGTATTCTAGAAATTGCACAATTTGTTCGTCTAGCTTTTCCTTTCCTTTAAATGTGATCAGCATTCTATTTCCTTATCTACAATGTTGTATGTTTCTTCGAGTATAGCATTCAGTTAAGGTTACTAACTTCAAGTCAAAGCTGAAGATTACAGAATTTAAGGCAATTTCCTTTGTGATCATAACCTACGTGATTAATAGCAATAGGTAGTATTCGTTTCCCAATCTGTAGCTAAGTTAGTTTATTTTACTCAACTATTGGGTTGCGTGGTGTAAAACTCTTGCAGTTAAAGTCCAACCGGCTATAGTTTGAAAATTCTTTTTTTTTCATAAAGCACAATCAGCATGCCCCTTCCCTGTTTTTATGTTATATAAGGCACAAAATGTTCAGATAACTTAATGTTCACTGTTGTTATTGCTGCAGCCTTTGGATGTAATTCTCTCACAAGATCATAATCAAATTGTTGCCTTGTTGGAGTATGTCAGATATGATTCTCTTCCTCAGATCCAGGAATCTTCGATCAAAATGATGAACATTTTAAGGTGGTAACAAATTCTGTTAGAGCCACTTTCTTTTCATTGCTCTGTAGTCTGTTCAATCACATGTTACTTGTTTTCTCAGATATCGTTGGCGAATACCAATATAAAATTGCTTTCAGATCCCCTGGCTTTTGGATGTTTGATTGTTTTGCTTTGCTTTGCTTTGTATAATTTGTTTAAAACTTTTAATTAATCATAATCTTGATGGCAGTTCTCGCTTGGTTGGACTTGTCCCAATGCTGATTAAAATTAACGCGGCAAATTCCTTGATTGAGGATTATGCGTCCTGCCTTGAGCTACGACTGGAAGAGGGTGAAGTTATGGAGAACAGTTGTGATGATCTAGGGGTCCTTATTATGCAGGTTAGTTTCATTAATTGGTGGTTTCACTTAATAGAACATCACACTATCTGTACTATGGTTTGGTCTTATCTATTGTCTTTCATCATGATTCGTTCATCCATACACCTTATATCATCTCACTTATATGACCATAAAATTTGTAGCTTCTGGTTGATAATATCAACCGACCTGCACCAAGTATCACCCACTTGCTTCTTACGTTTGACCTGGATGCCCCAGTGGAAGGCACAGTTTTGCAGCCTAAGTTTCACTACAGGTTTGATTGTAATTTGCATGAAGGATATGATAAATGTATATTTCTCAACCAAAATCTTCATATCTGTTTTGCAATCTGCAGTTGTCTGAAGGTCATTCTTGAAATGCTGGAGAAACTTCCAAACCCTGATATAAACTTCTTACTCTTTGAGTTTGCCTTTCAGGTAAGACATGCTGATGGAGGATGATAACTATCTTGTCTTTTCAAAGACGCGACTTCTATTTGTTCTATTGTCTTTTTTACCTTAACATTTACTCTTTGCAGCTTTTGTGTGAGTTGAGTTTGGATCCGTTAACTAGTGGTCCAACAATGGATCTATTGAGCAGCAAAAAATATCAGTTTTTTCTTCGGGTATACCATATTTCCTCGTCCTACTTAAACAATGCCATTCCTCGGTGCCTGTCTCACTCATGTCACAAATGACACTTATGTTACACTCGTCCTTACTTTCTTATATTCTTTAATGTTGCAGCATCTTGATACCATTGGTGTTTCTACTCTTCCAAAAAGAAGTGGTAACCAGGCGCTCCGTATTAGTTCCCTTCATCAGGTATCTGCTTAGTTGCATAACAGTATCTTACAAGTTTATTCTATTGTATCAACCATTCTTGTATATGATACTTTTTCTTAAATGTTGGCCCGCCTATATGCAATATTTTTTTTCTTTTAGTGTTGTACCATCCCGTCTAAATTTTATCTCAGCAGATCTGTGATCATACCACCAGTAATTGTTCTTCTTTTCCTCCCCTGTCCAAAATGATACCACCGCCCATGTTCTTCATTGATGAAAAAATGATAATCTGCATATATGCACTATTTCTTATTGCGACACGTTAAGATTTCGGTAGGTAGATTCGTTTCTTATTATGTCATCTATATGCAATTTCTGTTTTTCTAGGCTATACTATATTGTTCTGTTTCTGCTCTCTGTCATCTGTGGTTAAAATAATTTATACACGAAATGCTATGCTTTTCTCTCTTTTTGTTCTTTAATAGTTTCTGTCATCTGAATGTGTTCGTTGAACAGATCATTGACGTGATCAATAATTTATTACAATGTTACAGAGTTCTTTCTGTTATTGATACTATTTCTCACTTTCTTACTTTCTACCTATCCCAGAGGGCGTGGCTGTTAAAGCTCCTAGCTATTGCATTGCATACTGGTTCTGGAAGCAGTTCAGCTCACCTCGAGGCATGTCAGAGCATACTTTCTCATCTTTTTGGGCAGGAAGAAACCGAAGCAGGGAATGAACTTTCATTTTCCAGTACATATCCTCTTCAGGATGGTCTTGATTATGCTGGAACTAGTTCAATCAGTAAAAGTAAGGTGAGTTTAGAAACTCCAGTGATTTATTGCTATACTATGCGACTATGGAAACTTCCTTGTTTTATCCCTACTTCTTTCGTTTAGCTATCTACTCTTGCTGATGTTCTGCGCCAATGATTATTAGTTCATATGTTTATTGGTGCTGCATATGTAGCCCTGGTCTGACAGTCTTACCATTTAATTTCTGAGACCGTCCATGCATGATACAAATAACTGCACTGACCTCAGTCTTTCTGAAGTCAGCAGCATGCTTATCACCCAACAGTTAATTTTCCTTGAACGGTAGTAGTAATAGTTTTTGATGTCGCCTTTTTGCATGCAAGAGCAATTTGTTTCACTGGACTTTTGAAAATGCTGTACATGTCATAATTTCTTGCCTAGTTTGAAGTTGCTCATGGGTGCAGCTTTCTTAATTTCGTTTCTCCTTTTGAACTGAGTTCAGGTATTGGCGTTGCTTGAAATCCTCCAGTTTCGATCTCCTGATGCTTCGATGCAGCTTCCTCAAATTGTGTCAAGCCGAAAGTATGATACACTGGTAAGACTTGAGAAATATGGCGGTATGCCTGCATTGAGTATATTGCTCTGAATATGGAGTTTTATTACAGGTGGAGGACATACTTGGGAACCGTGATACATCTGTTAGTGGTAGTATCTACTATTATTCCGAGCGTGGTGATCGCCTGATTGATCTATCTTCCTTCAGCACAAAACTCTGGCAGGTTTGTTCTTGTGATAGTTGATACCATATCCTCTCTCCAACAGACATTAATTTCTCTAAAAAATTGTTATGCTGATTAATTCTATTGTTTGTTTAGAAACTACATTCTGGATTTCCCCTAGTGGATAGTTTTCCAAATGTTGCTGAGCTTAATGAAGTCAGAGAGACAATTCAACAACTGTTGAAATGGGGGTGGAAGTATAACCGAAACCTTGAGGAGCGAGCTGCCCAACTTCATATGTTAGCTGGCTGGTCTCAGATCGTTGAGGTTGATTGCTTTCTTATAAAAACTCAGATCAGCTTCAGTATCATAAGTGTGTGCCACTCTTTTAAGTAATCAAGTATTTATCTTTTATGTTCTGCTTCATCTGTTTTTGTCAGGTGTCTGCTTGCAGAAGAATATCTTCGCTGGATAACCGGTCTGAAATTTTGTACCGGTGAGTACCTTTTGTGTCAGTTGTTCTTTGGTTGTGAAGCTTTCTTGAATATTGCATGACTTGCTTTTCTCTGGTCGTTGACAGGATACTTGATGCTTCTCTTAGTGCCTCTGCTTCTCCTGATTGTTCATTAAAAATGGCATTTGTACTTACTCAGGTGCGATTTAGATTTTGAGTAAATTCTATTTAATAAATGTGCTGTTCATGTACTAACTTTAGGTTTTAATAGGTCGCCCTTACCTGCATAGCCAAACTTCGTGACGATAGATTTTTGTTTCATGGTGCCTTGAATTCTGATACAGTGACATGTCTAGATGTCATGATGGTTAAACATTTATCCACTGGTGCTTGCCACTCAGTTCTATATAAACTTGTTATGGCAATTCTAAGGCACGAATCATCGGAATCCTTGAGAAGGCGGTATGATTCTAAATTCTGTTACATATATTTATACTTGGTTATAACACAACATGAAGTCATTTTCCGCCCAGATGATTTATTTTCAGTCTTTCCGTGTTTCTATAACACATTTTCCTTTCTCTATCAGCCAATATGCGTTGCTCTTAAGCTATTTCCAGTACTGCCAGCATATGATTGCTCTGGATGTGCCAACATCAGTTGTGCAGTTCTTAGTGCTTAATGAGCAAGATGATGAAGATTTGGATATCCAGAAGGTATGTGTTTACTGATTAGCCGAAACTTATTTTGTTTAGACCATGTTTCCATGTTGAGTTTGTGTTTTCCAGATTGACAAGGAGCAGGCTGACCTTGCTCGTGCCAACTTTGCTATAATAAAGAAAGAAGCTCAGGGCATCTTGGATCTGGTAATTGTTACTTATTTCTAAACATGAGCTATATCATTTGCAGTGTTTCACATTGAGAATACGAATTCCAGGTAATCAAGGATGCATGTCAAGGGAGTGAGTTTGGAAAAACGATATCACTTTACGTGCTGGAAGCTCTTGTTTGTATTGATCACGAGAGATATTTTCTTAGTCAGCTTCAGAGCAGAGGTTTCATACGATCTTGCCTTGGCAGCATTAGTAATATGTCCTACCAGGTATATTTCTTATGAATTACTGATTGTTATGAATAATTGTGGAAAATTATTAGTAAGCTTATTGATGCTATGAATTTTCTGTTTGTTGCAACTTGTGGTAACTAGTGGTCCTTAATTAATTAATTTGGATTTGACTTGTAAATCAGCAGCACTTGATCAAATTGCATTGGATTCAATTTTCCCCCCAGTGTGTATAAGTTCATACATGGAAATTCAAGCTTACTTGTGTATTTATATATGCAAGATCGTCAAAATAGAATCACAATCATGTTAAATCTCTTTAATGGCACAGCGTTGCCATTTAGCAGTTAAGTTGACTCTCTTATCCACTTATAAAACAGAGACTCCCTATGTAACCCGTGTGTTTGTTTATGCCCCATTTACAAAGTAGGTATTTAGGATTATATAATTTTCATATGCCTCTAGAGTCTAGATGATATATATGAGGGTATACTTATTTTTAAGACTTGCATTCATGCATGTGTATTTATAATATCATTGGGCCCAGGATGGAACACATTTGCTGGAGTCACAACAGCGAGCATGTACCTTAGAGGCAGAATTTGCATTGCTTCTTAGAATTAGCCACAAATACGGAAAGTCCGGAGGACAGGTTCTGTTCTCCATGGGTGCACTGGAACATATCGCGTCATGCAAAGCTATCAGCTTCAAGGTAAAATGTTATCTGTAGTTACCAGGTTTTCCAGATGTGATCTCCATATTTTCTCTGCTTATAAGCCCAAAAGTACCTTCCAGGGAAATATGAGGCGGGTCGATATGAAGCTTCAGAGTGATGCAGGATATGATGTGCAAAAGCAACGAACAATAATCACTGCTATCCTAAGATTGGTGTTTGCTCTAACTTCATTGGTTGAGACGTCTGAATTTTTTGAGGTCAGCCTCTTTTCTTTAAATGACTTTTTATTTTCTTTTGCATTGCTAGGTCAGCCTGGTTTACTTAGCGTGAGTTGCCAATGTAACACTATCATTTATGCCTATCTCGGGGTTTGAAGTTGTAGTTGTCCGACTTTGTGATTTAGTTTAGGGGTTATGTGAGATTGATACAGACCTTCTAGCACTGAGTGACAGATATCGAGTTCTGTTTATTTGAAATGTGAAATCAGTAGTATTTCCTTTCTCTGTCATTAAAAACCATCGTGTTGTTTGACGTTACTGATTTTTCTGTTGCATTTGCTGATTTAGTCCCTAAAATATATATCTATGATGCCTCTAGCAAGTAGAAGTAGAAATAAGTAGCTGTCTTTGAAAGTTCAAGTTATACAAAGACAATCACTTGCTGGTATTTGCAGTATGTTTGCAAGACAACAATCTAAAAATGCAACCTATAATTTATTTTCATCTTCTCTTTTTTATCTGGGCGTTTAATAGGGGAGGAATAAAATTGTCCGTGAAGTCATTGAGTTTATCAAAGGACATCAAATTCTTTTTGACCAACTTCTTCGTGAAGACTTTACACAAGCAGATGATTTATTGATGGAGCAAATTATCCTTGCAGTAGGAATATTGAGCAAGGTAATTCATTGGCGTGGTATAATTTACTTTTGTTTTTCTTATTGAAGGGCTTTTGCTCCTCTTTTCTAATTTCGTCTTCAAGAGGGTTCCCCGAAATTCCTCAAGCTAGTTAGATGCATTTTCCTAGAAATTGAGTTCCTTGTTTTGTAGGTCTGGCCTTTCGAAGAGAATGATGAATATGGATTTGTTCAAGGCCTGTTTGATATGATGAGCAAGCTTTTCATATCATCGGCAGTAGTACAAGTAGTTCAGGTACATGGATGAGTATTGTAGTACGTCACAAGTTGTTGGCATCTAGTCATCGATTCCGCTTTCTTATATTCGTTGCGTTTCTCTTTTGTTTCCTCATCTGGTGGACAGAAGGGATCAGAGCTCAAATTGTCTCAGTTGCGATTCAGCTTGACTTCTTACTTATATTTTCTGGTGACAAAAAATTCTTTGAGGTTACAGGTACTATTGTAGCTATTTCCCTTTATTTCTACTGTTTATTTATTAATTAAACCTAATTAAATCCTCATGTCCCCTCCTTTTCCCCCACCACCACAGTTTTCAGATGATTCTTTTGATAACTCCTCTAAACTGCGGCAACCGACATTGATGCTGCTTGCGTCTCTTCTTTCACATGTGACTGATTCCCTCGAGAGAGCAGCAGAGAAAAAGTCCTTACTCCTTCATAAGGTTAATATTTTCCTAATTCCTCCACTTTACATGTTTCTACTTTTTATGTTTATATCTTCGAAAATGTATGTGTGATTTGCAGATTAGAGACATAAACGAGCTCTCTAGACAAGATGTAGATGCAATAATCAAGATGTGTGATTGCCAAGAATATGTCACACCATCTGACAACATACATAAAAGGTCCGTGAAATTCTTAAATCTGCTCCCTCATGCATGCCCAAGAATAAGTAGGTCATTCACATAATATTTCCATCTCTTTCCTGTCAAAGATCCCCGAAATGTTGATAAAATGCTTCCTCGTATTATAATGATGGGTAAATTCACCATGATATTAACTACGCCTAATTTGTGAAACCAATTAGTAAACTTCACACTTGATCAAAGCAATGGTCACGTGAAGAGACACAGTCATGTACTTTGGGTAATTAATGCCTGTAGAAAGATGCTTGAGTACTGTATTTATGTGCTTGGTTCTTGTTATTAAACACAGGAGATACATAGCTATGGTCGAAATGTGCAAAATCGTGGGCAACAGGGACCAGTTAATCACATTGTTACTACAATTGGCAGAGCATGTACTAAATGTCATCCTCATCCATCTCCAAGATAGGTATGCCACTTTGTCTTCAACCATAATTTTTGTTAAGTTGGATATATTTTATTTTTCTGAAGGCTCTCAATCGTGGTGGTCCATGACGCCCACAGTCTTACGGATTACACAAATTGTGACAGCCAATAACTCTATATTTTTTGTGGCTGCAAGTGCAAATCCAAATATTGACTAGGTTTACGCATAGAAATGTAGGGTGTTTCAAAGAAAATTGCTCTTGTGCTTTAATGCTAAAATCTTTTTTTACATCTGCAGATCTGTTAGTTCAAACGAAAAGGGATCATATGGTTCGAAATCTCATCAACAACGAGATGTTACAGATCTCTGTGGCAAATTGTCACCTACCATAGAAAGGCTTGCATTACTGAATGAGGTACATATAGCCTAATTGATTTCCAAGAATTTTTTTGCGTAATCATGTGATGAAAGTAAAAGGTGGTTAACCAACTTCTCCATCGCAGGGAAAAGTAGGACATAACTTGAAGGTGTTCAAGAGACTGGCGACTACTGTAAAAGAAATGGCTGTCCAAAAGTCTGTATGAGAAGTTGTAGAGAATCGTGTCTGGTGATTTAAATTTTTCCTTGTATGAAATGTCCAAATCGAAAATGTATTGTGGGTATGTATAACTGGCCTCAGGGTTATCGCCGCTTTCAACAACCATACTGTCGATGAAGTATGATTCTTTTTCTTTTGTCAGCAATCTGATTAATTTCCCTAACAAAAGATTACATCGGTTTGCCTTCCATAAGACATTATGAGTAGAGGAATGAAGTCTAGCTTGCCTGCTATTATATTGACCATAACATGGAGCTAGTGAAGATTTATTAAGTTATGTGTAAGACGGTTTTACTTGATTTATGAACCTTTAAAAATATATATTTATACGGTTATAAGTAGATTTATAAATTTTTATAAACTAATTTATAAACTTTTATAAATGGTTTATAAATTTTATAAATGGTTTATAACTTTTTATAAATGGTTTCATAACTATAAATCATTTATAAGAGTTTTATAAATTATTTTTTTAAGTTCTATATTTTATAGTAATGAAAAATTTGATTTTTTTGCTCATACTGTAATTAAAACTAATGGGTTAAATGTATTATGACATAACATTTTTAGTTTAAGAGGATACATTGGTTTAATGAGCATAAATCATACTTAAAGTTGGATAAAACTTTGTTGGTATTTCAATATAAATGTCAAAATTTGATATTTTTTTGTCATTGGAGTCACTACGCTTATTGGGTAATGCTAATAGAAACTGAAATGGTTAATTAAATGGGATATCTTGGTTAACTGAGCAACGAATCGCCATAAATCGATGAAAAACCAAAATTTATGGGTACTATTAAGCCTAATGGTATTACTACGATATACATGTATAACTAGGCCAACTAAGGCAACTATCATATAGTGGTACTACAGGGACAACTATCATATAGTGGTTCTACAGGGACAACTAGAGAACTACTACAATTATATACTTACGATTGTTTTGTTCTTTTCAGGGGGCAATGAGTACAAGTGCTTGCACAGTTTTGACTATGGGGAATTTTATTCAAAGGACGGTGATAACATTATATGGAAATCAGGAGAAGAGGAAATTCACACTTTAGTGATGAAGAAATCTGTGGAGGATGTCACTTATGTTAGATTAGTGGAGGGAATTTGCAAAAAGGTTTCCATAGATGCAGCTACATATCAGCTGAAATTGAGTTACTATCCATTGGTCTTGAACACAAAGAAACTATCATATATTTGGAATGATGAAGATGTTTTTGGTTATCTACTTTAAGTAAGTAAAGATCAATGTAGAAGTGTTCTACATGTGGAGGTCATCAAGGGTGTTGATGGTAATAATGGAAGCGTGCATATGTCAAGAAAAGATGATGTAGATCCAAGTAATGAGGAGCTGTCTTCTACAGCTAGAGATGATTTTGAAATGCCGGATAATGAAATGCAAGACAATGATATGCAAGAAAATGATACAGATCCATTAGGAAGATATGAGTACGTGTATGATGATACTGAAGCCATGCCTTCCCAAGGAAACTCGCAAGTAAATGAGGGATGGGAAGATGGTTTAGATATATACAAAGGTCAGAAATTTAACGATAGGCAGGATCTGCAAGCTATCTTGGCGAGAGGTGCACATGAGAATGGTTTTGAGTATGAACAGAAGAAGTGTGAATGTTCACATTTCGTGGCAAAATGTAAGGAGAGCAGAAGATGGATGCAAATGGTATTTAAGAGCTTTGGTGCATATGAATTCAAATAGTTTCACTATTGTCACTTACAACAAGGTGCACACATACTCTCGGGTTACTACAAGTACGCTTAGACAAAAAAAGAAAGGCACACCACACTTAGTTGCATCTGTTTTGGCTCAAAACTATCCAGGTCGATTCGATACACCAAATCCAAAATACGTGGTCAATATGGTTCAAAGCAAGCTTTGCGTGAAAGTATCATACTCGACAGTGCTGAGAGGCAAAAACAAAGTTGCTAATGAGGTGCGGGAAAGTTCTGAGGAGAGTTATCGATTGCAGTATTCTTATTTGTACATGCTCGAACAAGTGAATCCTGGTACATGGACGTGTGTGGAATTAGATGAGATAAAAATGTTTAAGTACCTATTCTTGCATTGGAAGCTTGCGCCGGTGGTGGAGAACGAATTGGATAAAAGATGTGTGATTGGAAAGACCCTCATGTTACAAGAGTTAAACAATTATCTCCATGAATAAAATGTGATTGGACTTGATGGGAAGAATTATTTGGTGATATGAGTAGGAAAACTTGTTCTTGCAAGTATTTTGATATAGATAGATACCCATGTGTGCATGGAGTTGCTGCTGCCATCCATACGAGCAGAGGTAGGGAACTTCATCTACAAGAGTTTTGCTCCAAGTATTACTTGATGGAGCAATGGACATTGGCATATAGCATGACAATTTATCCAGTTCCTCATATGTCTGAGTGGGTTGTACCTGAAGAGGTTCGAGAAAAAGTAGTCCTACCTCCGGAATATGAACCAAAGAAAGGAAAACCGCAACATAAAAGATTTTCATCAGCTGGAGAACATCGTGGAAGAGGAAGATGAAGAAGAGGAGGAGGAAGAGGAAGAAGAGGAAGTGGTGGAGGTTGGGCTGAATGGTTTAATCTCAGGGCTGTAATTGGTAGTAGTGAAGAATAAATGTTTGTATTCCGAACTCAAGTACCGCAGGTGTAACGGTTTCTATTTTGATCTTGTTTGTGTCTTTTATGTAAGGGAAAACTGGTGTAATCTAAGGATAACTATGTTTATTTTGGACAACTAGTTTAACTAGGAATAACTAAGTATTATTTTTCTTAGATTAATTTTAAGTTTATTTTGATTATGAAACATGTACAAGATGTAGATGCAATAACCAAGATGTGTGATTCCCAAGAATATGTCACACCATCTAACACCATACATAAAAGGTCCGTGAAATTCTTAAATCTGCTCCCTCATGCATGCCCAAGAATAAGTAGGTCATTCAATACTTCTTTTGTTTGCCCTCATGTTCGGAATCAGAACTTGACTTCCTTTTTGAACCCAGTTCTTCTACTACTACTTTTGGAGCCGGATTTGGTTTTTTTTTCTCCTTAGCCGCACCTCCTCCCTGTTTGCTCTTACACTTTGTCATTTCAGAGAGCAAACACACACACGACAAATAATGAGGACGAAGATAATGGGAAGAAGAAGAAACCAACAAAAAGGGACAGCCGATTTGCCGGAATTGGATTTACTCCGATTTAGGGTTTTTTGTCGGAATTTGGGGGAGAATGAGAGGGAGAGAGGGAAATCGCGATTTGGAAAGGGGGAATAAATACGGACCTT
This sequence comes from Schrenkiella parvula, assembly GCA_000218505.1. Lineage (NCBI taxonomy): Eukaryota > Viridiplantae > Streptophyta > Magnoliopsida > Brassicales > Brassicaceae > Schrenkiella > Schrenkiella parvula. The sequence continues at coordinate 5,488,298 of CM001190.1, forward strand.
GGGCCGTTTTCTTATTTTCACACCAGATCGGTTAACATTCAGGATTTGGGCTCGATTTTGGGTTTGAAACGGGTTTGGGTCATGAAGAATGGATAACCCGATTGACATCGATTTGGATCCAATTTTTGCTTGGTTTATTCGTAATTTCTTTGATTCATTAAACCCTTCTCGTCTTTTCCTTCCTTTTCGATTTAAAAAAAAACCAAAAATAAATAAAGTTTTATAAGGGGGTATCATAGATTTTTCTGTTGTACGGAGGGGCTACAGAGATTAAAGTCCGACAAAAACTCATAGACGAGTAACGTTACCTCATCAATTTTCTCATAATTCAAATGTCTCTAAAACTTCAGACCAAGCTGCTTTAACTCATAAAATTTGACCTGGGATGGATACAAATCAATAAAAATGATCACTTGCACATAATTTTATCTATTTCTTGTAAATACTACCCAGCTTACGAATTAACCAACTAAAATAAGATGAAAAATGCATATAATCTAAAACTTCAAATACTGAATCATTCCACTTATTGCACATAATCTTAATATAAAATACCCAAACAAGATCGTCTAAATAGTTCATCAAGAGTATAGAATCAAATTATGAACATTAAATTTGAGAAATTTTTGAAACGCTAACTTGCAGTTTCCCAAAAATTTCAGATGAGTTCATTTCTAGATTCAGCAACATGTTTAAGATCTGATGAAACTAAACGAGTCCTGATCCGGTTCAACCTAGAAGGAATCATGACTTCAGATGAAACATCTTGATCTTTGTGATTCTTTTCGGCCTTATAGGAACGTTCAAAAAAAATTTGCCGTTCAACAAAATTATCGAACTTCTCCAATCTGAAATAGCAGAAACGATGAGCAATGATCTCTCGGAAGCAACAAGCAAACTAGAATTAGGAATGTCGATGAGAGAGAATCACAATTGGGAGTGAACCCAACAGCGAAGAAGAAGAATGATATGTCGCCGCCAATCCTGTCGTCATAATTTTTGAGATCTCCGAAATCGCGTCGCTTCATCTACTCAACAAGCTCTTGCGATAACATCACCGTCACTGTGTACAACTTATCATCGTCTCACACTTTTTCTTAATAAGGATAAGTTTGTCATTTAACCTATTAAAATGTTGTATTTATCTAGTCCACATGAATGTTGCCCCTTACATGTATCCATAGACTCATGCATTGATTATTCGTTGATTTAAAGAACTGACATGGATCGAAAATGATGATGTTATAAGACTTTTTGAACCAGAATTTTGACTATATGAGTTTGAGATGATCGTCACATGAAGCTACGTAAAAAAAGACCCAAATCCTCTTAAACAATTGCGACTACATATCAAAGTTTGCACGTTTTTGGGAAGTAGTCGAGATCGTACTTGTTGAGAACGCGGGATCCAATGGTGAAGGAGGATTCCGAAGCAACTGTTGTGATAAGAATACTAAGAATATCGCAAACCATTTAAAAAATCTCACCATATCTATGGGTGTTATCTTTCCAATACTGCAAGATGTCCTAACTCTAAATTTTTTTAATATCTAATGGAGGTTGTTCAAGATACGCTTGTAGAGAAGTCTTACCACTAGCAGCAACATTATTCTTGCGGAAAGCAAAAGAATCCTGAAAAAAAGAATCAAAGAAATTATGGTCAAGTTACTCAGTGATCATAAATTCATATCAATTATTTTTATTATTTTATATAAAAATAACATAACTAAGAGATATCACTTACATCATAGTTTCCAAAACTATCCTTTTGTCCTCCGTTAGATACACGTTATTGATCCGTTTCCCGTGCCTCTATAGATGGTGATTTGGATTTTGACTTTTTTTCATATGATTCAAACAAAATACGAATTTTCCGACACAAGTATGCCATTTTTACTTCACAAGAACTCATATCCAGCTTCCCAAAACAAAACTTCACAAGTGTAAGCTTCAACTGTGGATCAAAGACCATTGCAATTGCAAAAATATCGCTAACTTCTTCCCAATACTTAGCGAACTTCTCCTTCATCGGTATGACCATATTTCTGACAATTTCATCTGTGCTTAACTCATTTACTTGCAGCAAATTTTGGAATTTCCAAACCTGCATGAAGTACAAGTTAGAAGTCGGATATATTGACCCTGACATAAGCCATGTGATCTCATCCAAATGGCTCAAAAAGAATCACAAATCTCTTTGCTCTGTTCCATTCTTCATCCGTAGGAAAGAACGTGTAGTTTCTGCCATCAAACTTTTTAAGATTAGGAAAAGCAGCACGATACTTGATAGCACTCTCTAGCATTTTTTATGTTGTATTCCATCTTGTTTGCACATCTAATATCAACCCAGCCGTCAACTCTAAACCCACAGAATCCACACACTTTCCAAACAGTATCTCACGAGATTCAGATGCTGTAACATACTTGATACTCTCTGATTTTATGCAAGGAATCGCCAATAATCTTCAGCCAATCTTGAACAATAAGATTAAGAATATGGGCTAAACATCTAACGTGAAAACATTCTTCGCCACACAACAAATCATTCCTCTAAAGCAGATGAGATCTCAAAATATCTTGCATTGAATCATTGCTAGTAGCATTTTCTACTCTGATAGAAAAAACAGTTTTCCTCAATTCCCCATTTATTCCATGAAACAAGAAGCTGCATAGCCATGTTGATACCTGAATGTGGTGGTGACAGAGCACAAAACGCTATGATTTTGTTGTTTAACTTCCATTTGCGATCAATGTAATGAGCCGTGACACACATGTACCCCTCATGTGTGATTGCTGTCCATAAATCAGATGTAAAGCAAATGCGTCCAAGAAGATTACTTAAATCACTCTTCAAGTTAGCTGTCTCGTTCTCATAGAACCGGTAAACATCAGCTGCAGCTGTGTTTCGACTAATGAACCTCACATCAGCATTTAAATATTTCGAAACTGCTCTAACCCTTTTGTACTCAACATAAGGGAATGGAAGATCATGCTCTATAATAGACCTAGCTACCATCTCACGGAAAAAAAAATGATCATACTTACGTGCTTGTAGTTTAGCCTCTGCCATGACCAGAAAGTTTTGGACACTTCCACTTTTTGGAGTAAGACTGCATTTATCACGATGTCTTCTCAAAGACGGCACAGTCAGGCTAGAAAGAAAGCTTCCAAAAATAAAACACGCTAGAGTTGGGAGGATGTATATGTAGAGAGTGGGTAGCAGTAGCCGGAAGAAATGTCTGAAACGAAACGAACAAACGGAAGAGGTGGACAGGCTTTTTACGACCTCTTTTGTTGAATTGTACGGCTTAACTCTAATTAGCCTGAAAGGCGACGATGGCATGCCTGCTAAGTGGATTGAACCATGTGTTGATTTACCTGAGTCACCGACCGCAAGATTGTTAATCTACAAGTAATCCAGTTAAAGGTTTTTATATCACTGTTTTTTTCATGTATGAAAATAACTGTGTTTATTTTTTTAAGATTTGCGTAGCCAAGGAGGAGAGGCAACATCCAGTGATGATCAAGAGGTTGGAAGAAGCTCATGTCGAGGGTGTTTTGCAGGTGGTAAGTTATGCAGAAGATGATGTTCTTATAGATGATGATATTTCCGAACAAAAGGTAAGAAATGAAGATTTAATTAATGTTAGGGTGATTTGGCGTAGATGCGCAAACTCTGGCAATGAAGAAGTCTTGAAGATGGAGGTAGACACGATGCACACTGGACGCGTACACATGGATAGTGAACCGGAGACGGTGGATGATGAACTCCGCATCAAAGAGGTAACTATGGATTGACATACTGTTGATAATATTTGTTTTTCGTAGTTGTAAATATTAGTGTGTAATAATATGTTTATGGTGTAAGATGATGAAGATAATGACAGAGTGAAGTAGGTGACTGCCTGTTGTGCGGTGGACGTTTACACATGGACATTGAACCAGAGACGGAAGGTGATGTACTATGGATTATGAAATCCCGATGAGAGAGGTGACTATGAAATATAACCATATTATTGTTATCTTTTTATTTTAGTATAGGTAAATACTAGTGTGTAATAACATGTTTGTGATGTAGGATGATGGAGATGATAATATGGTGAAGTCTCATGATTGCCAATTACGCGGTGGACGTGTACACATAGATATAGAAAGGGAAGCAGGAAAAGGGATGCAGATGGAAGATGCAATTTCAGAATATATTTATATTCCATAGTTACTTATTTCCTGCTGATTTCATCGTCTATAGATACATCACCCACCGTCTCTGGTTTAATAAAAATTTAGCATGTTACTAAAACAGTAACCCTAGTCAGAGTTTTATTTTGCACCACCAGACAAACACGTTTACATCTACCGGTACACCTAGTCAAACTCCAATGCATGGACAATGCCGTTCACGTCAGCCGGTAAAAATGGTCAAATGCCCAACGTATGGCCTATGCCATCCACATGGACAGAGTCACCAGAACCTCATCCGCGCACAATGCAAACCTCCTCATCCCTCTCTGCACACAAGTCTTTTACCCCCTCGAAGGACCTTGAATCAGTTGACGATGAAGAATTTGATATCCTGCCCTTATTCGATCATAGCCAATGTCAATTTGATGAAATATCCGACTTAGATTTTGATGAGCTTGATGACGATATCTGTGTTGGAAAGATGTACGGCAGCAAAGACGATTGCCGGATTGCTTTGACAATATACGCCATCAAAAATAAGTTCAAAAAAAAATCTCTGACCAACTGCCTTTATTTTGTCCTCAATTCCTTGACACACGTTGTGATTGGAGAATTCTAGCCCGCTCCCTACCATGAATATGATTTATCAGTCATGGCAGAGTAAAACAGGTTCTCTCAGCTGCTAATATCAGCGCATGCTGCATATTTCAGAAGAACTTCAAAACCTCCATGTGCTGCACAACCTAAGGTATGTTAATATTTGATAGCATATACAGTTGGAGCTTCAAACAAGTGATCACAACACACCCATTGCTGCAAATTTGCCAACTCCAACAGAAATATGTTGGAAATGTTGAATTTTCCATCAAGGTGTAGCTTGTAGCCAATCACAACTACCAATCAATAAAACAACACAAGTTTCAAGACAGTACATAACAATAAACAGATTCAAAAAAACTTACACGTCAGATTTTGCAATTCAAATCCGCTCAACATAGGATATAAAAGATCTTTAACTAACGGCGCCAGCATCTCGTCAGCGTATGGACCACGTTCATTGAACAACGTTCCTAGCAAAGACTCAATTTATATAGGTGCGTGTTTTGCCATTTTCTTTGCCGGAGATGAATCACTAACCTCCAAAACAACCTGATTACATCATTACCAAAATAACAGTCAAAAGCGTAGAAAACAAAGATTCATACGTAGCGGTCAATATGTGCCACAGTCTGATTACCTTATCCCCATATCATTTTCACCGTCCACGTTTACACCACCGTTACCACATCATTTTCACCGTCCACGTTTACACCACCGCCCATTTTGCCCACAACTTCAATGTCCAGCTTTAGCGTCTGTCTCCCAGACATCCTACACAAACAAGTTGTTATCAATACCCTAACATTATCTTTATCTCCATCAACAAACTTTTATATATCTTCCATACTTACATCTTCATGGCCGTCAACCTGCATATGCACATTATTTTTTAATACTTTTGTCTCGTCCATATTGACAAGTATCCGGCGCATAGTATCTGCAACTACCGTATCAAAGTACACAACATCATCCCCATTCTCACTAGGTGCAAGTGTGACCATTTCTTACTGTTTTGTGTTGATGGTTTGGTGTTTAGTTATGACAATAATTTCGAGTTGCATACTCCACCTGACGTGGTCAAATGCATCGTTCGTGGTAACATCTAACTTCAAAACGAGGTGGTTCATGACACCCATCTATGATATCAGCTGCGTTGGAACCAGCATAATCATCATCTAACAATAGTCCCCAGAACGTTTGGTCATATCACCCATCCATGAGGTATTACTTTGTCGTCATTAATCTCCCGAGATACTTATTCTTCTGAAAGAGTATCCTCGCCATCATTGTTGCGCCCATAATCTTTGGCATGCCAACCCTCGCTCCCAAATCTCTCCTCTTCTAACTCAACATGGTGAATAAGAGTGCCGTCATCCAATAGAAAATGTCAAATCTTGGAACCTGCAGTTGAGGCATACTCACACCCATCTCTAAACTCTGTGTCGTGCTTTTTGGGTGGAGGACCGGGGTGGTGTAACCATCATGTTGTCGTAGACCTCACTACTCCTTGGTATTTGTTATGCCTTGTTCAAACTTGACAAACAAATTCATGGTTGTGTGGAGCTGGAGATGCTTGAAGAAATATCCAATAGCACCGTCGTTGGTTAGGGGCACGGGTGGTGTTGTCAAACCCGTGGCTGATTCTTTGGTATTTGGCGACAAGTAACTTAAAGAGAGATGACAACGGGGAGATGGCTGAAGAAATCAGAGAGGACATTCTTCTGTAGCTCGAGTAGTGATATACCAAAAGTGAGGAACAATTCTCGACATTTGCTACTTGTCGATGACAAAATCCTACTTCTCACCAACTAAGCAACACTATTCGCTAGTGATTATTACAAGACAATGGTCGGTCATTGTCTCTCTTCTGTAATGGTGATAGGAGAGATGAATCTGTTAAAAAAACTTTTGACATTTCATTACGTACAAATCTCAACATATCAACAGAACACATCTAAGCCGTTGATGAGGGAGGATTATTTTAAAAATCAGTGGCTGAAATTGACTTAGTAGATATGGATCAAATCAATGGATGGAGGGAAATTCTTTCTGGTCAGAATTGGATAGTACCATACTTTGATCTAGTTTGTTTTAAAGTAGAAAAAACCTAACGAGAGGGTAAAATGAGAAATTCAAAAACAGGGGAAAAAGGCAAAGTGGAGACAAAGTGTGCACGTAGCAGAAAGCGCCTATAAATAAAAGAAAATATATCGGAAGTAATTTTTTACGTAAATATCTCTTTTTCAGAATTAGATCGATTATATCCTTCCTGTTTCTTTGTGCTTTTTTGAATAACAAAGTTATTTTTTATTATTATTAAGGCTTTCGTCTTCGATAGTCGTTAAATCATTCTTTCTTGCTAACCTTTTTCTCCTTTTTTGTATACATGTTAAAATATATTACCTATATTTCATTTTTTACCAAAAGTACAGCGAAAATTATAGTGGTGGAAATGCAAAACATCTAAACAACAACGAAAGACAAATGCAAAACCAAACAAATGACTCTGAAGTGCTAGAGACTAAACTACAACCAAGCAAACTAAGGCCACATGAATCGCAATGTTGAGTCTTCCTAAGTTCCCACAACCAGCTTCCGAGAAATTGCGTGGAAGACCCAAGCACTTGGTTTTGATGACAGGCGGAGTTGATTGACGTTGTTTCCAAAACGTCTCACAAGATACCGCCGCAACATCTCCAGATCCGCCTGAATCAACAAATCAACATCTCCTAATCCTCAAAGCCCATCGACACTAGTCTCACAGCAATTTTAGATCCGGCCGGAACCATCAAAACTGAGACCTCCGACCAACTCTACCAAGGCTGAGGCATCTTAGAGTGGCAAGAGAAACGACTGAGTGGAGACAAGAGAAGAAGGAAGAAGAGAAAGCAAAGACGAATGGCAAGAAGAGGAGTCTGCCGGCTACCCAAAAGTAGACCTAGGGTTTTTCTTGTTTTGTTTTTTCTCTTTGAAATACTTATATATGCATATCACGCATTTCACATATCTCCTTTTGTAATAGATTAAGTGCACTGTCAACTTTTATAGCACTATCAATTTTTATAGCATCTTCTTTGTCATTTGGATTGTTCTTGTCTCAAATTAGATATATAATATAATATCTCAATTGAAAATTAATATATTCACAATATTTATTATATATGTAATATACATGTCTTATATCTATTAGATTGCCCGTGACACCTATAACTTGTATCCAAACATAAGTAGTTTAAAATTAAATGATGTGATTTTCAAATGGAATTGAATTTGTTTTTCCAACAGTTTTTATGATAGGAAATATATAATTGCTTCATCCATTGACTTATTAAACAATTACTCGTGAATATAATAAGTTCCAAATATATGTTAATTTTTATACAAATTGTTCATTATATTAAAAAGTAATTATTCCCTCCGTTTCAAAATAAGTGTTATTCTATCACATTTTTTTGTTACAAAAAAGTGTCACTTTAGAATTACAACACAAATTTGGACAAAAAATTGATTTTTTAACCTCAAACAAAAAAAAGTAAGAGCCACTTTGTACACATACAATAATTATGTTTTTCATTCCCAACATTTTGACTAAATAAAAAAGAAGAGTATAAAAGAACTTTCTTTTGTTTTTTTTAATTTGTGTGAAAAATGTTAAAGTGACACTTATTCTGAAACGGAAGGAGTAATAAACTACACAATTTCATAAACTAATAACTAAAATAATGAACTTAAGCTCAAAATTTCTTCTCTCTATTACTTGGAGCTTAGTAGAAAGCTCGTAAAAGAATTCTAAAAGAACTGAAAACACAATGGCTTAAAGCTAGAGCTGCTGTAGTGAATGAGATATACATACTATGCAAGGAACATACAGCTGATTACCTTTGATGAATATTGCGTAGTTCATTTTTTTTTTCTGTGGCAGTTCTTCTATTTTCAAATCGTTATATTTTTATTCTGAGTTGCCAGAATGTGAAATCGAAAAAAATAGATTTTAACATATGAGATATATTGTTTTAGATGCATCGCATGTATGATTTTTCTTTTGTCCTGCATCAGGTCAATGGATGCTTATCGTACTATGATACATTTTTGATGGGTTTTATATGATTGATAGTCTGAATCCATATATATGGACTCTATGCATTGATCTAAAAGTGGCCACATTCCTTCAATTGAATCATTTAGAGCTGTTGAATCTTGTGTTAGTAAAGACGCCTTCCTTGAAGAACAATATTAGATATTCAAACCAATTGAATTAATATAAATAAAAATGAAATAATTTATCAATTGTTATAATTTGATTCTTTTATAAATATTTATATTCGTACATGAGCATGGGAGAATCACTTAGTTTAATTATATGCAAATTCAGATATTGGATGACAATAAAACAAACCTGAATGCATAGGCAAGGGATGAACCTGATCCCCAAACCTGTTAACAGCTCATTTTTCTTCACAATAGATGGTGAAGAGATAATATAAGCCAAAGACGCTCCATCACTCTTCTAAGGATCAAGCGACAGAGATTCAACCGGTATAAAAGACAACACCTGCAATTGCCGATACGAAATATTCTACAGAGCTGGAAGCGAGCCTTGCCCTTTAGTCTCCCCAATCAAACCAGCTCTCCCAGCCCTTACAGAGGTGTGTGGCCGGATCACCATGCGCATGAACATAGAGAGGAAATCAGAAATGCATATTGTTTTCTCATCGGCATTATAAGCATCCTCCATCTCGTTGTTGTTGTTGTTGTTGGTGGTGTTTTCATCTTCTTCTTCCTCCTCTTGCTTTGGTTTCTTCCCTGATAACCCACCTCGCTTCCGCCGTTTCCATTTTCTCCTATCTGCGACGGAGCACAGAAGGGAAAATCAAGTCATACGAATTCTCGCACAATCGAAATACCCATAGATACGATCAAACGAAAATGGGATGTTGAGGGAGATAAAGATGGAAAGTTGGATAGAAACGATCGACCTACCTAGACTTTGGATAGAAATCCCAAAATATATTTCCAGTAGAAGTATTTGTTGCTTGTAGCATTTGGTACCAACACAATTTTGAATGCATTTCTCGACTCTAACAAAATATATATTTGGCACGAGTGAAAGAACCTATCATAACAAGCTTGATATCCACCTATCATCAGTAATGGCATCGTTGTCAATACCATCATCATCATCAATATGCATATCTCTTTGTTTGTTTTTTTTACTTGTATGTGATATATTTGCCTATTTTTTATATACTCAACTTATTATTACCAATCCCTAATTATAGATTTTAAACTTATTATAACTTTCAGAAACTTATTCTTCTTCCATTTTATAAAGATCAAAGGAAATTAATTTGGCTTTTATTTGTTTCTCTATCAAGAAAGTATATTATTATTGTATATTAAGTGTTTAACCCATATTTAGAAATGATATTATTATCATTATTTTTTCTTGCTATATATTCAAATAATTTAAGTAATATAATAAATGTAGTGATTTAAGTTTTTCTTTATTTTGCAAAGATCAATGGTAAACACAATGAGTACGTAATACACTGGTGTCAATCAAAGTAATCGTATATTCTGATTTTTTACGCATATATTGTGATAGAAAATCAATTTCAAACAAAAATTGATATGTTAACAAATGATTTAATGTAATGTAATTTTACTCTTGAATTAATTCACTGGTTATTACATCTTTTTAATCACATCTTTTTACTCTTGAAACTCTTGCATGCAGATTATGGAAATAGCGTCCTTGAATCTCAATTGTAGATAAATATTTTAATGCTTGTAAGAGAGAATTTAGTTCAATTAAAAAAATACTTATTCTCTGTTTTGATGTTTGTATTCATTTAATTTATTTATGTAATGAATTATATTTATTAGTCTCTTTAGAGGTTTATGTTTTATATAAACAAGACTCATGCATAATATGTATTTTTTCTTGCTTTATGCTTTAATTCCTTGGTGATAATTCCCAAAATGCACAAGGACATCCTCACGATTTTACAGTTAAATTCTGTTATTACTTGTGCAATTTTAGATTGTATGCCATGAGTAACCAAAGTTTGGATGGCCTGAACCCTCAAATGGAACGGGTCCATATTTGAATAATGACTCAATTTTGACGGTTAAGATTTTTGAGACGAAGACAAGAGAACAATTGAAAATATGTGATAAGAAATTCTTTCAAGAAAAATGAAGTTTGAAAGATGATGATGAATATTGATTTTGTATGAGAAACATAAAATAAAAGCTTAAACATTGATTTCTTGATTTCTTGAAACAAAAAATAAAAGCTAAAGCGCTGATTTCATGATTTTTTCATGTGTGTGTTTAATAATATCATATCTATGTATTGATTTCTTGAAATATCCCTTTAGCCACCATCCTGCAAATTCTTTACCACCAAGAGAAATCATGTCAACATACATACATACATACACATACATTACATACACAAACACATACATTACATATATACATAAGACATATGAGATATAAACATTATAAATACCGAGGGAGTATTGCTGGCTTGTGGCATTTGGTACCAATACAATCGTGAATGCATTTCTTGACTTCCACAAAATATATTTGGCATGAGTGAATGCACCTCTCACTACAAGCTTCATATGATTCACCCATCGTCGGTAATGGCATTATTGTCAATACCATCATCATCATCATCAATATACACATACACTTCTTCTCCATCTTTCTTTCTTGGTGTTTTGCTTATGCGTGTATGTTTGTCTCTTTTTGATGTGCTCTAATTATTCTGCTAATCGCTATTTATAGTTTCTAAAATTCTTTAATTATGGAAACATATATCCCTTCCGCCACCAATGCTTAACATGGTCATTCTTATTCCAATAAAGAGCATGGCTCTCATCTTTGTAACAAGGATGTCACCAGATAAATCAAGTTTTCCAAATCATCCTCTGGTTATTTTGAGCGTCATTTTCAGAACTTCTCACCTATGAAGGGTTCCACTTGCAAATGTCACCCAAACTATTTTTCATTATGTATAATGTTGTTAAATCAGGTTTGCACATCTTCCATTGGGTCTCTAGAAGAACCATGAATTGCTGTTGGTAAAGTTAAGTCCATAGAAAAAGAGTTTAATATAATTTATTTTCTAATTAGTTGATCAAAAATGGTTCATAGTAAAATTGCTTTTATTCTATTCATTTAATCTCTATTATATTATTTAAAAAATAATTTTGATTACAAATAAAAATCAGAGTTGTTAATTAAAAAGTCATAATTTTTTTGAAAAAAATCATAGATATATGCATGTATAATTGATAATATTTAAACCATATATTAGTTGTTAAAATAATTTTAATACATTAAAACTACTTATATAACTAACGTTATAAGAATTAACTTGAACACGACACTTATATAACTACTTGTATAACTAATGTTATTTATTTTCAGAAAATTAATTTGGGATAAAAATTACTAAATAAAAATTAGTCATAAGAAATGTAATTTATTAATGTACTTATGTAATCGATGTTTGAGAAAATTAATGTAAATTAATATAAATAAGGCACATAAGAAATTGAACTTTCAAATGATATTTTAAAGATAACCGTTAGAAAACACAAAGTCGGTTCGTTTAGACGGTTTTCTGAAAACGTAGCACCGTGTCAATTTCAAATAAATCGACTCAGTTTGCAAAATATGACCATTAGAAAAAGCGTGTTATTAAACACAGCTCTACATACAAACATTTCTCCAATCGTTTATTTCTTCTTTTTCACAATTCTTATTCACAAAAATGTTTTGTATCTTCTTCCAAATTTTCTCACTTCTTCTACTTTTTTTTTGAAGAATTCTCTCTCGACTATTCGAAGATTGCAAAACCCGAAAATTCGTCTTCGTTCTTAGATTAGTAAGTGTTTCGTTCTCTGTAAATCGTGAATTTGTTTGAGGATTTCTAAGTTTCATCTACTCTTTGATCGTGATTATGTTACTGGGTTTTCTAATCGTTCAATTTTCTTTTTTGTAGTGATATTGAAGATCAATTCCGCCTGAAACAAATCCGATTAGTTGGGTTTTCTCGCTCCTCGTCGAGGTACGTCTCTGTCTATGTTAATTAGGGTTTTTAAGTTTCGTGTAAGTCGTTCTTATGTTATACTTGATCCTAATTTTTTTTCAATTTTCCTAATCGTTCAAAAAAATTTAATTTTTGCAGTGATCTTGGTTTAGGGTTTCTTTTTCCGTTTTCGATATGAAACGAAGCTTCTTGACTCCATATTACTTGTTTACTTGCCTGCTTGCATTTTTTTTGTCTTCCTTCCCTGATTCTTTGCTTATTTTTTAATGATTTTCTGTTTTGGTACTATACTCTTAATTACTTGTTTTCCTGATTTTGTTGTGTACTTTCTTTGCTTCCTTCCTTTGTTCCTTGCGTGCTTGTTTGTTGTCTTAGTTTCTGCCTTCATTCCTTGCTTAGTTGTGGGTTCCTTGCTTTCTTGACTCGTTGTTTAATACATCCATATGCTTGCTTTCTTCTTCTTTTTTTCCCCTCTGATTTCCTGCTTACTAGCTTGCTTCCTTATTTGTTTTCGTTGACTTCCTGTTTCCTTATTTTTGTCCTTGATTCTTTACTAGCGTCTTGCTTGTTTCCTTAATTCCTTGTACATTTATTTACTTGCTTCCTTGCTTACATGCTGAACTTCTTCTTTATCTACTGGACTTGTTTAACATCTCTACTTCCTTTCCTTAACTTCCTTACTTACTAACTCTTTAGCTTGGTTTCTCAATTGTAGTTTCCAAAGATAGTTCTAGGTCTTTGTCAGTATATGTAATCTTGGGACCCGCACATTTGTTGGATGAACATTCAAAACTGAGCATCAAGATGAGACCCTCATTGATTGTAGAACTTTGATCTCTCAAAGTTGTTAAGGATCAGACAACACAGATTTTATTCTGTTTTTGTCTCTCTCTATGTTTCCTCTTTAACACTCAACGTTTTTAGTTTTATGTATATATATTGATTCTTGTAAAACGAAAACCACACTGTTTTATTAGATGTATAAACTGTATTTATAGGTTTACATAACACACTTTGACTAAGGGACATGTCTCTAGAAGACAACCCAATGTGGAGACACATATATGTGTAACTGTTTTGCAGTTTATAAATCTATTCATACCTATTTGGTGTGTGATAGGAACAGTTTTGTAAATCAGTTACTTAACTATACAATATACGACTTTTCTAAAATAATAAAACATGATGACTTGATCACATCCAACATTGATAGCACTGGATCTGTTTTAGTGAATTCTCTAACCAATTTGCCTTTGGAACTGATCGTCAATATATATGACTGTGGTATCTTTATATCTGTTTATCACCTTTTCGACACTGTTTCCTTTATGACCTGTATAATCACCACTTTCCTTTATAAATTTTGGATTTATACAGTGTTCCTTGCAGTTATCGTGGTTCCACTTCTTTCCGCTTGATACAGATTGGGTGGTAAGAAAAGTTTACCATGGCGTCCATGAAACTGCACTTGGTTTTGGTACTAAACTCTGTCAGAATCCGCAGCCTTTTAGTCGTCTTTGCACTAGCTTTATGTGTTTTTTATAAACTAAAATTCTCTTTATAGTTGTTGCAACATTCTCTGAGATTTTTGATTACTTAAAACATTCTTTGTGCGCAGATTCACTTCCAGTCTCTTTCTCTGCCACAACAAATAGTCACTGTTGAGTGTGGTGGTAGTCAAGTATTGAGAAAGATAGGACTTAACTTGTAGTTTCGATAAATTACCTTAAATAACCTAGTTTTAGGTTTTTTTATCCTCTGCTATTTTTCTCTTTCTCTTGGCTTCTTTTCATTGACCTAGTATTTTGATCATTTCGTCAAAATACTCTTCTATTCTTCTCAATGACTGGCGAAGAATCTAGTGGAACCAAAGAGGGTTCGAGTCGTACATCTAAAACACGACTTGAAAACCGACGACGGATAGACCCGTATGATCTGTCTTCCAGTGATAATCATGGATCTATCATCTCCCAGCCACAGTGTCAGGGTCATAACTACGACGACGACGAGTGGGCCTTGAATATTCGACTTGCTTTGCGTGCGAGGTGTTAAATTATAATCATATCTTATGTAGTTTATAGTTATATTTAACATAAATTAGTTATTAAAAGACCGAGGAAGAAATTTGGATTTGCAGATGGTAGCTTCCCGAAACCTGCTGAAGATTCGGACGATCTCGATGATTGGTGGTATCCTGGATCAAGTTAATGATAACTCCGGCTCTCAGCAGCTCGTTATCTCATCATGAAGTTGCTCACAATCTCTGGACACATATCCAGAAACGATTCTCTGTGAGAAACGGTTAGAGGTTTCAACTACTTTAAAAAGAGCTCGCTAACTGTCAACAGAACGGCTCTGATGTGTCTGTTTACTATGGCAAGTTAACAAAACTTTGGAAAAATTTGGCCAATTTTCAACATGCTAAGAGTGCTTAAGAAATTCTATAAGACCAAGAATTGAGAACATATTCCTTAGTTTACTACCCATGGCTTACAAGTCTTTAGACTTTCTGGATGGCCAAAATGACAAGCGGCTTAAAAAAGTCTTGACAATATTTAATCTAAAACAGATTCTTACATAACCTCTTATGGCTTAGAAGTCCTTAGACAGTGACTATGGATCAGTTTGAATGGTAAAAAAAACTAAGGACTTCTTGTAAGGGAAAATAAGGCAAAGATTATGAATCGAAAATAAGATTCGTACTTAACTGATATGAGCATGACCGGCCTTGACCCTATCGATCGGATCGACCCGATCAACCCGGATGAGCCACGAATGGAGCTGAACTTGGAACTCGAAGATCCTGATGACCAAATGAAGAATGGAGACCAGTTATCTCGACCAAGTGACCATGGAGAACAAACGGTTCGTGCCAAAACACTTTTGGGACGGACTGATTTAAGAGATGGTCGAGAAATCCCATTTATCGACCAAACTGGACCCATATGGCCAAACTCGACCAACCTTGGACCAGAGAAGAATTTACGTGACCAAGAGCTAAGAAGATCAATGAAATGATGGGCTTGATACTTACAAAACTTTGGACCGAAACTTACCCTTTGGACCGAGGTGAAGAAACCACAAATGCCTTAGTACTTTTGGAGACATTGGGTGAAGCCTATGTCTACAAGAAAATGGCCCAATTTCCACGTCTAAGAAGCCAAGAAACTGATCCAAGGAGGTCGAGAGTCCTGAATTAAGCAGCCATAAACCATCTTTAATATTTGTATTAACATTCATAACATAACATGTTTTCCCTCTTTCTGCACTTGTTTTAAAAACTCGAGATTTCCATTTTGGAAAGAGACAATCATAATTTTAAAGTTTTATTTCTTGTTTCTACGAGAGCAAGTCCTTTGTTCCTTTGGAACTTTCGATCTTTTGGTGTGTCATATCCAAAGATCAAACGGTATAATCAAGTGTAATTCCGCAAACACTTGTGCGGCCATTCATCATCCTAAAGAGTGTTCTTGTGTCTTAAGATACTTCAGGCGGTGGGTTTGATATACCCAATATTGGTTATACACGTTCAACCTTTATCAAGGGTTATCCAATCACCACATTGGAGCGAAGATCTTTGGGAAGATCCGGATCTAGTAGACGTTGGACCGCATCATTAACCAGACGGCTAAAACTTGTTGGATAGAAAAAAGACCAACCGCTTAAATAGTCGTAAGACATATAGTTTTGACAAAGATTATGAATCCAAAACAGATTCTTACTTAACAGACCCTTATTCTGCCACAACGCTTTATATAAAACTCTCTAGAGAAAGACCAACAGCTTACAGAAGTCCTTATATAAATCCATGGTCTAAGAATTGAAAGCAGGTTCTTGAGTTTATCCTATCGCTTGTAGTATTTGTTTAAAGACTATATTTTCATTCGTTATGTCGAAAATACGAATAAAAACACAATTGTTTACTCTACCCCTCAAAGCATCTATGTGAAGTAAAAAATAATTAATTCTGATTTTTGTTTAGGTACGTGCTTCAAATTGTTAGAGATTATGAAGAGATTTCAAGTGCAGCAGACTTCTCTCATAGGTATGTGCTCCTCTTGTAATTAGTTTCTGAAATTCAAAACTAGGAGAAAAATACGTGAAATCAAGACGTATTTTGATTTCCACAGGACATGTGTTTTGAATAAGCATCCAAAATAGAAAGAAAATCTATTAGTGTTGGCCTTTTCAACCTTGCTTGTATTTGGTTTAAAGAAATTCACAGCTAGGAGAAAAATAGGTGAAATCAAGACTAATTTTGAATTCCACATTGCATGTGCTTGAAGAAGCATCCAAAATCTAAAGTCTAATTTTCATTTGCTCAAATGGACGCCAAAGAGATTTCTAAGGTTTATAAATCTATGGTGAAGTATAGATATGGCACCCCTCTTTATACTGTATATAAGTTTGCATTTGAATTAATGTTGCTCAAATAACCGCAAGATATATGAGACGACTCACCAAGCGCCAATAATTTTTTGGATAAGCCATCATAGCTCCTTTGACGTCACCAAGTTTCTGATTCTGCTCCAATGGAAACGACACTGACTTAGCATCAAGGAAACCTGTTTGGGAGATGATATCAAGTGCATACTTGCGTTGGTATAAGTACATCCCACTAGGACTCCGAGCAACCTCAATGCCCAAAAATAGTGCAATATACCAAGATCTTTCATGTGAAAACATGAGCTTCAAGTCTTTGAACTTATTGAGGATACCAACAGAACTTCCGGTAATGATCAAGTCATCGACATAACTAAGACATGAAGGCGCTCTCCCTTGTTTTCAAGGGTAAAAAGATAGTATCCGCTGTTTCTTGATCGAAACCATAGTCTTTCAGCGATGTGCCAAGCTCGGCAGATCATGTACGAATGCGTTCTGAACATCCTTTTGATGGACTTCCCAATCTTCCGAGAGTGCTTGTTGCAAGATAGCATGGACTGTAACTAACATAGCAACCGGAGCGAATGTTTCGCCAGAGTGTACTGTCTTTGTTTGGTTATTGCCAAGAATGACTAATCTGCCTTGTGTCTTTCCAAAGTCCCATCGGCTTCAAATTTGAGCCAGAAGACCCATTAACAATTCAAGGCTGTCTTCCCGAGTGTTAAATCTTCTACAGTCCATGTCCCACTGTCCTCAAAGGCTACTATTTCCTCATCTACCAGAAATCGCCAGTCTCATGTTCTACAACTTGTTTAAAAGATGTCGATTCCACTGTAGAGGTGATTGTAAGCACGTAATTTCGATAGTTGACAGAGAAATGGGCACTTGAGAGGAAATTAACGATAGTATATGGGATAGGTGATGGATACGGCGAAGGGAGCAGAGTCGCAACATAATCAGCCATTTTGGTGGGTGGTCAACGTTGACGAAGACCATGGCCGAGACGAAGACCATGGCCCAGACGAGATCAGGGTCGTCCATAGCCACAATTTCTTCAGAGATGATATCATTACCTCTTTTTTCTGAAGACAAAGGAGAAACATTGTCGACTGAATATGTATCCAGAGTATATTCGGATTCATGAATTGGGAGAGAAACAGAGGTAGACGGCTATGAATGATCAAACTGTGTTTCTACACGCGCAGGTGCGGAGGAGAGTACCGGACAACCAACATCAACCTCTTCAATAACTGGAGGACGCAAAGTAGATGCCAGAGAACTATCAAAGACACTTGATGAAAGTTGAAACAAAGTATCAGAAGGCAATACATGACTGTCGAGATACGGGAACTCGGTCTCACAAAAGATTACATCGCGATAGATGGAGACCACACCCATGTCGAGGTTGTAAACACGCCAGCCTTTCTTCCCATGAGGATATCCAAGAAAGACTGATTTTTTGCTACGAGTCGCGAACTTGTCCCCACCATGTTTTTGATTGTCAACATAGCATAGACATCCGAAGACATGCATATGTTGAATACGAGGAGATCGGTTGTAAAGAAGCTCAAACGGGGTTTTCCCATGAAGAACTTTGCTTGGAGTACGATTTATCAAGTAACCAGCCGTAAGAACACAATATCTCCAAAATTCGATGGGAAGATTGGCTTGAAAGCCAAGGGTGCATGCAACGTTGAATATGTGTTGAAGCTTGCCTTATACTCTCTCGTTTTGTTTCGAAGTACCAACATAAGAATTTTCATGTATAATTCCGTGTAGTTGAAAGAATACCGATAAACAGATAAACTCATAACCAGTAACAATTCTAATGGTTTTGACTTCCCAAAAAAATTTCGTTTAACGAGAGAGATGAAGTGTTTCAACTTGGTCGGTGCATATTTTTTTGAAGGTAACAAATATATCCACAAGGCTCTAGAGAAATCATCCAATATTCTAAGAAAATAACGTGATCCGCAGATTTTAGAGGTGCGATAAGAACCTCAGAGAGTGTAGTGTAGTAGTTTAAAAACCATTATCATTTTATTGCTACTCCAAAGAAAAGGGTCTCAAGTATGTTTAGCACAGATACATGTATCACACGCTCTAGCAAAACCACAACTACAACTGCGTAAATCAGGTAAATTTGACAACTCTAAAACTTGGGACGATGGATGACCAAGTTGGCAATGCCACATATCAATCGATGTGAGTCTACCCGAGTAATGGCTGCCAATGTTTCCATCCCCTTGAAAAATAGAGTCCGTTATGGTTCTTACCCGCTCCGCTTCAATCATGGACAATACACAACCTATCAGTAGTATGGAATATACATCGGTTTCTCGTGTTAAATGAGACACTGATATCAAATGACAGTGCAATTCTTCAAAAAAATTTACGTTCTGCCGCCTAAGAGAAGAATCCAAATTTACTTTTCCCAACTTTGTGAATACCATAAATCTCCCATATGGGAGTTTAATGAACATTGGAGGCATATCACAAATATCAACAAGAAAATCTTCACGATTAGTCATATGATTCGTAGCTCATGTCTCAATTATCCAAGATTCAAGGAATGACTTACCCAAGGGTCGAGGAGTGAGTCCAGAATTGCGTTCATTGAGCATGTTCACCAAAGTAGCCCATTGTTTGTCGCCTAGACCTGTAATACCCACTCGATCTACTGTAGTGATATCAGAATTTGTCATAGTAGTAGAGACTTATATGTGAAGTTGTTCACATATGATTTACTCTGGCTTGATTAATGTTTTGACTATTCGAAGGAGTTTGCAGAATTCCTCGACTAGAGCTTATGTGTGAATCACGCGAGGTGGAGTTGGATTTGTTGCAAGATCATTCTGTCCACCAAGGTGGGTATCTTATCTTTTTTAAACAGTTCCCGGTGAGATATCCTGATTTTCCACACAAATTGCAGTATACAAGACCATTATGTGTCTTTCAAATCATTTGCATCGCGAAACTAACCCCATCAGACCGTTTTTCATGCATTCGACCCAAAAGTTTGGACTCTTTTTGTCCTGTACAAGGACATTGTAGGCTTCATCGAGTGTGGGTAGAGGATCCCTGGAGAGCAAATTTGATTTTACCGAACCATATAGAGATTCGTCAAGACCCATGGGAAATTGGTGTAATTTGTCATTCTCATGTTCCTTGATAATCTCCTCCATCGTTTAACCCCATGTAATCTTCGTTAGTTGTCATAGTAGACTTTAATTGGCATGCCCTTTTGACGATAATTTTCGAGTTTCATTTTAAACGTTGAACTCTTTGTCCGCTTTTGAC
The DNA here is from genome assembly GCA_000218505.1 of Schrenkiella parvula. NCBI lineage: Eukaryota > Viridiplantae > Streptophyta > Magnoliopsida > Brassicales > Brassicaceae > Schrenkiella > Schrenkiella parvula. The sequence goes on from CM001190.1 coordinate 5,508,831, forward strand.
TGCGAATATCTTTTGAATGTGAGTCCACATTTTTTGTGTGTTATCACTGTAGGACAGAGACGAACACAACGTTTCATCAATGGTGAGCTTTATACAAGACCCGACGACTGCATTATTTGCACACCAATCTTCATAATCTTCCTAATATGTTTATGGTTTCTGGAATAGAACTATCTGCAAATCCGAAACTTGTGAACTTTTACAGCCAAACAAATACTTGATGACCACTCATCATAATTAGTTCCTCTCAGCGCCGGTTGTGAGATGACGGTACCAGAATTGTCTCCTGATGTCAGATCATAAGGCGATATTGTGCGCCTTGTGAATTCAATCCGTGGCATGCTAGGCCTGCACCAAGATAACCGTTTGAACAATCGAGAGTTCAAATAACTAATTTGGGTTTCTTATTGGGTACGCATTGAGCAAAAATGTACCCACCCGTCAGAGATCCAACCAGGCCCAGGCCCACAAACCCATACTACTTCTTAACAGATGCCGCCTGCGATCTGTTTTGTCACTAGAACACGCAGTGGATGAACATATTAAAAAAAATTAATCCAAAATCTGCAATCTGTTTTGTCAAAAAACCTTGCTTAAACGAATGAATTGAAAATTAACGGACAAAAACCTTTACCTGACATATCTTCCTCTAGTTTTCATCGACAACCATATTCTCCAACGGACCAAGGCATTGTCGTCGACCAATAAAGTCATCATTAATCGCTGAGAGATTACGCCTTCTGAATTTTCTAGACGACACCACCGAGTAAGGTTAGATCGAGGAGAACCAGTTTGGTAGACTCATTTAGGGTTAGCTGGCGAGACAACATGCCTGGACCAAAAGTGTGGCCCAACTTTTGGGCTTTCGCAGATGACACTAATCATTGGCCTACGAAGGCCCAAATTGAACGAAACAGAAACCACCGAGTGAAGACCACAAAGCCCATCTTCTTCTAGGACATACGCCGTTGGGGTCAGCCGGGGAAAACGCCGTGAAGATTGAGGGGACGATTAGTTTGCATATCCGGACATCAACAACGCAAAAGACGACATGCAGGGTAGAAAATTAACGAACGAGATTAGATCTTTACCTATCTTAAATGAATGAATTGCAAAAAGGGTTAGATATCTACCTGACATATCTCCCTGAGGTTTTCTTCGCCAATGAAATCCAACAGCTAATCCCGCCGTCTCTGTGCCGTGACCAATTTTGAGGTGAGACTCTCAGTATGTCGATGGAGGTGAGACTCTTGGTATGTTGATGGAGGTGAGACTCTCGGTATGTTGATAAAACTTCTCTCACTCGCTGGTCTAAGTAAGATCCATTTTCTCCAACAGACAGAAATGTTGTTGTCGCCGGACTACCATCATCATCAGTTCCCAAAGAATGACTTCTTCTGATCTATCTCGATGGCACCACTGGAAACACTAGCTCGAGAGTTAAGGGAATCTTTAGACAAATAAGTTTAGGTGTATAAACAATGGGCTTGGATATTAGGTGTGGCCCAAAGTGTTTTGTTTTTTAATATTTGGCCAAAATATGTCTGTGTGACCCAATAACAACAGCCTTTTTTTTAGTGACTGCCACATGTCATCAGCGGGAATATTCATTTTTGCTGATGTAGCACCATTCAGGAGCTCCAGACTTCTTCTTTTTGTTAGTGTAACTAGGTGATGACCCACATGTACACTTAGTTACACGCAGATGTACTTTTGGTTATTGAATTCTAGTTTTCTATTTATATATGTTTCTAATAGTGTAATGTATTAAAATGAAACTAAAACTTTGTTGTAAAAAGACAGATGTTATATAATGTCGTTTACCCATTTGGATTTAAAAACATTCTTTAAGATTTCGAACACACCATCATTGAAGTTGATTGAATCTGAAGTAATCAAGGATGTCTAATTAATATATAAAAAATCCTAAACAATATTTTGTCAAATAGTGGGAAATAAAATTCTAGAAATAATTTCAAATTGTTTTCTCTAAATTAAAAGATCCTTCAGAAGAAGTTAGATCTCTTAATTTGAACCATTGTTTTCAAAGTGTATTACAAAATCGGTTTGGAATCATAGTGAACGTCTCTTTTTAACAGATTGTTGGCCTTCTCAATCCAAGCTAGCAGATTTCCTCTCACCCTGTTTTTTTTTATCTTCACATTGTCAACATTTCTCTTAGATATATTTTGTAGTCCATCTCCTCTGGCAACCTATATGGTTTGCATTTTATGGTAATCATTAATTCAATATAAATGTATAGTTACAATGTGTGATTGAATGGTTATAGTACCTTTGATCGTGGTTTGTCATTGACAACTCTTGTTACAGTGAAAGCTTGGAAAGAAGTTATGAAGTTGTACTTGGTTATCTTCACTTGAAAGTTCATTTGCTTCCCATTATCCCACGTATACAGGAATCTACCCAAGTCTAAAATACTAAGAAGAAGTGTAGAATCTAAAATACAAAGTATTCAATAATAAGAAGAAGAAGAGCAGAATCAAAAATCAATTATCACCCGACCACTCCGATTGTGTTGTCTCCATTGCATACATAGCATTGGGGGTTGTGGCTGTCTTCTCTATCTTTTTAGATCATTTAGCGCAGGATAAGTAGTTTCATCCGTTGCGATCAAATATATCTTTTACTTGTGCTTGGCAAATAACCTCTTTCTCCTATTTTTTAAAAGAGAAGATATTTATTAAAAATGTTAAGTAGTTGTAACATAGTGTGAGATACTATAGTGTACATGTTGCTGTCCATGAGATATTATCCAATTCTCTAATCTGTTTGTCAAGTTACTATCTTCTTTAAGGGTTGTCTGGAAAGAGCTATCTTTTATCTCCAATCTTTGTCAAGTAAATATGTGAAACTAAAAGTTAATAACAGTTTGTATGAAGTTAATTGTATATCATATAATCTGATTTATCTAGCCAAATATTTTTGGACAGCATTTAATGTGTAATCAACACAATATTTTGTTACTCCACTAAAACTAAATTGGACTTTTCTTGTGATTTAAAAAACCAAAACTAAGTCAATGCACCTTCATAATTCCTCTCGTACATGGATCTGTTTGACCAATCGCTGTTTTCCAACCCAACTATCAAATATAAAGAATGATAACATCCGGACGCCAATCAGTGAGAACTATAACAAAATGACTAATGTGATTTATTCACGATAATGCTTGTGGTAATAAGAAAGATGTCATAAAACAGATTTTCCTGAAAAAACATTTTGGGTTAAGACGTGTGGCCACAATGACACTACTCTTGCGGCCAGTTTGTTGGAAGAGTGTGCGGAAAATGCATCCTAGAAAATGAAAGGACAAATTAATTTTCGGGTCAATATAAAAAGTGAGTTTGGGAATGTTATTTTCAAAGCAAATAAACTAAATCAAATTCTCTGGTACAAATCATGAAACACATCTATTCCAACCAAGTCTTACTATGCTACTGAATGACATGCTAGTGGTCGTACTTTCTAAAGTTGCCGCTGATTCACATCAAGACTTTAAGGCATTAGTTGAACAAGAAACGGGAATGAACATCAAGACTTTTAGAACAGATAGGGATGGAGAATTTGTGTCCCATGAGTTTCAAATGTTCTGTGAAAAATCCGGCATCAAAAGACATCTAACCGCACCTTACTCTCCTCAACAAAACGGAATAGTTGAAAGACGAAACATGACACTATTGGAGATTACTAGGAGCATTTTGAAACATATGAGCGTACCAAATTACCTATAAGGAGAAGCGGAGAGACACGCTACCTATCTCATAAAAAGAGTAACAACAAGAACCTTAGCCGCACAAACCCCATACGAAGTATTCAAAAACAAGAAACCGAATGTTGAGCATTTGCGTACGTTTGGGTGCATTGGATATGCGAAAATATAGATTCCACACCTGAAGAAGCTAGATGACAGATCACGAGCGTTGGTACATCTAGGAACAGAACTAGGATCAAAAGCCTACCATTTGTTGGATCCAACAAGTCGCAAGATAACAGTAAGCAGATATGTGGTTTTTGATGAAACAAAAGCTGGAAGTGGAGCAATCCAGGGAGAGAAAATGATGATATTCCTGGACTGTTCAAATTCAGCTTTGCAGAATTTGGAAATAATTCGTGAGAAAGAATAATGTTACTGGAGAAACAGAGGAGAGTAGAGAAGGGGACGTTGATGAAGAGGTCAATGTCAACGATGAGGTCACTATAGAGGAAGCTTTTCTTCCTGTAAAGCGAACGTCTCTTGATGATAATAAACGAAGAGCCATGGGATTTTAATGAGGCAAAAGGTCAGAAAGAATGGAGAGATGTATGTGGAGAAGAAATATCATCAATAGAAAAGATAAAGACATGGAACTTAGTCGATCTCCCCATAGGAACTAAACTAATCGGGCTAAAATGGGGATTTAAACTCAAACGCAATTCTGATGGGAGCATAATAACAAGTACAAAGCGAGGCTCGTGGTAAAGGGCCATGTGCAGAAATATGGCATAGACTTTTATGAAGTCTTTTCTCCGGTAGCACGCATTGAAACGATTCGTGCGAATATTGGCCTAGCAGCGTCAAACGGTTGGGAGGTTCATCATCTTGATGTAAAAACTGCTTTCCTTCACAGTGAGCTAAAGGAAGTGTTCTATGTCAGCCTGAAGGGTTCATTGTTAAGGGAATTGAACAAGGTCTATAGACTCAATAAGGCACTCTACAGACTAGGACAAGCACAAAGCGCATGGAACAACAAACTGAATGAGATGTTTCACGAATTGAATTTTGTTAAGTGCTCAGAGGAACCTTTGTTGTATCAAAAGGAGGAGAAAGAACATCTTCTACTTGTGGCTGTTTATGTGGATGACTTGCTTGTCACGGGATCTAGTTGAAGCATGATGTTTGAATTCTAAAGAGGAATGTCAGCTAAGTTTGAGATGAGCGATCTAGGAAAGTTGACTTACTATCTCGGCATTGAAGTGCTTCAACACGAAGGTGGTATCATGCTAAAAAAAGAAAGATATGCAACTAAGATTCTAAGAGAAACCGGAATGGAAGAATGCAACGCAGTGCACATACCAATGGATTCTGGTTTAAAATTGTCTAAAGCAAAACGAAGAGCAGTGCATTGACGAGAAAGAATATAGGAGAAATATTGGTTGTTTTCGATATTTGCTACATACACGACCAGATCTCTCTTACTGTGTTGGAGTATTAAGTAGATACATGCAAAAGCCAAAGAAATCTCATGGAGCAGCACTGAAGCAAACTCTAAGGTACCTGAAAGGAATGCCATCACACGGGCTTATGTTTAAATGTATGGACAAAACAGAGCTGGTGGGTTACAGTGACAGTAGTCATAACGTGGACGTTGATGATGGTAAGAGTACGACTGGGCATATCTTTTACCTTTACGAGTCTCCGATCACGTGGTGTTCACAAAAGTAAGAAACCGTGTCCCTATCATCTTGTGAGGGTGAGTTAATAGCGGCCATCGAAGCAGCAAAACAGGCAATTTGCCTTAAAGAGCATGTGAGAAGGTGACGATTCGAATCGACAAAAATCTGCAATAGCACTCACCAAAAACCTGTTGTTTCATAGACGAAGCAAGCATATACACACGATATATCATTTTATGCGAGAGTGTGTTGAGAACGAACAAATGAAGGTTGAACATGTTCCCATATATCGCAAATGGCTGACATTTTAACAAAGGCACTTGGAAGAATCAAGTTCAAGGAGATGAGAGATCTCCTTGGGGTTCAAGATGTGTTGACAGGAAACTTCAAGCATAAAGGGAGAATGTTGATTTAAGCTTGAAGATAGATTGAGCCATAAGTCATCCTAATCCTACCAAGTTTTTGTTTCTAAAGAGATTAGAAAAATATGAATATTTAGGAGTTATCTAAATATATATCTAATAGATATTTTTCTATTGTTGAAAGGAAATATTAAGACCCCTCTCAAGATATAAGGAGATGTCAGTGTGTGGCATAACTTAAGAGATAGAGAGATTGAGAAAAACTTTAGTTTTTGAGTTAGTTTTCCAAAGCAATAAAGATTGTGTTTCACTACAAGAAAACAAGAAATTTGGCACTGCACTGTAAATTGCAATGGAGTCGCAAAAGACGAGTTTATGATGCTCTTGTGACTGAACACCATAGTCGCAATACACTCGTCGCTAACGGCCGGCGTCGCAAATTGGTTTCAACTTTAGCGACGAAAGTGCCATCTTTTAAATAGTAAGAATATAGCGACTACAATTGTGACGCCTTATTGATCACGATTATTATTTAAGACCACAAAATTTTATGGGTAAAAAGTTGTTAAGAGTAGTGGCAATATGGATGCAATATTTGTGACGAAATCGAGATTACACATTTGCTATTTTGGGACTATTTTGTGACTAATTTGGGACTCAATGTGTTGAAAAAATGGCTACAAAAATTTGTAAATTTTGTTACCAAATTGTAATTTCCTCATCTAAATGAGCCGCAAAATGGTACCATAAAAATACTACTACTTGGAGTCGCCAAATTGTTACAAACCTATGTGATTTAGTTGCGACTTAGATGGAAAAATAAAGTCACAAATTAATTGCAAAACATCAAAACCAATTTGAGACGCTTTTCCAGATTATATACTATTCTGATCTTTTTTAGTTTTCAAAATTTCTAATTTAAATAGCTCGAAATTAGTTTGGTAAAATTTAAATACAAAATAGAGATTTTTGTAGTTTAAAACAAAAGAAAATACAAACAATCCTAATTTCGCATTACATAAAAGACTATATAAATGAAAAAAATAAGCATGTGACGGAAAAGTGAAAGGAAATGTTGATCGAGAAACAATTGGTTCGGGGGTAATTGCAGCTGGCATCGTCGTTGGTGGAGTATTTGCAGCCATATACGAAGAAAATTCTGGATTTGTTGACCGAAGAAAGCTCACAAGCATCTCCAAGATATTGATATGGTTTTGTTGCTCTGCCGCAACTCAAGCAGACTCAGCATCCCGACAAGCAAGCTCCGCAGCAAATTCGGCATCCCGATGAGCATTAGCAGCAGCAAACTCGGCATCCCCATGTTGCTTGTTCTTCAATCTGGCGTCGAGCAGCTAGTCGTTGTTCTTGCATTGCTAGAAATGTTGGCGTATAGCTGTCCGGGACTTCTTTTCTCTTTCCGTTAACATGAACGCGTTGAAGACTACCAAGTCCATAATGACGTCCTCTCACATCTGGAATAGTAGACCGAAAATAATGATTTCAATTTTAGTATTGCAGGAAAAAATGTAAATCAAATAATTTTATCTCATTCATTTCATTTGGAGTAAGTTTTGGAGATTCCGAAGTACCATCCAGAGCTTCAGCAGGATTCTCCTCAATGTGAGTCAACTTTTCTTCTAAGTTCTTTTCATAAGTTTCACCAAATATGCCATATTCCATATCCATCATTCTTTACTTCATGATCGTTTCCACCGCACTCAGCGGTTTTAAGTGGATTGATATGTCTTATTTGTTCGTATAAAACTTGTTCACCGGTTAGAGATTGAGATGGATAGTCATTCAAAGCGTCATTATTCTTCAAAAATGTTTTTTTATTCTTCCGTAATGGATGATCATGAGGAAGATATCTTCTGTGACAATCAAACCAACATGTATTCCTTCCAATTGGCAACTGAAAGGCCTCATCCATGCAAATTGGACAAGACAATCTACCATGTGTCATCCAGCCTAACAACATGTCATATGCCGGAAAGTCACTAATCTTCCACAAAAGCACTACTTTTAAATTAAAGGTTTGATTCAAGGACATATCGAATGCCTCCAATCCTGTAGACCAGAATTCCTTTAATTCTTCAATCAGAGGTCGAAGAAAGACATCAAGACTACCTTGCGGATGCTTTGGACCAGAATTCAAAATTGTAAGAAACAAGTACTCTTCTTTCATAAACATACAAAGAGGTAGGTTATATGGAGTCATGATCACATGCTACAACGAATGATTACGAGACATACCAAATGGATTGAAACCATCTATACATAATCCAAGATAAGTATTTCGGGGGTCATCTGCAAATTGAGGATGTAGTTGTCGAAAAAATTTCCACACCGCCGCATCAGAAGGCTGGCATATTTCTCCCTCATTTGATTCGTGCTCAGCATGCCATCTCATTGCCGCCACAGTCTTCTCCCTCTGATACATTCTCTTCAGCATGACAGCAATAGGTAAATACGATATCCGACTAAATGGTATTTTGGTTCATCCCTCACTAGGCTTATGTCTTGGTGCTTCACAAAATTTTTATCCCACTTTTCATCTTTTTTCCAGAAGATCATACAATTGTTGATATACACATCAATTGTATAAAATGGGAGGCCTAAATTTCGCATCAATTTTTCTGTTTCGTAATATGAACTAGTTGTCTGATTATCTTGTGACAAATACTTTGTAAACAGTTCTGCCCATAAATTCATGCACTTTTCAGCCAAATTATTATTTTCCTTAATATTCATGAATCTAGCAGCTAAAAATAACTGAGTGTGACCTCCATGACAACCATCATACAATCGATTTTGTAATTAAGACGAGGACAGTAAAACTTACCACCACCACTAAGCGCTATTGGCTGACTATTTGCAACATTCATGAACTGTTCCACTCCTACTGCAAACTCGGCTGAAATATTTCGTGTACGCTCATCGATCCTATTATACATCCACTCCCTTTGATTATGATAATTATAATTTCTCTCCATTTTTTTCGACAGCCAATTTATTTTCTCTCCATTTTTTAATAATATGTGCTTTTCCAAATGAGGGAAACTCATTCAAGTGGAGATATATAGTTAATTTTTGCTACTACATAGCCACTCATTTTGCATTCCTTTGCGACTACGTTGGAGTCGCAAAAATTAGGTACACCAACACATCAATATGAAACATGTGTTTTGTACCGGTAAAATAACAACTAATAACCAACTCATTTACTATTCTATACAGCAGTGGCAAAATAGTTCCCAAAATAGCCACGTTTTTGCGACTCAAAATTTTTTTATTTTTTGCGACCCATATTTGCGACTCCTTTTTTGCGACTATAACGGTACTCGGTAAAGGGTTGTACTTTTCCTACTAATTTGCGACATTAATAATCAGTTGCACAACTGTCCCAAAATAGTACCAAAAAAATCGACTAGTTTGCACCTTCAATTGTTAGCAGCTAAATAGCTACTAGTTTACGACAAAAATTTTTGAGTCGCAAATAAGTGACAAAAACATTGTAAACTAACCGTGCTTTTTGACGACTACATACGTAGTCGCAAAGCGGAGTGGAAAAACTTCTGTTTTCTTGAAGTGTTTGTTCTTAATCTAGGTGTATAATTCAATAAGAAACAATACGGTTCAATATAGAATAATTACATTTATCTTAATCGGAAATTCTGGTAAGTTTAAGAATTCTCGTTCATGTTTCGTTCCCAGTCGGGATTAGATACTTATCCCATATGGAAATACAAAAATTATATGGGATAGAAATTCGGAAACCGGTATGAAACGAAATGGGATAAAATAAAATGAGATGGAAATTATGCCTACCCCTAGGTCACACCACTTTATTTTCACCAAATGATCATACAACCAAATTCTCATCAATTGGAGCACACCACAAAATGCTTCACTATGGGAGGCTTTCACTAACTTTTCAATCTCCGGTTTACACCATCGAGTTGTCATCCAAGACGAAAACCACATCATTTTGAACACAGCTGCTCATCGCAGACGACTTCAACTAATACTCAATATGAATTTTCAGTTGGACGTCAGGTAAAAAGTGTGAGGAACACTCAACAAGAAATTTCATATGGGGTAACGGTAGGAGCTTCACCAAATGTTCAACAAACTTGATCGCGTGGTCTAAATTTTAAATATTATTTTGAAGGTGGACATACTTCACATAGACGTACACATGGAGATCTATTCAGTACATGGGGAATTCCGCGAGAAACAAATAAGTTATTTAGAAGATGAAGATTAAATTTTAATAGTCTAGTTTCATAATTCTAGTTTATGTTACAAAAATAATAGACATTTTGTTTATTATTTTTCAGCATTTTACTGGCTTGTGACTATATTATATCTCCAACAATACAAGAGCTATACCGAATTCATGAAAGACTTCAAGCAGATTTGTAGGATCCCATCCCAGCCTCTAAACCAAAGGAGGTTACCACACCTCGGCTCATTAAGTGAGCTGAACCATCCAGTCCATTTTAAAGTCTTATCCGTAAGTATTTTCATTTGTTACGATTATTCTGTGATTCATATAATTAGAGTCTATATGTGAAAATATAAAGAGTCAACAAGTCTGATTTCTTATTTATAAACATAAGATTCATTACAAATGTATAGGTTTGCATTATAGGCTAATACAATGTACGGACTATCACACCACCCAACTTACTAGCATCCCGTCTCACGAATCTATGCCGTATCCTTCCCACGTTCACCATCTGGTCCTGCAACAAAAGGCATAAGTAACCTATGGGTTACCTCGTGATGCATCTGCTATCATTCCTAAGTGATCATGAAATTATACCCATGTTTTCCCAGTGACATTCGTAGCGTTACATACTCTAACCGGCCCATATCCTAAGAGAATGTTCCAAGATGGGCCGAGACTTGGCGGGTCGAATCGATCCCAAGACACTCTCCCAACCCGCTTTATTAGGCTAGGGTCGGCCCTAATATGATCACGGTTCCAACTATGTCATTGCTAGACTGTTATACATAAATAGGATAAGGCGCGTAAAGAGAGAGAGAGATGCGACCCTTAGTCATCCTGGTGGCCCATGGTCTGAACGGATCCAGATAGCCGAGACCAACCAAGAACGATCATAGCCTTGCACTCACCTTAGCCGAGCTGTCCGGTGTGCAGACGGCTTTGTCCTTCTCCTCTGCCCGAAAGGGTCCATCTAACCGCTCCTACGAGTCGGTTGCCCTGATAGCCTTACGGTCTAAGTTGCTTGCTCTCTGCCCTTGACCGACCTTAACCCACGGCTTTGTTTCTCCCACTTGAATTCTCCTTTCCCTCTAAACGATCTCTTTCACTTAGGTTGTCCTCTTCTTTTTGCCTTAGGCGTGAATCGTGTTGTTCTTTCTTGACCCAAGGCTGTACTTATAGACCTTTCCGGTCGAAAACCAACCTATAACCACCACAATTGTTTCCAAAGCGAAGGGGTGCGTGCCTATCGCGGATAACTTTCCCGCAACCGTCGCACATGCTGGCGTGTGTGCGGACATCCACGCTTCGCGTGTGTGCGGACGTCCACACTTTGGCCAGCTAGCTCGGTAGCTCACCCAGTCCCCTAGCTGGACCAACTGACTATCACTCTACCCAACTGGGTGGAGCTGCCTGTCAACTGATCCAGCTAGCTCCAGCTTGTTGGCTAGCCCAGTCCAGATTATTTCAGCTAAAACCTTCCCCCCGTTTCTGGTTAAGTCTTGCTTACGAATGACTTAACCCTTATGTACACCATGGGGCGCTTAGTTCATCTGTAGTTCTGACTTACTCTCCATGTCCTCGTCCCATGGTTGTCTAGTGGTCCTAGCAAGGATTGGGGATGCTACAAGATCAAACATATTATTCATATTTTAGTGGATTCTTTGAAGGTACGGATATGACTCAAGTATTCGTAAAAGTTAAGTCTGACTTGCAAAAATGTATTGGAATCGACATGATAATACATCTTTCTACATCATAGAAATTTGTGATTTGAATATGTTACTCACATACATTTGGAACGAAGCACCGGGATCATGTCACGATACAACTGCTCTTGAAATTGCTCAACAAAGAGATTTTGAGTTTCCTTTGTCATCACCAGAGAAATATTATCTAGTTGATTCTAGATATCCAAGCAAACAAGGATTTTTGATTCCTTATAGATCATCATTCATCACGAAACGGAGTTGTGAGCTATCAATATGTCCCAGTTCAACTATGGTATTGCTCCTATGATTAAACATGAACTATTCAATCGATATCATGCGTTTTTGCGTTATGTCATCGAGAAGACTTTTGGAGTTTAGAAGAAAAAATGTAGGATACTTTCTGATTTTCCGAGATATAGTTTACGCATACAAAAAAGAGTGATACTAAAATGAGATTACATAATTTTATAAAAAAATTTGAATTTCACATATGCAGAATTTTCATTGTAATGACAGATACATGAATAAATAACAGAGATTCTGAATCTGACTTAGACCACATGGAAGTAGACGATAGAGCATATGTGGCATAAATAAGAGACAATATTACAAATACATAATAGGAGAATCAGAGTATTTGATAGTATTTTCTGTTATATTGTATTTAATGTTGTATTATTGAACTTTTTATTTAATTTAGTAATATGCAAAAAATATTGAACTTTTATCGTAAATGTTTTTTGGGATTTAAGGTTCATAAATAATAGATAAAAATATTATTTCATTAACATTAAATAAAACATAAAAATTTATAATTACAATAATATTGTTAATATATTGTATTCTAAGGGTGCAAATGGTAACAATGTATTTTGTGGTGCGGTAAAAGCGGATTGACAGTGCGGTGCCGTTCAACTTTGGTACATGCGAAAAATATATTGTGTGGGAAAAATATAATTTTTTTAAAATAAGTGGTGCAGATTACTTTGTGATTTAATAGTTTTATTACTAAAAAAAGCAACAAGCAGAGTGAAATAAAAAGGGTAATTAAATAATTAAAAACAATTATATTACAGTAATTATAAATTAAAATTTTTTTTGTTCAAAATAATATTTTATATATTATTTATGAACCTTAAATACAAAACTTAAATACAAATATCAAATATTTTGATTCTCCTATAACATATTTCCAATATTATCTCTTATTTGTGTCATATATGTTCAATCTACACTACCTCAACTACTATCTCTGTCATTACAAAGATGCAAAATCTGCATCTGAGAAATTTGAAATTTTTATAAAATTATATAACCCCATTATAGCAATTATCACTTTTTATATGCTTAAATTATATCCTGGAAAATCATAAAGAATCCTCCACTTTTTTCCAAACTCCAAAAGTCTTATCAATGACATAACACAAAGACACATGATATCTATTAAATAGTTCATTTTTATTTCACGAAGCAGAATCAAAGTAGCACTAAGACATATAATATCTCACAACTCCATTTGATCATAATCTAAAAGGAGCCAAATATCCTTGTTTGTTTGGATATTAGAATCAACGAGATAATAGTTCTTTGGCGGCGGTAAAGAAAACCTAGAATCACTTTGCCGTGTCATTGCCAAAACAGATATATCGTGACATGATCTCGGTGCTCCATTCTAGTTATATTGGAATAACATATTCATATCACATATTGGCATGATATTCAATCATGCAATTCCAGTAGAATAACAATCTAATTAATATTTAATATAATGATTAACACCTATATTTGTTTTGATATGTATATATATATATAATGTAAAACTACTTTTTAGTATCCTAAATTCAGTTTTCTTCCAATAAAAAAAGTTAAAATAGTTTTGAATTCTATTTCAGTTTAAACATTTTGGTTTAATTCGGACAAAAAAAATTTTGGTTTAATTAGTTCATTTGGCTATATTATAAGCTCACATCAATGATTAACTCCTACATATTTACAATCTTATTCATTAATTATATTTGTAACATTAATTAGTATATGCAGTACATATAAATCAAATGACCATATAATTAAAATCACTTAAGCTATAAATGTTTTAAAAATTATAGTAATTAAATATTTTTATAGAATTGTTTTAAATTCAAAACATACTTGAGTCTTCAAAATGGAGAGCAAAATATCTGTATTTTTTAAATGAGAAGAGTTGTAAATTGGTTATCAAAATATGGTAAATGATACATGTATTTATACTATATTTTTATTTTATTTTTCGAGAAAGAAAATTTTTGTATCCAATGGATAATCTATTTGACTGATGGTTATTAGCTGCTGTGCAATTTTGAAGTGCGGTACAATATCTAGTTTGTAATTGGTGGTGCAGAAAAAGCGGATTGACAATGCCATGCGGTTCAACTGCAGTACGTGCGAATGATATATTATACGGGAAAATTTTGATTTTTATAGAATAAACGGTGCAAATTAATGTGTGATCGGTGAAAAAACATTTGGCTGTACAGAATAAATGTTTTATTAGTAAAAAATAACAAACAGAGTGAAATAAAAATTGTAATTAAATAATTTTAAAAATATATTTATTTGTATTAGTGTAATTATAAATTAAAATTTTTTGTTTTCTGTTCAGATAATGATATTTTTATTTATTATTTACCAATCTTAAATACAAAAATTATTTGAAGTGTTATCATTTATAAGATGAGACATATATATATGTTTTGTATATATATTATATTATATTATATTATGATTGATAATCAAAGACAAAAGTTATCTAAGATGAGAAGAGGAAGAAGAGAAGCTTTTGTTATTATGATTATGGTTACACATTACCAAAGCTTACGCTTCTATTTATTGAAGCAGTAAGTCGGTTATGAGGCAGTGAAAAAGAGATTTTTTTCTCAAATATTAAAATATAGAAAATAATTGATAATTATTTTTTATTATAACACGGTCTTTTGATTATCTATTTTATATTATGTACTGTCTCATTAAAAACTTTATCATGGCAAAGCCCGATAGGATAAAAAAAACCTTGACAAGAAAAAAAGAGTACAGTGATGTAATCTCTTTCTGAAAAGTCTTTTTTTATAAATTTCACAGATGACGCATCCCGATGTTTTGAATATGTTTTCTGAATGTTGTAGTGGGAAGCGGAGTAGTAAACAAACAAGCTGCGTTTCCACTTGAATGTATATAATGGATGTCCACCTCTTGGTTTTTTTCGAGCTTTCATAGGAGAAAAATCTTGGGGGTATATGCTTCGTTCTGTCGCTTTTGATGTAACCTTATTTGAGTTAGGCGACACATGCAACATTATCTTCAAAAACCTTGGTTGGCCTATTTTTAGTAACGATTTTGCTAGGTCCTTGTATATGTTGAGTCATGGATCTTAGTCGTACACATTCTTTACATCCTTCGTGAAGTGCAATAGTTTCTGCTTGATTTTAGGAAGTTGCGACTAAAGTATGCTTCTGGGAACACCACGAGATCGCAGTCCCGCCATTCGTGAAAACATATCCAGTTTGTGATCGAACTTTATTTGGATCCGATAAATATCCTGCATCTACAAAAGCAACTAGACCAAACTCGGAGTTTCTTGGATAAAATAATCCCAAGACAATCGTATCTTAAAGATAACAAAACATATGTTTTATTCCGTACCAGTATCTACGAGTAGGGGACGAGCTGTCTCTTGGAAGAAGATTAGTAGCAAATGCTATATCTGGTCGAGTACAATTTTCAAGATACATAAGTCCACCGATAGCGCTCATATAAGGTACTTCGAGACCTAATATTTCTTCGCTATCTTCGCAAGATCGAAGTGGATCCTTGCCAATATCAAGCGATCTATTTACCATTGGAGAACTCAAAGGATTTGCTTTGTCCATATAAAGATGCTTGAGGATCTTTTTAGTATAATTTGATTGATGAACAAATATTTCATCTCTCATATGCTCAATCTGAAGCCCCAGGCAGAATTTCGTCTGTCTAAGATCTTTCATTTCAAACTCTTATCTCATATGAGTTCGTGCATCATCAATCTTTTTTTGAATTTCGATTATGTTCAAGTCATCAACATTAACAACAATGATCACAAAAGCAGATGATGATTTCTTAATAAATACGCAAGGGCATATCAGCATTGTTCACATATTATTTGCTAAGAAAATATTCACTTATGCAATTATACCACATGCGTCCGGATTGTTTTAATCCGTAAAGTGGTCGCTGTAGTTTGACCGCACATATTTCTTCAGGCTTTAAATTTAATGCTCCAGACATTTTCAATCATTCCGGAATTTTTTCATATCTATATCATGATCCAGTGATACATATAGATATGCTGTCACAACATGCCAAAAGATATATTTCTTAATCAATTCCTGGTCTTTGAGAAAAAATCTTGAGCAACAAGTCGGGCTTTATATCTTGTAATCTCATTTTCTCATTTCTCTTTCGCACAAACACCCACTTGTACCCAACTGGTTTTATATTCTCAGTAGTTGTGACAATAGGTCAAAAAAACACTTTTTTTATTGAGGGAGAGTAATTCAGTTTGTATGACCATCTTCCATTTCTCCCAATAAGATATTTTCTGACATTCTGATATGGACATTGGATCTGGATCATCACTATCATGATCAATTTCTTTAGATACGGAAAATAATATTTTATATCTTTTATTTTATTTCTGATCCACAACTTTCTATTTTGGGCGTAGTTGTTGGAAATCTCATATTTTTACATTTCATTTTCATCATTTGGATTTTCTTCCTTACATGGTTCTTCTGGAACCTTTGTATTTATGTCTTTCTGGACATTTTTCTTTAATTAGTTCTTCTGGAACTTTTTTATTTTGTTCTCCCAATTTCTTTTTCTTTCGGGGATTTTTATCTTTCGAACCCATTGGTCTTCCCCTTTTAAACTGAAACCTAGGTTCACTTACTATGTTTCTAATAGACTATTCTTTGGGAACAATAATCCTTGATGGAACATTTGCAGCAGGTATATATGATTTCGTTACTCTTTTTGTATCTGTAACGCATCCGGCAATTGCTTTGCTAAATTTGGTTAATGTAAAATTTTCTGAACTTCAAGTTCACGTTTATTAGAAGGTGGATCAAAGTGCAACAAAGATGGTGTGCACCATGTAATCTCTTTTGGAACTTCTGTAATTCCTCCCCCTAACGCTGAAAATTCATCTTCATTAAAATGGCAATTGGCAAAACGTGTTATAAAAATATCATCAGTTCCCGGTTCAAGATACCTTATTATACTTGGTGACGTATACCCAATATATATTCCCAATCTCCTTTGCGGCCCCATTTTTGTTTTTTGTGGAGGGGCTATCGGAACAGAAATCGCACATCCAAAAACATGGAGATGAGATATATATAGCTCATGACCAGGTGCTAATTATAATGGGGAATAGTTATGATATGCACTTGAAATGATTATTGGGGAATGAATATAGCAAAGCCGTATTTTGTCTTATCATCCTATTGTCTGTTGATACTCGCTGTATCAACCAAGAAATCTGAAACATTGAGATGAGTATCATCATTCAGGCCATGAAGAGAAGGTCCGGGTTCACTAGAGATAAAGTTAGTTTCACTTTATTTCTCTTTTGCCTTTGTGATTCCCGGTACAGATCGGTTAAATGTTTTGGCGTACGACATGTATGTGTCCAATGTCCTTTCATACCGCATCTGTAGCAAACGGTTTCGTTTTGCCTTTTACCTTCCCGGCCATAATCATTTTCTTGGAAATTCTTTTTGTTTCTTCTATTGTTGGAATCATTAGGATGGAGTCCTCTTCCTCGCCCTTGTCCATGACCGCGACTTCGGTTTCGGCCGCATCCACGTCCACGTCCTTGTCAATTATTGTAACTGGATGATGCAGCATTCACTTCTGGGAATGGAGCAGATCCAGTGGGACAAGCTTAATGGTTCATCATCACACTTCATTATTTTGTTCTGCAACAAGGACGACTCGCATCAACACAGAATAATGAGTGTACCCATTTTCCCGGTATTGTTGTTGCATGACTATATTCCCGGGATGAAATGTGGAGAGAGTTTTCTCTATCATATCATAATCACTTACATTTTCTCCACATAACATCATCCTGGAAGTGATTCCGAACATCGCCGAATTCAATTCACTAACATTTTTGTAATCCTGAAACCGGAGGTGTATCCACTCATGTTTGGCTCTTGGTAAGATCACATATTTCTGGTGATTAAACCGTTCTTACAATGATTGCCAAAGATCTGCATGATCTTCTTTCGTGATATATTCGGCTTTTAAACCATCGTGAATGTGGTGGAACAAAAATATCATGGCTTTTGCCTTTTGTTCGTGCGATGTCATTTCTGACTTATCGATGGTACCAAGAAGCATGTTTCCTCTTAGTTGCATCTTTTCACCTACTGTAATGCGGACATCCGACCGAGCAACAACCCCGGACGCATACCGGAGGTTAAGGACGGCTCATTTACTCGTTCTAAGGCAAGGAGGCTCAGAGTGGGTTCAACACAGCATTAGAGACCCTCCTAAATTCAATGAACTTGAAAGATCTCATTTGGAACAAGCCAGCCGAACACAACACCCAAGAACACCTCAAGGCACCCGATTTAGACATTATGGAGGATTTTTCACGTTTGAGCCTCAAGCAGACTCAACAACGAGACAACCAAAGTACGAGTGCTAACTTGGCAGGAAATGGAGCTGATAACACCAAGAATCAACCCAAGGATGCCTCTGGGCTCCAAGAGGTCACTGTTGCAAGCCGGCCGGCCGATAGCAAGCAAACTGGTCCAGAAGAGGAACTCGAAGACGTTCACCAAGCAGCAGATGAAGATATCACAAGCTTTGACTTCAATGAACAAAGAGACGAAGGATCCGTCAAGAAAGATATGCACAATGGACCAACTCCAACCGCATTGGCATCGGCTGCCAAACCGCATCACGCGAGCCAAAACTTGGTATTTTCAATTTATACAATTGTTGCAGGTACAGTGGTGAGTCACAATGTTTCTTAGGACCCCCACAGACCATGGCCAGTTGTAGTAGAGTCTTAGACATTATTTTTGTTTTAAAGAAACTTTCCTTATTTTGCGTATCTCGCACGTCTTGTAGTTTTTTTTACATGTCTTGTTTTCTTGAATATTTTCTTGTTGTTTTATTGTCGACTTAAGCTAGATCTAACTGAAGAAAGGTTCCCATGCAGCATTGTAATCCTCAACCTTTTTCATATCAATAAAATTCAACTTTCTTCCAAGCAACGGCCGCCGCCTTTTCTTGAACCTTTTGCTATGTTTCTTCGTATGTGATTCACTTAGGACTGAGTGTTA
Source organism: Schrenkiella parvula (assembly GCA_000218505.1). Classification (NCBI taxonomy): domain Eukaryota; kingdom Viridiplantae; phylum Streptophyta; class Magnoliopsida; order Brassicales; family Brassicaceae; genus Schrenkiella; species Schrenkiella parvula. Next base: position 5,527,900 of record CM001190.1, read on the forward strand.
GTGCAGTATCAGAGACCCCTCTATCATCTCTGTATTTTCTTGTTGTTTTTGTGTCGACGTAAGCTAGATCTAACTGAATATCCTTTTTATAAGGTTCCTCTGCAGCATTGTAATCCTCAACCTTTTTCATATCAATAAAATTGAACTTTCTTCCAAACAACGGCCGCCGCGTTGTCTTGAACTTTTTGCTCCATTTCTTCGTGTGTGATGGACTTAGGACTGAGTGTTAGTGCAGTATCAGAGACCCCTCCATCATCGATTTGGTGCTCATCAATTCCCCGTCAACAACCCCATACAACGAGCCAACAAGGGAGAGCGTCATAGCCAACTTGTTTGCTTCCATCTCGAATTCAAGCTTCGCTTCCTCTAAGACTTGTCTTACCATCTCCACCCACTTATCCGGACGAGAGAGCGTGATAGCCAGCGTCTTGATCCCATCTTCCCTGAGTCTTACATCATTTTGATATCAGAGCAGGTTCCTCCTTTGGTGTTTGTTATCCCTATCTTTGTCTTTGTTTGATTGCTTGATTGTTTTCGTTTAGTTTAAATTACAAAAAAACCTTATAAACTAGTCTTGTTGTTCCATTTTTTATTGCTTTTAGTCTCCGCTATTATAAATCTAAAATAAAAAAAGGAATTGTGTTTCGGTTTTCTGTTCGACTTAGGTTGCTAGTTCGCTTGCTATCCAAGTTGGTTGAAATCGTGCTCTTTGCCTTAGATTGTTTGTGTTCCTTCTGTTTTAATAAAAAAAAAGAGAATTTTCCTTTGTTAAATTCATTGTTTGAATATTTGTCTTATTTCCATTAAACCAAAAAGAGAAAGGGTAAATATCTTTTTGGTGATTGTTTTCTCAATACCGTGGTACCTTAATCACTTGTTGTTTCTGTTGAGTGCAAGAAGACAAGTACAGGAGACGACATGGTTGATGAAACAACAGTCCCACAAGATGCTATCCTTCAGATGATGATCGTATTAAGGGAAGAGATGCGGAAGATGGGCCAGCAGATGGGTACCATGCGGCAGGAGTTTGGTGACCGGATAGCTCGAATAAAGGTCCAGCCAAGGATGGCTGCTCGAAGAGGAGACCCTCGCCAACAAGAAGAACTTACCGAGGATGAAGAGATGACGGATCTTAAGGAGGAGCCTCGAGAAGACCCGCTTCAACGCCAGCATCATAGGAGACATGATCCTCTTGGAAGAGACCCTGACCGAAGGATAGTCACTCGTGACCAGAACCATGAGATCAAACCAACCCCCCCCCCAACTTTTGCAAGACAATCAAATCCAAAATTCTATATGGATTGGGAGAGGCGCCTTGATGATATCTTTGAATGCTATGGCTATGGAGAATGCAAGAGAGTGACTGTAGTAGTAGCACAGCTCACGGACAATGCACTCGCATGGTGGGACATAAATGTAGCCGAGAGAAGGAGGCAACGTTTCGGACCAGTAACCACTTGGGGTGACATGAAACTCCTCCTACGGCTTAGGTACGTCCGAGGAAATTATCATAGAGATTTACAAAAATGTTTTCATAAGCTATCTCAAGGAGCCAGAAGCGTAGATGAATACTTTGAGGAGCTTGAGAAGTTGATGAATTCGTTGGAATTAGAAGAATCAGAAGAGGCCCTCATGGCACAATTCATAGATGGATTTCAAGAGAGAATAGCCCAGAAGGTGGAGAGAGCTCAGTACAGTGGCCTCCACGAATTGCTGCACCTTCCTGTCCAAGTGGAGCAGCAGTTCAAGCGCAAGAATGCTACATCTAATCGCAACAACACCAATCAACCATGGGTTGCAAGTAGCCATAAGTCCCAAGACAAAGGAAAGGCCTTGGAAATAGACAGCCGATTCAAGGGCAAAATGGCTGAGACTCCTAAGTTCAATAGGCCCGAGCAAGGTAAGTATCCTAATAACCGTCAAAAGACACTAGATATTACATGTTTTAAGTGTCAAGGCAAGGGACATATGGCTAGAGATTGCCCGAACCAGAGAGTGATGATCATCACTAGTGATGGAAACTACGAGTCTCAAGACGAGCTAGACGATGATCTGAGCGAACAAGGAGGAGATATTGAGTATCCAGACACGGGAGAGTTGCTCGTGACCAGGAGAGTCTTAAGTGTAGTAGTCAACCCCGAGGAGAAAGACCAACAGAAAAACATCTTCATTCTCGTTGCACCATCAAGAACAAGGTATGTAATCTTATTATAGACGGTGGTTTTTGTACTAACGTGGCTAGCAAGTTACTTGTAAAACAATTAGGTCTTACCAAGACCAAGCATCCGAGATGAACAAGTAGCTGTTTCATTTAGTGCTGGGAAGTACCAAGATAATGTCATTTGTGACGTGGTACCAATGCAAGCTTGCCACCGTTTACTAGGAAAGCCCTGGAAATTTGACCGAACCACAAGTCACAATGGTCGGACTAACCAATACACTTTCGTGCATAAGGATCGTAAGTTTACTCTTGTACCTCTTAGTCCATCAGAAGTATACGACATACAAGTACACATGAAGAAAGAGAATGATTCAAGTAAGACGAGCCTTTACTTATCTGCTAGTGATGTTTGTAAGACCATGAGTGCCAAGGGCACCGTGCTACTAATGTGTTTTGAAGAGTGTTTGAGTTCAGGTCTAAGGCAAGTTAGAGATTTCAGCTGACGTACGTGCTGTCTTAGACAAGTTCAAGGACGTGTTCCATGACGAGATGCTCCCTGGTTTACCCCCGATCTGGGGCATAGAACACAAGATTGACCTTGTTCCCCGATCCGCCTTACCCAACAAACCAGCCTACCGAATGAACCCGGAGGAGACTAAGAAACTTGAGAAGCAAGTCTCTGACCTAATAGACGATGATACATTCGAGAGAGCCTCAGCCCTTGTTCTGTACCAGTTTCCTTAGTGCCGAAAAAGGATTGTACATGGAGGATGTGTGTGGACTGCCGAGCCATCAACAACATCACCATAAAGTACCGGCATATTATTTCACGTCTAGATGATATGCTAGATGAGTTAAGTGGTTCTACCATTTTCTCAAAGGTGGATTTGAAGAGTGGATACCACCAAGTCAGAATGCGTGAAGGAGATGAGTGGAAAACCGCATTCAAAACCAAACAAGGTTTGTATGAGTGGTTGGTTATGCCTTTCAGCTTGACTAATGCACCAAGTACGTTCATGCGACTTATGAACCAGGTTCTTCTTGCTTTTATAAGTAAATTCGTAGTAGTTTATTTTGACGACATACTTATCTATAGCAAGAATCTTTTTGATCATCTCACTCACCTTGAACTAGTGCTTAAATCACTTCGAAAGGAAGGTTTATATGCCAACCTCTAGAAGTGCATCTTCTGTACTAACAAGCTCATTTTCTTAGGCTTTGTAGTGGTCTAAGAAGTGCACCTTCTGTGATTTTGATCTGCGGTCTAATATCCAGTGGGTAATATGATGCTTTATTCTTTTGGGTTTATGCATTTTTGATCTAAAAACGCAAAATTTATTATGATATTTGATTGGTGTACTAAAAGTGGTTTTTGAAAAACGCACATGAAGTGTGATCTATTTGATTGGTAAACTAAAAGTGGTTTTTGAAAAACACACGTGAAAAACGCACATTATTATCCAAGGGATAATCTATTGGACTGTGATTTAATCACATTATTAGCCGCGATGTGATTTTGAAGTGTGATCCATTATCCAGTGTGTTATTCGGTGCTTTTAAATTTTACCAGTTTTTTGTGGTAAAAAAACCACACACTTTTACCATTATCTTCGATTGGTGAATTCCTCACATCACATGTTGCCATTCAATACCTTAGGCACCGCTACAATATGTATTCTGCTCCGCTTTTGTCTCATATAGGTTTTGAATGACAACTCTTAGATGCGTTTTTCAAAGTGTTTTTTAAAAAATCAGTTTTATTTCACCAATCATAAAAGGTGATAAACATTAGCGTTTTTCAAAAAAAAAAAAGCAAAAACCGCAAACCAAAATAAATCATCAGATTATACAGCAGATATTGGACTGCATTTTAAAATCGCACTGTGGTCAATATCCAGCGGTCCAATAAAAAATCTGCTGGGTAATTTTTTTTTCGCGAAAGAAAATAAAATTGTAGTATAAATACATGTATTCTTCAAGTATTTTCATAATACATTTACAACTTTCTAAATTGAAAAATACAGATATTTTCCTCATCATTTTATTGAATCAAATAAGGTTTAATTTATATATTTTTTTAAATAGTTAATTTATGCGTATAACTTAAGATAAAAATAGTGTTAATGTCTTAATATAAATTTATTAAGCTTTAATAAATCTTATTAGAGTATATTTAGTTACTTATATACCATATAGTTGAATGAAAATTTATTTAAATTTCTTCATATTTTTAATAACAAAATTAAAGTAATAGTGCTTTAGAAAATAGCATAATAGTATAAAAATTATGAAGTAATTAGGTATTGTTTAGTAGTATACATATTTATATTATGTGTCATTTTATTGAAACAAATAAAAATAATAAAAATATAAAATTATATAAATATAATTACAAAATAATATATAGGCAACTAAATGCAAATGTAATATGTGTATATTTATTATACCCATATAATTATATATACTTTAAGAAACAATTGATAAATTATTTCATATTTGGAATAACAAAATTTTCTTAGTAATATAAATAATTTATAAAAAATAGTTTATATTCTATATCAATATATACATTACTATTACACAGTACATATAATATATATTCTACATCAATTTATAGTTAGTTTATTTAATATAATAATATTTAAAAATATATGAGTAATAAGCAAATTTAATAAATTTTAGCAATTATTATGAGGATATATTAATTTATTAAAAAATTAAAAACATTTTTAGCTTAAGAAATTTGAATTATATGGTCATTTCATTTTCATGTACTGCATATACTAAATAATGTTACATATAATTTATGAATAAGATTGTAAATATATAGGAGTTATTTATTAACGTGAGCTTATAATATAACCAAATAAACTAATATACAACAAATTGTAAACTGAAATGGAATTCAAAAAACCTATAGTCTAATCAATATATAAAATATTAATTAGTTTGTTATTTCTCTTTTAAATATAACTCATGCCAAATATGGTTCAATCAATAGATTAATACATATATTTGAATTATTCATGTAATTTAATTTATTAACCTTTGCAAATCTTAGTTTAATAGTGTTGTATAGGAAAACAATTAGCTTAAGAGTGTAAAATTTATTTAAAAATAAATTATATTATACATTAAATTATACATTAATATATATTTATAGATATATCATTTTTTATATTAGATAATATTTTTCTTTTATGTAATAATAAAGTATTATATTATTTTTTGAAATACATATGACTAATTATTGGATTTTGTTGTAGATATGTCATCTAATCGTCGACGGAACATGAATTCTGGTAGACCATCAAATTCAAATCATCTCGCAGAAATTTCAACTCCTCCCAGAGATACAACTCTCAGGGTAACTCTTAATTAGTTTTTTTAATAAAAATACTAATTAAATGTAATATATAAGTAATAAAGTAATTAAAAAATTTGTAGAACAAAGACAAGTACAAATGGTCGTACATACAAGAAAAGACATTAATTCAATTGTTCGACGAAGCAGTCCTCATGAATAATTATACTCTTAAAAATCCAACTGCCATTGGTAGAGAGTATATGGTTGAAAAATTCAACCGAGCTTTTAACATGAATATAAATTACGGTTTCTTCAAAAACAAGCTTGACGAATTCAAAAAAAATTACAAGAGGTGGAAGGCTCTTATGAATTCTACTAGTATCTCGGTTAACTTATACATCTATGATATATGCATCTTACGCATGGTGGAAGGAACGTGAGATTGTAAGTACATATAATTCTTATAGTGCCATAATATATATATATATCAACATTTAGGTATACGATGATTTGATGCTTTTAAATTTATAGGGATGTAAATTAACAAAAAGTTTGAACCAAAAACCACCAGAGTTTTGGGATGTGATGATACGATGTCTTGTATTACATGATGTTTAATCACAATCTCAATACTCTGCACGCCAAAGAAGAGAAGAGCTGATCAACACCACGTGCTGTTGATGGAGAAGGTGATGATGAATCAGACACTGATAGTTATGACATACCAGAAACACAAGTTCATGAGACACAAGAACAAGAAGAAGTGTACCGTGTTAACATTGATGACGATACATACCCTTCGAATGAATACACCAATAAAACGGTCCAAAATCCCACTCGCAGAGTCCAGCAACGAGGGAGGGTAAATTTGCAGTCAAAAGCTAGACGTGGGAGCAGTTCATAAAGATCAGGAGGAAACTCACGGCATTCTTTTGGGAGTGGTTCACGAGGAGCTCGAAGAAGATAATCTTTTGAAACAACCATACAAGACAGCATTGCTGAATATACAGAATTCCAACAACAAAGTTTGTAACAACTTCGACCAAGTGCTTTTCACCAAAAGAACTATGACGAATGGAAAAAAGCGGAAGCGATATTTCTGGCTTTAGAAGTTCCAAAGGGCACTAGATTTTACTGGGCATGCCTTAATACACTTTAAGAGTTAGTATTTTGGCGTAAGTATTTCATTGATATAGCTGGAAGTACCGATGAAGATAAATTGCAACTCCTAGAAGCTATGACCGGTGTTTCACGACACAACAAAGATGTGCCAAGACAGTTAGGTTCGGGCCAATCATTTGGCAGTCCACATTCACGAGGGCTATCTTCCTCTGGTTTCAACAGTAGGACACTCCACCAAATGCTCAATAATAGGGTTCACCCCAACCCGCTCCATAGTGGGGCACACCACCAAATTTTCAACAGTGAGAAACACAACCAAATGCTCAACAATGGAACACACCAACAAATTCTCAAAAATGGGGCACACCACCAAATGCTCAACAATGGAACACACCAACAAATTCTCAACAATGGGGCACACCACCAAATGCTTCATAATGGGGGCTTTCACCAAATTTTTAATCTTCAGTTTCACCATCCAACTTTCACCCAAGACGACAAGCACGTAATTTTAAATAAGGCGGCTCATCCAGAATGACTCCAACTAATGTTCAATATGGATTTTCAGTTGTAAATCAAGTAGAAAGTGTGAGGAATACTCAACAAGAAATTCAAAATGGTGTAGCGGTAGGTTCTTCACCAAACATTCAACAAACATCATCACGTGGTCTTGATTTCACAAATTATTTTGAAGCTGGCCATACTTCACATACACCTAGACCTGGAGGTCTATTTAACATATGGGGAACACCACAAGGAACAAATATAAATATAAATGAAGATCATCAAAATTATTCAGAAGACGAATATTAGTTTCTTATAGTTTAGTTTCATCATTCTAGTTTATGTATCGAAAATATTAACGTTTTGATTATTCTATTTCAGCATTTTATGTGATCTTATAATATAAATTTATATTATTTAATGATGTGTTTTATCTCATGTTTAAAATTACAGGCTTTCCGTATATGTCAGTTGCGATCACAAGACATGCACAACCTAAGCTATGAAGAGAGAATTGATATGTGGAATTTGGAAAATGAGCTATTTCTAAGTTAATAATTAACACAACATTGAGTTACCATTATCGATATTTTGACGGAGAACCAATCCAAATCGATGGAGGTTTGGATGGAGGAATATTTGGTGTCGACTACAACAAGATGATGCTGCTTGTCTTCGGTTACTACGAATGTCCATGGCATGTTTCACAACATTGTGTGATACGTTACAAAAAAAATTGGGGTCTACAATCAACAATAAATGTAAGTATTGAAGAAAGTGTGGCTATGTTTCTACGGATATGTTGGCACAATGAAGTTCAAAGAGATGTTGGTTTGAAATTTGGTCGAAATCAAGAGACTGTTCACAGAAAGTTTTTTGAAGTTCTTACGGCGACAGAACTACTAGCATGTGATTATATTAGAACTCCAACAAGACAAGAGTTATACCGAATTCCTGAAAGACTTCAAGCAGATCGAACATATTATCCGTATTTTAGTGGATTCATTGGAGCTATGGACGGGACTCATGTATGCATACAAGTGGAGGCTGAGTTACAAGAAATGTATTGGAATCGACACAATAATGCATCGTTGAACATCATGGCAATATGTGATTTGAATATGTTTTTCACATATATCTGGAATGGAGCAGCGGGATCATGTCACGATACAGCTGTTCTGGCAGTGGCACACAAAGCGATTCTAGGTTTCCTTCACCACCGCCGGAGAAGTATTATCTCATTGACTCTGGATATCCAAACAAACAGGGATTTTTGGCTTCCTACAGGTCATCACGAAATGAAGTTGTGAGATATCATATGTCTCAGTTCAACTATGGTCCTGCTTCGAGGAATAAACATGAACTATTTAATAGTTACCATGCGTCTTTGCGTTATGTCATTGAGAGGATTTTTGGAGTTTGGAAGAAAAAATGGAGGATTCTTTCTGATTTTCCAAGATATAATTTATGCATACAAAAATGTGATAATGGCTACAATGGGATTACATAATTTTATCAAAATTTCAAATTTCTAGGTGCAGATTTTACATCTATAGTGACAGAAACATGAATAAACAACATAGATTTTGAGTCTGACTTAGGTCACATGGAACCGGTTGAAGTAACAGATAGAGCATATATGACGCAAATAAAAACAAATATTACAAATATGTTATGGGAGAATCAAAATATTTGATAGTTTTTATATATTGTATTTCAATATGTATTACTTATTGCTGTTTGTTTATTAATATAAAAAAATTGAAATTTTTCTTTAAATAATTGTTGTATTTAATATTTGTAAATAGTAAATAAAAATATCATTCTCTGAACAAAAAATAAACAATTTTAATTTCTAATTATACTAATATAAATAAATATTTTTTTTAAAATTATTTAATTACAATTTTTATTTCGTTTTGTCTGTTGATTTGTTTTACTATTAAAATATTTATTCTGTATCGCTCAATGGTTTTTACCAATCACACATTAATCTGCACCGCTTATTTATAAAAATCACATTTGTCCCGCATAATATATATTCTCGCATGTACCGCAGTTGAACCGCACCGCACTATCAACCCGCTTTTCCCGCACTATCAATCCACTTTTCACGCACCATCAAATAAGCTGTCCCGCATAATAATGTTTTTTTACATGCATCGCAGTTTAACCGCACTTAAGTGACAATTTCGTTTATGGAACACTTAAATTTGACTCAACACAAGATGATTTGACCTCTTCTTTCTCCTTCTCATATTTTTGATTTCACCATTGAAGATAAAACCAATTTTCATTTTGTCAATTTTCTACGGCATTCATGCCTTGAACAAAAATACTAAAGCAAATGTGGATTTCAAGAATAATCGTCAAAAACACATTAAGTCACAAATCATGTCTTTGTGTAGTAATTTACATTTTTTAAAAAATATATTTTTGGTTTCAAAAGTAGTTATTACTCAAAGGACCGCACATCTTTTTGTCTCATTACTTTTCCGAGAAGTCAAATACAGATTATGCACGATAAAACAAAAAAGTTATGGTTTTATCTTCTGTGCTGGTCAGGTCTGTAACATTCTGGCCTGGTTCTTAGTTCTCCATGGGTCCTTGATGAGTCAATAGTATGGACCAAGTCGTTTCTGATCTTAACTTATCATGGTTAGGCCAAAATCCTTCAAGAGATGTCCATACTTGCATTTCAAAATGATTGCACAATCATGGGCTTGTATGGACTCGTTTTTCTTGAATCTTTATTGGTATAGGCTCTTGAGAGGTCGGTGAATACATTTGAAGGTGGCTTGTGGAGTAGTTGATTCACCTCAAACTTGTGAGATTCATTCTTCGGGCCATACTTGCATTCAGACGAATCCAGTGGTTTCTCTTTGAAGTTGTTGAGCTTCTCATGGTTTAGGCTAGTTTTTTATGTCTTTGATGTCTCCAGCAGATAAAAGGCTCATATCACCTTCTCGTCCTACTATTGAATAGGCTTGAAATTGAGGTTTGTATCACTGAATATACATAACTTCAATGACTTCGGCCAAGTGTTTTTGACGAAGAGAACTATGACGAATAAAAAAGGGCGGAAGTGATTTTTCTCGGTCTAGAAGTTCCAAAAGGCACTGGAATTTAATGGGCATGCCTTAATACACTTCAAGAGTTGGTATTTTGGTGTAAATACATCATTAATATAGCTGGAAGCATCAGTGGACATAAACTACAATGGTTAGAAGTTATGATGGTGATTTAACGAAAACAGGATGTGTCAGATCAGTTGGGTTAAGGCCGATCATTTGGGAGTCCACATTCAGGAAGGATATCATATGGTATTCCATCTTCCTTGGGTAACAATATCGGAGTACAAAATTCAGTAGGATTATATGCCTCCAGTCTTCAATAGTGGGGCACACGAACAAATGCTCCACAATGAGATTCACCCGAACCAGCCCTCCAATGAGGTACACCACTAAATTCTCAACAATGGAGAAAACCATCAAATGCCAACAATGTAACATACCACCAAATTCTCAACAATGGGATACACCACCAAATGCTTCACAATGAGGGCTTTCACCAAATTTTTATTCTTCTGTTTCACCATCGAACTTTCACCCAGAATGACAAGCACATAGTTTTCAACAGGGAGTTTCATCCGGAATTACTCCAACTAGTTCAATAAAGAGATTCAGTTGGAGGTCAAGTAGAAAGTGTGAGGGATACTCAACAAGAAATTCAAGATGTGCAGCAGTAGGAGCTTCTTCAAACATTCAACGAACATAATCAAGTGGTCTCAATTTCACAAACTGTTTTGAAAATGGTCATATTTTGAAGACACCTAGACCCGTAGGTATTTAACATATGGGGAACTCCACAAAGAAAACATTTATATATAAGTGAAGATCATCAAAATTATTCAGACGACGAATATTTGTTTTTTCTTGTCTCGTTTAACCAAAATCATAGAAATTGTCACTATTCTAATTCAGCATTTTTATGTAATTTTGTAATAGAAATTAATATTTGCTTAATGATGTGTTTTGTCATGTTTAAAATTTTCGGCCTTTTGTATATGTCAGTTGCGATCACAAGGCATCCACAACATAAGCTATGGAGAGAGAATTGAAATGTGAAATTTAAAAAATGAGAAATTTTACGAGTTAATAATTAACACAACATTAAGTTACTATCATCGATATTTTGATGTCGGCTACAGCAAGATGATGCTGCCTGTCTTTAGTTACAACGAAAGTTTGTGGCATGTTTCACAACTTTGATTGATATGCTAAAACCAGCATTAAATGTAAGCATTGAAGAAAGTGGGACTATGTTTCTACGGATATGTGGGCGCAATTAAATTCAAAGAGATCTTGGTTTGAGATTTGACCGAAATCAAGAGATTGTTCAGAGAAATTTATTGAAGTTGTTACGGCGACTGAAATACTGGCTTGTATTTATATTAGAACTCGAACAAGACAAGAGCTAAACCGAATGTCCGAAAGATTTCAAGCAGATCGAATATATTATCCCTATTTTAGTGGATTCGTTGACGCTATGGACGAGACTCATGTATGCGTACAAATGGAGGATGAGTTAAAATTAATGTATCTGAATCAACACGATAATACATCTTTGAACATCATGGAAATATGTGATTTATATATGTTATTCACATATATATATGCGATGAAGCACCGAGATCATGTCACAATACAGTTGTTCAGGCAATAGCAAAACAAATCAATTCTAGGTTTCTCTTACCGCCAGCAGAGAAGTATTATCTCTTTGATTTTGAATATCCAAAAAAAAAGAAATTTTAGCTCCCTATAGATCATCACAAAATGGAGTTGTGAGATATTGTGTGTACCAGTTCAATTATGGTCCTGCACCCAGGAATCAACATGAACTATTTATTAGATATCATACGTCTTTGTGTTCTGTTGTTGAGAGAACTTTTAGAGTTCGGAAGAACAAATTAAAATATTCTTTCTGATTTTCTAAGATGTAGTTTATGCATATTAAAAAGAGTGATAATGGCTACAATAGGGTTAGATAATTTATCAAAATTTCTGATTTTTGATTTTGCATATGTAATGACAGTGATGGGAATAAAGAAAATAGATTCTAAATCTGACTTAGGTCAATGAAAACGGCTGAGGTAGAAAATAGAGCATATATGACGCAAATAAGAAAATATTGCAAATATTTATGGAAAAACGCAAATCTTTGATAAATATTTTTATTATATTGTATTTTAATTTGCATTATTTACCGCGTATTTTGATTTATTTATTCTAAAAAATTAAAACTTTTACCTCAAATAATTTGATATTTAAGGTTCGTAAATAATAAATAAAAATATCAGTTCTTTAACACTGAGCAAACAATTTTAATTTATACTTATACTAATATAATTAATATATATTTTCTAAATTATTTAACTGCAATATGTATTCCGTGTTGTTTTGCTAGTCAAATATTTATTCAGTATCGCAAAATACTTTTTCACCAATCAGATATTATTATGCACCAATTATTTATAATAACTACACTTGTCAAGCCTAATACATTTTTCCGCACATACAGATGTTGAACTACACTACAGTGTCAATCCACTTTTCCCACACGAACAAAAATGTTGTCAGTATTGGGACTCTGAAAACAAATTAATGACACCAATCAGCTATCTATTCTTTATTATACAATTTTATTAAAAATATTTTCTTAAAGATGAAATCCACAGAACTCATTAAAAAAATATGTTGGTCAAATCTTTCACACATGTAAATAGGTGTGGGTTAAAGAAAACCGTACATATTTATTTACTTTTTTTATTTTAGTAATAGTAAAATCTAATTATATATATTTTTGTTACAAAAGTCAGAAAACAGAGCTTTCAAATAAATGTGTGTCAATAATTGTGAAGCATTCCATCACTATGCACATGCATTAGCTTTTTACTTTTACCTCTATTTTTATTAGAAAATTGTTTAATAACCAGCATATAGTGTAATAAATAATTTAATAATAAATGTGTGTTTTAATTCAAATAGTTAAAAGTTGATATATATATAGAAAAATCTTCAAATGTGATGTATAATAATTGAAGATTTTTGTAATGTGTAAACATGTTACTTAGAACATGTTGTATAATTATCTTCATACAAAATTTTCTCTCAAGTCTTGGAAAAGAACATATTTATAGAAAATAAAAATTGTAATCAGTCATTTTAATTAGTATAAAAATTACAAAGTTAAATAATTTTTATAAAATCTGAGTTTGTATATATATATATATTACCTAGATTTAGCAACCTTTTTAAAAATGATAGATTAAACTACTACGTAGTTTTAAAATTGTGTAGATCTACTTACTATTTTAATGAATAAAATTGAGTTAATTAATTCAAAAAAATATTTTTACATATACAAATACGTATATTTGTAAAAAGTATATATATTATTATAAGATTTTATTATTAAAAAATATTTAATAGTTTATCATATTAGTTTATAAAAAATATATTAATATTTTTTTGAATTTTTACTCAATGTAGATATGTCGTCAAAAACGTTGAAGGATTACAAATTCTTCCAGACCAACAAATTTGTTAAGTTTCAACCCTCCCCCCCCCACAGAAACATTGCTGAGTGTAAATATTATTTAACTTTTAAATTTTTAAGATTAATTAAATTAAATATAATAACTAATATTGTAATTTAAAAAATTTGTACAAAAATAAAAAGTACAAATGGTGGTACTTACAAGTAAAACATTAATTCCATTGTTCGATGTAGCAGTTACTATGAATAATTATATTTGTAAAATCATACTGCCATTGATAGAGAATATATGGCGGAAAAGTTCAACATAGTGTTCAACATAGCGTTCAACATAACTTATGGTTTTTTCAAAAACTTGACAAATTCAAAAAAAATTATAAGAGGTGGAAGGCTCGTGTAAATTATATTGTTATCGCAGTTGATCCTGATACATTTATGATATATGCATCTGACGCAATTTGAAAAAAATAGAGTTCATGAGTATACATTATCTTTATAGTCATTAATATATATATATATATATTTAGGTAGATAATTTGATGATTTTAAATTTTATAGTTTGATGAGAGGAGTTGTGCCCCTGAGGAGTTTTCTGATGTGATTTTACGATTTTTAGGAGTCCACATTTAGGAGGGCTATCAACAGTGGGGACACAACACCAAATTTTCAACAATGGGGCATACCACCAAATGCTTCACACTGGAGGCTTTCACCAAATTTGCAATCTTCGGTTTCACCATCGAACTTTCACCCAGAACGGCAAGCACATAATTTTCAAGAAGGCGGATCATCGAGAACGACTCCAACTAATGTTTAGTATGAATTTTCAGTTGGAGGCCAAGTAGAAAGTTTGAGGAATACTGAACAAGAAATTCAAGGTGGTGTAGGGGTCGGAGCTTCACCAAACGTTGAACAAACTTCATCATGTAGTATTGATTTCACAAATTGTTTTAAAGGTGACCATATTTCACACAAACCTAAACCCAGAGGTATATGCTATTTGTAAAGGAACAAATATATATAAATGAAGATCATCAAAGTTATTCAGAACACAAATCTTAGTTTCTTATAGTATAATTTTATCATTCTAGTTTATCTAACAAAATAATAGAATTTGATTATTCATTTTCAGCATTTTATGTAATGATGTGTTTCATCTAATGTTTAATTTTCAGGCTTTTCGTATATGTTAATTGCAATCACAAGGCATTCACAACGTAAGCTACGAATAGAGAATTGAAATGTGAAATTTAGAAAATCAGTAGTTTGCCGAGTTACTAATTAACCCAACATTGACCTACTATCATCGATAATTTGACAGAACACCAGTCGAAACCGATAGAGGTTTGGGATGGATGAATATTTGGCGTCACCTAGAACAACATGATGCTACTTGTCTTTAGTTACTATGAATGTTATTTGTATGCTTTACAACATTGTGTGCTATGCTATAAAAAATTATTTTCTACAACTAACATTAAATGTAAGCATTGAAGAAAGTGTGCCTATGATTCTACGGATATGTGGACACAATGAAGTTCAAAGAGATGTTGGTTTGAGATTTGGCCAAAATCAGGAGACTTTTTAGAGAAAATTTATTGAAGTTCTTAAAGCGACTGAATTACTGGTCTGTGATTATATTAGAACTCCAATAAGACAAGAGCAACACTGAATTTTTGAAAGATTTTAAGCAGATTGAACATATTACCCGTATTTTATTGGATTTGTTGTAGCTATGGAATGTATGCCTACAAGTGGAGTCTGAGTTACAATGAATGTATTTGAATTGACACGGTAATGCATCATTGAACATCATGGTAATATGTTATTTGAATATGTTATTCACATATATCTGGAATGGATCACCGATATCATGTCACGATATAACTTTTGTCCCAATGGCACAACAAAGTGGTTATGAGTTTCTTTTACCACCACCAAAGAAGTATTATCTCGTTAATTCTGGATATCCAAATTCAGAAGGATGTTTGGCTCCCTATCAATCCTCACGAAACAGATTTGTGAGATATCATATGTCACAGCTCAACTCTGGTCCTATTCCAAGGATAAAGATGAACTATTTAATTCATATCATGCATCTTTGAGAAAATACTTAGAATAATGAAAGAAACAAGGGGGATTCTTTCGCATTTTCCAAGATATAATTTTTGCATACAAAAAGAGTGATAATGGCTACAATGGAATTACACAATTTTATCAAAATTTCTAATTTCTCAGATGTAGATTTTGCATTTGTAATTGCAGAGACGGGAATAAACAACAGAGATTCTAAATTTAACTTGCGTCATATGGAAGCAGCTAAAAAATAGCAGTTCAAGCATATATAACGCAAATATAAGACAATATTGTAAATGTATTATGGGAAAATCAAAATATTTGATAGTATATTTTTTATTATATTGTATTTAAGTTTATATTGACATTCATATACAGGTTGTATTGAGGATGAAAAAAAAGTATATGTAGAATACTTTTGACAGATCATACCAAAGTCATATATTAGAAAAGTTTTCAAAGCTTACTTCTGAATTTTTATCATACTTATATAGATGCAATCGAATCAAATTTTTTCGTCAAACTATCCAAAAGATTTCACATTATGACATGATCGTCAAGGTCACGCAGACGCCACAATGATGCATAAAATCATGGAGAGTTCACGTTCTTTTGGAAAATTGGAAAATTGGAAAATTGACATGTGTTGCATGTTCTCTTGGAAAATTGATTACAAGGCCATTGCCGACCAAAATTGATATCACCAAAGTTCGTTGAACGAATTCAATGCGATATTTGTGGACCTATACATCCACCATGTGGACCATTCCACTTTATGGTATTAATTGATGCATCTAGTAAATGGTCATATGTTTGTCTATTATCATCTGAAAATGTGGAATTTGCGAGATTTCTAACTCATATAATCAAATTGCGAGTTCAGTTTCTTGATTATACCATTAGAAGAGTTAGACTAGACAATGCTGGCGAATTCACATCCCAAACATTCAATGACTATTGTATGGTAATGGGAATTAAAGTTGAACATTTTGTAGCTCATTTTCATACACAAATGGTTTGGTCTGCAATTAATTGCAAGATTATTGATCATGAGATCTAAACTTCCAACTTATGTGTGGCGACATGCCATTTTTCATGTAGCACTCATTCGGATAAGACCAAAAGCATACCATAAGGATTCCCAACTATAATTAGCATTTGGTAGAGAACCAATATTTCTTATTTAAGAATACTTGGTTGTGCGGTGTATGTGCCTGTAGCACCACCATAACATACAAAGATGGATCCACAGAGAAGGTTGGGGATATATGGTAGTTTTGATTCTCATCAATTATATGATATCTAGAACCACAAATTGGTGACATCTTTACGGTACGCTTTATGGTACGCTTTACGGATTATCATTTTGATGAAAAAATATTTTCGGTTCTAAGGGAGAAAATAAGAAGGTAGGACATATCAAAAAGAGTGTAGAATCTACTTTAACCTTGATCCTCCTACTAAAAAGTCAGAACTAGAAGTTTGATAAATTATGCATTTGCAAAGTATAGCAAAACAGCTACCTGATGCATTTGCAGATGCCAAGATGGTTACTAAATCTCACATACCAACTGTAAATATTTCTGCTTGTATTTAAATACCACTGGAACGTGATGCAGAGATGATACACGTGAGTCTAAGGAATGCCTGAAGCATGGAAGACATGTCGGTTCTAAGAATAAATATTTTAGAAAACAAAAGGAAGTTGAGAAGCCTGACACACCCAAAATAGCCAAAAATATTTTGAAGGAAGTAATGAATGAGAGTAATGATAATGTAGAGTACATGAGTCAGAAGAAAATCATGAGATTTCTATTAACTACATTGGTAATAGAAATATATGGAAACGAAAATGAAACAGAAGATGTTAATGATGTTTTATCATATCTTGTATCAAAAGAAATAAATGAGAAAAACGAAGATCCATAACAAATATCTGTATATGAATGTCAAAAGAGACATGATTGGAAAAAAAATGCAATACAAGTTGAACTTTATTCACTTAATAAACAAAAAGTGTTCAGATCTATTGTACTCACATATGCAGATGTGAGATAGTTGGATACAATTGGGTTTTCATTTGGAAACGAAATGAGAGAAACAAGATTATGAGATATAAAGCTCATCTTGTCGAAACATATTCCCCCATTATGAGGAATAGATTACGAGGAAACATATTCCCTCATTATGGATTCAGTTCATCTTCTACGTAAAGACATTGTAATGAGATTAAACATGTCTCTCGTGAACTTCAAGGGACTATTGATTTGGGTTTGTTATATCCTGAAAATTCAAAAGGTCAAATGGTCTTTTGCATGTGCATGAATTTATCAGATCCACATAAAGCCCGATCACAAACATGATACATTTTCATGATCAGAGACACTGCTATATCTTAGCGTTCTCAGAAAAAAACGTTTGTGGCCACTTCTTCGAATCATGATGAGATGATCGCACTCCATGAAGCAAGTAGAAAATATGTATGGCTGATGTCAATAACTGGCACGTCCTGTCAAGAAGTAGGATCCACAAAAATATAGAACCAGCTATCTTATATGAAGACAACACAGCATGCAACTGATCTCTTCATGAAATCACTACCTACCATGATGTTTAGGAAACATATCCGTATAATGGATGCGTCATCAACATGACTGATAGATGACGTCGTGATCATCGAGGGGCAGCTTGCGTTGTTGTACTCTTTAATGACGCAACAAAGACGGAATGCCAGAGGCAATAGAGACAATTGTCTTCAAAGAAAAGTGTTGCAAAAGTCAGAAAAGAAGACTTTTAAATAAACATGTGTAATAAATTGTGGAACCCACCGTTACTACGCACACACACTAACGTTTTCTTTTCACCTCGATATAAACGAATGATTTTGTTTGATTGAAAACAAATATTCAAAACTAAATATAATACGATTTCTCGAGAATCTCTTTCTATTATTCAGTACCCTTCATTTTTTATGGATATAAATATTTTTGTCGTTATTGATATTTATCTTTGTGATAAATTTTAATTCTATTTATAACAATAATAATTATAGCAAGACTTTTCTAAAACAACTTTCCATCTCCACTACATTAATTTTTTTGTTAGTAGTTTGTATATATAGAAACATTAGATTTATTGAAATAACTAAATTTTAACCAAAAGTTAATTATTAAAACTTATATATATATACTTTCATGATTAGATTAAAAACACACACATATAAAATACACACATCTGTAAATGCATAATATCTAATGCTCTGAAAAAATCCTAGCCGCTTCCTAACTTTTTTTATTTCGTCTCCGACAAGTTATCCAGATCCAGTCGCCACCGGCGTGGAGCTGCCGGTGAGGACTAGGGTTTTGACCGGCCAGCCGTATTCTCTACACCATCCTACCTTACCAAGTCCTAGCATCATGAACAAAGTCTCATGAGTCTCTATCATCTTCGACATGCCTCTGCCCCTTGTGGCTTTTACGGGTCCTGTTGAGATAATCAATGGGGTGGCAAAAGCCTCTATCCTTGATGAAGTTCTAGAAAACGCACAGCCTCTCTGGTCTAAGTTCATTGTTGGTTATTTCATAGGTGATGCTCCCCCCCCACATCGGAAAATTCTATGCAACCATAAAACGCCTTTAGGTCTCGGAAGAGAACAAGGCAAAGATTGATGTTCAGTTTCTAAATCTGAGAACAGTGCTGTTTCGAATTGAGAATGACCAAACTCGTGCTCGTGTCCTGCGCTGTCACTTCTGACAAATTGTTGATATTCCTTGGTGGTCTAGGAGTGGGATCCAAGAACCTCCTCATTCAAGCCCGATCTATACTTGATGCCGATCTGGATAGATTTCAAAGACGTTCCTGATGACATGTTTTCACGCAATGGGCCTGATGTTGCTAGGGGCCCTCATTTGTACAGCCGGCATCCGGTTTGATGTGGCACGAGTCCTCGTCATGGAGAAGACGCTACCAAAAGAAATCTCACTGAAAGGTGAACCTCATAATGTCATTCCGGTTAGCTATCCATGGCTTCCACCACACTGTGAAACCTGTCAAACTTGGGGGCTCACTATAAAGGTTTTCGAACAAAAACAGAGGTGCCATAATATTGAAACAGGGGAAAGGTCTTAATGGTTGCAGTAAGCAACTCTCCGGTTAAGGCAGTAAGTAATTACGGTAAACAATTCTCCAGTCCAATCGAGGTCTATCCAACTCAGCAGGACATTCTCTCGCGAAATACAGAGACTGTCACTTACCTGTGAAGAAAAAATATTTCCATCCCTCGTCTTTCTGCGCTCTCACAAAGTAAAAAATTTGATCAAACCCTGATGGTGGTGACAAAAGGAGGGAAGCTCTCCCCTAGAACGCAGAAAAGGGAGAACATGCTACCGGAAAAATATGCCTGTTTTAAAAGGAACGACGTCGAGTCGCTATCTCCGACCAGATACCAGATCCTATCTCGAGTCACCGAAGAAAAGGAGGAGGAAGAGATTCCAAACGAGGAGAACTCATCCTCATCTGAGGAAGAGGACCTTCCCAAACTCGAGACTATTATTGAATATATTATGAACACAATTTGCCAAGAGTTGGTTGTGATATCCTAAGGAAAAAGAAGAGTAAGAACAAAGAGAGCGGAAAGTTGGCTCCTAACAAAAAACAGGGTATCACCAAAAAAGATCAGACATGGTCACTAAAACCCAACAAAAAAGCTTCCTCCTCTAGAAAGCACTAATGATTATGACTTCCTTCTTTGCATGGCACACCAGAGGATTCAATAAGATGCGCGAACATAATGTCATAAGATCGTGAATTCGTTATGCGAAACCAGTCTTCGGTTGTCTCTTAAAAACTAGAGTTCAAGAAGCAAACAATCAGTTTCTTTCTTGATAGTGTATTCTCTGGCTGGAGCTCCAACACAAACTATGAACGTCATCAGGTAGGTCGTATATGAGTTATCTGGTCGGATGCCGCCCAAGTCGTGCTTGTTCATAAGAATGCTCAAGTCATCACGATCCAGGTCTCTTTAAACTCGGATCAGATGATGTATGTATTTTGTGTATATGCTTCAAATCTTTGAAGTGAAAGATTGACCCTATGGGAAGAACTTCAACACATTCGTCATGTTTTTGGTCTCGGAAACTCCCTTTGGATGGTCATGGGAGATTTCAACGAAATTCTTGCATCGGATGAGCACTCCAAGCAATTGGTGAACCTACCCGAGCAGTCAAGCATGAGAAATTTTCAAACTCTAGTATGTGATTGTGATCTCTCTGATTTGAACTCCATGGGGCCTAAATTCACCTGGTGGAACAACCAAAAACTTGACAGAAGTTTGGTCAATAGTGCATGGGTCTCCGCATTCTCATAATCCTCTGCTATTTTTGAAACAAATGGTCAGACCATTCCTGTTGCTGGATTCAGTTCGAAGGATATTGGGCTGCACGATCCTTAGAGTTATATAGTTGCTTATTGTGGGGATCTTCCAGTCTCTTTCAGCTTGCTGCTCGCTTTCTCGCTTCCGACACGGATGAGACTGATCACACCTGATTAGTGAAAAATTCTACTGAATTATTCGAAAGGGAAATCCTCGACTGGAATCCCCTGTTATAAAGGGCAGCGGATGAATACTTACTGATTGCTCGCAAGAAAAACTGTCATTTTTAATTTTTCAACTTCCTCATAGAGAGCCAGCCCTCAGTTCCTCGAGATAGTGGCTCGGGTCTGGTCGGACACTAACCCTATATTCCATTCTCGATCTATAATGCACATGTTCCACCGTAAAATCAAACTGTTGAAGCCTTTACTTCGGGCTTTGAACATAGGCCGTTACAGAGACATCCCGATACGAACAGCTGAAGGCTTTACGTCTTTATGCGAGGGACAAAACCATGCCCTAACTCACCCATATCAGGACACAACTGCTGCTGTAACGGAAACTTCTGCAATATGGCACCACTATACTAATATTGAGGAACAATTTTTCAGACAAAAATCCTGGATGACCTGGCTGCGGCATGGCGACCTAAACACTACGTTCTTCCATCGGGCAGTGTAAACCCGGCGTTCAAAGAGCTGCACTAAATGCCTGGTGAGTAGTGCAAGTGCTAAGATTACCTCGCCGCACGGCATAAAAGAGAAAGTTTTGTCCTACTTAAAAAACTTTCTTCAACCAGGAGAGCCGGCATGTGTTACAGCAGATGATATCTCATGCCTCATTCCATATCGTTGCTCAACGAAAACGCCAAACACTTTAACCAAACCTGTTACACAAGAGGATATCAACGCAGTACTCTCCTCTATGCCATCCAATAAGACGCTAGGTCCGTATGGATATACAGCTGAGTTCTATATTACAGCATGGCCCATCATTGGTAAATATCTGGTAATAACTATTCAGTCGCTCTTTCTCTTTGGATTCATGCCCCTATGGAGTAAATGCTACCGCTTTATCCTTAGTTCCAAATAAGACGGATGCTATAGAAATGAGAGACTTTAGGCATATTGCTTGCTGCAATTTGCTCTACAAAATCATCTCTAAGATCATTGCAAACTGACTCAAATCTGTCCTTCTAAAGAGTATGCTCCCGAATCAAAGCGCTTTCATAAAGAAATGTCTGCTATTGGAAAATATTTTACTAGCAACTGAGCTTGTAAAGAAATATCACAAGCAATGCATCTCCCCAAGATGCGCCTTAAAACTGGACATTTCAAAGGCTTTCGACACTGTGAATTGGTATTTCATCACAGCAACGTTGCAAGCTATGGGTCTCCCGATGCTTTTCATTTCTTGGATCACGAGCTGTATATCAACAACATCTTTCTCAGTTCTGATAAACAGTGAACTCGAGGGTTTTTTTCACCTGCATTCGTGGACTCTGGCAAGGAAGCTCCCTCTCTCCCTATCTCTTTGTTATCTCCATCAATGTTCTCTCCCATTTGCTGAACCGGGCAGCCATAAAGAACCGTATTGGTCATCATCCGCTTGTAAGAACATCAACATACCCATCTGAATTTTGCAGGACATGATGGTCTTTCTAGATGGGACATCAAAATCCATGTACGATGTGACGGTGGTTCTAGAGGACTTCAAGCACATGTCGGGGCTGGCTACAAATGTTTCAAAATTGTCCCTATTCCTTGCTAGGATAACATAACACTCTTTTCAGGCGGCTGCGGTTAGGTTGGGGCTGCCTACAGAACAACTAACAATTCGTTACTTGGAGCTCCCCTTTAAAACAAAGAGCATGGCCAGACTAGATTATGAACCTCTTATAAATAAAATCCGCAAACGGATGATCTCTTGGTCCAGCAAATCCCTCTCCTTTGCTGGTCCTCTGCAGCTAATAAAATCAGTGATCTCGCGTTTTGCAAACTTCTAGTGTGCTGTTTTCCGCTTTCTGGAACGATGTTTGGTTGTAATCGAGAGTATGTGCTCTGCTTTTTTATGGTCAGACTCTCCGCATGATTCAACTAAGGAAAAAGTAGCATGCCCTGAGGTTTGAAAGCCAAAAAAGAAGAGGGACTAGGAATCAGGATAGTGAGTGTCATTTCACAGATTTTCTCCTTAAAGCTGATTTGGAGGATTTTTACACTTTCTGACTCTCTTTAGGCTGTTTGGATCCGACAGTACCTTCTCAAAAATTCATCATTTTGGGAGGTCTAAATCGGTTCTCGAGGATCCTGGATTTGGGGAAAACTCCTTCAACTACAACCCCTATCTCAAACTTTCATTCGTCATGAGATAAATGATCGCTGCTCCACGTCCTTCTGGTACGACAACTGGTTGGGAATATGACCACTTATAACTCTCGCAGGTGATTCCAGACTTCGTGTTTTGGGGATTCTTTGCTTCACAAATTTTTTAATGGCAACGCGAGACAGAAACAAGAGAATTCGTGAATGCAAAGACCTGAATCTTTATGATTTTAATTTTTTAAACAATCAATTTATTAAATTTTTATTTGAAAGAAAATTTATTATCTATTTATATTTTTTTCTTACATTTATATATATATATATATGTTTTATAATACAAATTCCTTTTTCACCAACCAAATATTATTTTGTATTATTTATTTTATAATAACAACAGTTATCCTATATTTTGCATGTACCATAGTTGAGCTGTAATACATTTTTAATTTATATATATAATCAAATACGCAGTTACCGTTTGAAGCAGGTCATAATCTTGAGAAGTTAGAATGATATTGAGGATACATAAACCATATTTTATAGTTCCTTTAATATAGTAACGATAGCTAAAAGAATAATTAAATTATTTATTTTCATTAATATTAGAAAGTTAAGCTACATCATATTTATTAAGGGAAAGTGAATAGTGGGTTTCCTCTGAAGTGTTGATCTACTGATCTTGTAAATCTGGTGTCTGAAATTGCAAATTTGGAGCTTCTCCTTGTGTTTTCCAACGGGAGGATACGAATTCATCTTTCCTCACCAAGATCGCTCGTTATTGTTTGTCAGATCTGAAATCACAAAGCTAGTTTCTTTTGCTTCCCATTACAAGAAACAGATCGAAACTTTTTGTCGGAACAACACATCTTGGGCCATTTCCATGGCGAACGCCTGGAAAAGAGACAAAAGCCAGAAGCTTTTAGCACCAAAGACCTTAATCTCTATTCTTGTCCTCTTCATCATCTTCATCTCTTCTCTCTTCTTCTTCACTTTCTCACCTCTCCAAAACTTCAATCCCAATCTCTCCATCGATACCAAATTCCCAATCCCTCCTTTCGACTGCTTCAAATGTCCCCAATCAAAACCCATAATCGCAAACGTCGTCGAGAATCTCAAATACCCTTTTGTCTATTCGCTCGCTGATCTCGGAAATCTCCCGGAGAAACCGCACAAGAACATCATGAGGCTGCTTAAAGGAAAGCCATTTCGTAAACCAGACATCTCCGCCACGATTCAGGAGGTTTTGGAGAGGATGAGAGCAAATGGTAAAGATGGGTTCGTTGTTGATGTGGGAGCTAATGTTGGTATGGCTAGCTTCGCTGCTGCGGCTATGGGGTTTAAAGTGCTTGCTTTTGAGCCTGTTTTTGAGAATTTACAGAGGATTTGTGATGGGATATGGTTCAATAGAGTTGCCTCTTTGGTTACAGTGTTTGAAGCTGCTGCTTCTGATAGAAATGGGGACATTACCTTCCATAAGGTATCTACATTATATCACATTTCTACAATTTTAGATTAGTTTAGTGAGAAAAGAGCATTGTCTCAGTTTATAGATAGATTAGGATAATCCATGTTTATCCTGCTTCTTAACGCTTCTATTGTGAGTACTATCTTAGGCCTCACTTTACTTGAAGCCAAATCATGTAACAAAATTATTTGGAGAGACCTCATTTTGGTTTTATATGTGTGATATGAGATTAGTCTAATGATAAAAAAACATTGTTGCTGCTTATAGATTCTTATAAATGGATTAACATAGAATCCAGGATCTGTTGCATCTTATTGCTGCTACTGAGAGTCTGAGACTATTACTAGCCAAATTATATATCAGAATTAGGATACAGAGGTTAGGAAGAAGATGAAAAGTCGCCGTCCAGAGATCAAATATGCGGGAAGAGCTAAATTTGTATATGATTTCAAAGAGCTGTACAAAGATGTACTTGTTATGCATAGGCCTAATCTGCTTAATAAGTGAAACTGAATTTTAACTAAATTGTATAGATAAACAAACTTCTAACGTAACCTTGTACTTGCTTGGACCATACTACTACCCATCTTGCTTATGGGTCTTGCTAAATGTCAATTGCATTGTTGTTGATACAGTTGGTTGGACGGCTTGATAACAGCGCGGTCTCGGAGGTGGGCGCAAGACTTGCATTCAAGTCCAATAAAGAAATAGCGGTCCGAGTGAAATCCATACCTCTTGACGAACTTATCCCGCCTTCTCAACCCATTCTTCTTATCAAGATAGATGTTCAAGGCTGGGAGTACCATGTTTTAAAGGGCGCAAAGAAGCTACTCTCGAGGAAGCCCGCAGAAGCTCCTTATCTAATCTACGAGGAAGATGAGAGATTGCTCAAGGCAAGCAATAGCAGCTCTAAAGAGATACGCGATTTCCTAAAAAGCGTTGGATATAGCAAGTGTAGCCAGCATGGCACAGATGCGCATTGCACGAAGGAGTAATAGCCATTGGACCTAGCGAAAAGTGGTAATAAGATGCCATACGAGTTGAGGAACATAAGGAAGATGAGCCATAAGTATTTGTAGAGAAAGACACTTCACTAAGTGCACAAGTTACTAATTGTTGTCAGTCATGTTTGTTTCTCCTTATAATATGTACTCAATTTTTGTAATACATTTCAGTTATGCATATTTGTTGATATACACATTGACTCTTCTTAGGCAAATAAATCTGACTGTTTGATAAACAACACTGAACAGTACTTCCTTTGGCTATACCATTGAAATTACTACCCAAGTCTATTTAAGTCATAAATAGGACAAGAGTTGAACTTTTAACCTTGAAGGTAGTAATAATAGCTTTGAAGCAAATAGTTTAGTACAAGCAAAAAAGAGAATTACTATAATACAGGAATATAAACTTGAGCAGGATTTTAGTTGCCACAAGCCCTATTGACAGATGTAGAGAGATTGTGAATCAAATTAAGACAATATGAGACGAAGTATCTCACCAGAATACTTGAACGATTTCTCGGTCTCTTCCAAACAATGATTCTTTTCTTCTCTCGTCCACTCCTCTGCAACTTTGTTCAATTTTTCCCTCACATTCTGCAACAACTGGGAAAGTTCTCCGTCCCATTTGTAGAACTCGAGTTCTCTATTGTCGAGTATTCTCTCTGCTACCTGCAGAACTTGTAAAGCTTCAGAAGAAGTCTAAAGGTTATATTCTCCAAGCGAGTTTAGTGAAGAAAGTCTTTACCTTTCTCCCAATCATTCGGCCACCGGCACTGTGTGCGAAGTAGATGTTGTAGAAGTGACAAATGAATGCTTGAGGATCCTTCTCTGCTAAATCCTTTAAATACTGAGAATATGTTTTACCGGGAGCAGTTGGTTCTGGAATCTCGTAACCTTGTTCCTTGAACCACTCCAAATCAGTGGCTAATTTCTCTGCCCTTTCTAATCCTGTATTCTTGAACTCGGCATCTACAGAAAACACAGTATGCAGAAACGGAAGATTGTTCAAAAACAAACCAGTATCTGTTTCTAATACAGTAAGACCTTAGTTTCTAATTCCGAGCTAGCATAACCGTTTGCGAAGACGCATATAGACCAAGAAAAAGAAGCAAGATTGGTGGAACTTCAGTGTAAATCAAATCCAAAACTCTCAGAAAATTTCACAAATTGGTATCTATTACCAGTACATAAGAAAAACTCAGTTTCTAAATGCGAGCTATGTACAACAGTGTTCCTTCTGATGTGTCAATGTAAGATATTTGATTGATACATCAATAAGAAAACAAAACTAAGATTAGTGGACTTTCATTGCAAAACAGTTCAGTAGATTTCACAAGTTGTACATACAAATATATTAAGCCTTAAATCCACAACTGATGAAATCCTAAAGCATTCATACAAAACCTTCACTAAGATGCAAAAACACAGTGATCGAATCAAATCAAAACTAGATAAAAAAAAGGATCAATAGAGAAGTATTATAATCGAACCCAAATCATTAAATTAACCTAAAAGATATTTCAATCCAAAAAAAGAACAAAAGAAAAAAACTCACAACTTGAGAAAGTGGCTTCGTCAATAATCCCTTCAAGCGTGTCATAAACCAACTTACTGTCCACCAAAAACGTCAAGTAACCTTGAACAGTAGGTTCCCATTTAGCGACAGGACGTTCCTCTGGAGATTTAGTCTCTTTCTCTCCTTCTTTGGCTTGTTCTTTCGTGTGAAGTCTCATCGCCACAAACCTCATCTCCTCCACGAAACCCTTTGATTCTCCTGGGTACCTCTTTTTCTGCTTCTCTGCCGCCGTCGTGGCCGCAACCACAACCGAAGATGACAACGACGTCTTGTTCATCGGCATCCTTAGATTCTGGCGAGAGAGAAGTGGGTTTGGTGGGGAAAAAGCGAATTGGAATCTGGTGAGTTGGGGGTTTTTGAAGATGGATAAGGATGGAGAAATTGAAGCTAAATAAGCCATAGTTGATCGGAGAAGAGAGAAAGCAAAAGAAGTATGGTTTCAGAAGGAGGCACGCAATGTGATTTCAGTTGCCTTGAAGGAATAGAGAAGAGAGAGGGACACACAATGTTACAATTCCCCAATTGAATTTTAAATTAGGGAATAATATTTTAGCAGCAAGCACAATAAAACAGTAAGCAATGTTTGCCCATTGAAGATTACATAAAAAAAGACATGTAAGAAATAATAAATATAAATAAAATAGAAAAATATCAATTAATTTATATGTTCCCCCCTCCACACCCCTAAGGAATTTGTGATAACGATGAGAGGTCAATACAGTTTTTGAAGTTCTAAATATTTTAATCAAAACCCATTAATTCATGAATTTAAAACTAACAAAATATCAAAAATCAAAAGTTAAAAATATAAAAATAATAGATGACCGCCTTCATCAACGAACTTTTTATATATTTTATGTGTTTCACGACAAATATACAACTATGTTTGATATCTGTAAAAATTATAAAAGTTTTCTTTTCTTTTATCGCTTGGTAAATTTTATTTAGTTAAATAGATCTTACAAAAGTCGAGTAAACCGGAGACAAAGCTTGAATAAATTATAAGAGATAACGCCGACATAGACATACATCTTTCTAAAGACAAACACCCCAAAAAAGGAAAACAAAGCCAAACGAATATATTCGATAAGCTAACAAGTGAAAACATAAAGAACAACAAACATTTCTAAAAGAAAGAAATCAGTGGAAATGCTAATGAAACGTAGACACAAAAACTGAATCACTGAAGACACTCAATCCCACGGCCGACCTAATGAAACGGGAGGCAACAAAGCTGGACTGAAAAACATGAAGCTCCAAAACTAGAACAAGCTCAACCAACAACAGCACCGGCAGAAACAGCCGCAAGATCAAGCTGAAACAGCGATCTGATATGACACCACTGATACCGCCACAAAGACCCGAAATCCAATAGACAAACAAGACTCAAAGAAAGACTCATTAACCTTCGATTGGGAAAAAACTTCAAAGCAGACCATCAACTCTTACATGCGGACACTCGTACTCCAGACTCAGCCACCTACAGACAAAAGACTGGTTACCTCCTCGCAAGAGAAAAGCCGATGGACGAAACCATTGCATACTCATGAACAAATCTCAAACCCATAACAATTTAAGAAATGAGCTAGTTGATGCCTTTGCAATGATAAACCAAATGGGAGACGAAATCCCAAAACGAAACCTTGGAAATCTTTGGAAATCGAACCAATGAGACGAAATAGAAGAGAAGAAGCATCCAGAAAGAACAACAAAATCTACCAAAGAGTCAAACCAACAAAGGTTCCAGAGCCGGAAAACAAGCCTTTGACATAAAAGCAACCATTGCTAAAGGACTTCACCGAGTTTACTCATCAAAAGAAAGACCACTGGCTCCAATCATGATGTGATCCTAAAAAGCACCGCATGTTATAAGTCCAAAAAGAGCCCAAATAAATCACTTAATTTTCTGTCCAAAATAAGTGACAAAAATTGGAGATAAAAAATTATTTGGAGTTCAAGAATCCTTTGGAGTTCAAGAGTCCTTTGGAGATAGCCCAACACCACTACAACTGCCAAAAGAAGAGCAAAGAACACGGCAAAAACATCATTGGAAAACCACCATCATCAACCAAAACCCAAGCGACAAAGAAATGGACCCAGATCTAAAAAAGCTGAGTTGAAGAAATCTGATAATTTGGAAGCTGAAAGAAAGAGCAGACAGAGGAAATCTGTAACACCCATTTTCCATGGATGGCTGGGTTGGGTCGTAAGAGGAAGCATCTTTTTAAGACGAAAAAGAGAAAACGGAGCTGAATGGGAGCCAGTCTGTGTTTTTAGGGTCAGCTGGGCAGTTATTTCCGACCAAGTGAGATTTTCGGTCAGCCTTTGTCGGATTCGGACAGCCTTTGTCGGATCCAGACAGAAGTGGTCTGAGTAGGTCGGGACGGTTGGGCAGTTGGTCGACCCAGCTACGATCCGCGCTTAGTGTTTTGGCGGGAACGGTTACTGGGTCAAATTCGCGGGCTAAAATGCATAACCGTTTGGGCAGGAACGGTTAGTGAGCAAAAGTCACGCAAATCAGTTGTTCGGGCGCGGGGTAGAGCGGTTATATGCGGGCGATAGGAAATTGGGCGCGAGAATGGTTACTCGGGTGCGGGAGCGGTTTTAGCGATGGTTTTCTACCATCCGTAATGCATGTGGCGCAAGTGGTCGAGGAGGAAGTCGTGTTGCCCGTGATAAGATCTATCTCTCTTACTTCAAGGTGATGGACCATATGCAGAAGTTGGGAACTAAGTTTGATTGTCTAGTCTCAGAAAAGAGAACGTTATTTAATCTGTCACAAGTCTGATTGTCTAGATCCAGCTGCACCACTAAGAGCGTCCACGTCTCATATAATCTACTTGCCTCTTTCACTAAATATCCATAATATATTTTAGTATGTATTTGTTAAGAGTATTTTCATGAGATTATCTTTGTGATCGTCACTATCATTGTGGCGATTTGGAGACTAAAATAGAATTGTGATGATTATATTGTTACTTTTTAGAATTTGTCACAATAGAGAATTTGTGACGAAAAACTATAGTAATTTCTCATCTTGAAGCCTGGTTATACATATAATTTGGCATTCCTCCAGAGCCCGAAAAGACAAGTCTGTGTGTGTCCGGTTTTCCCTTTCTCTCTTGTAAATAAAAAAATGGAATTGACTGAAAAAATAGAGGATTAATTTGATCATCTACCCTAAATTTTATTCAAAATTTATAATCTATAGTAAATCATTAGGAATTCAAGAAATATCCTACATAATTATTAAATGAAAATTTTTAACTCAATAATAGTTAAAAATAACTTTAAATAAAATATTTAATTATATTATCTGTATATTATTTTTACAAATATTAGTAGTTAATAGAAAGTGAAATTGTTAAAAAAAGGAGAAAAAATCTAAAATTAAAACAATTGTGCTACATCAAAATCAAAACGTTATAACAAGTAATGGCGACAAAAAAATATATTTACAAATAGTTACTAACCCGGCAATTTTTCACCTTAACGGTGACGGATTTTGAATTTTACATCGGCAGAGTGGAGGAGGTGAACCCTCCCAACCGTTCCTGTGGTGGTTCTCCCCACGTTGTCCATATTGAGACATCGTAATGCAGTTTGGAGATCAGGATTTGGGAGTTTGTCACATATCTAATTAAATCCTATATCAAGTCTCTATTTCCCTTTCCGATACTATCCAATTATCTTCAAAATGGCAGATAACCTCTGTAGGTGTATGCAAACCTCGATTTGGGAGTGCTAGATGAGCCAATTCTACTTATGACCGATGTGGTTAACCAAGCAGCCTCTATAAATTGACTTATCCTTATGGGAAGACCCACAATCCTAAGAAGACAGAACCTTCGTTTCATTATTGTGGTTCTACCACGAAATTGGGGTCAAGGAGGGATGGCTCATGGGCGTATAGTTGACGGTGGCTGCTTTCAAGTTGTTTTCCCCTCTGAGGAATCTATGGATACTATTATTCGGAGAAGACCATGGGCTTTTGCAGACATAATATTGGTCCTGCAACGATGGTCACCCCTTATGAGTCCACTAATGCTCAACTTCATTCCAAACTGGATTCAACTTCGGGCCATACAACTTCAATTCATGACCCAAGATGCCATTGCTCATATTTGTCGGGCAATGAGATAACTTATGGATGTCGATTACAATGTTGAAGCATTGGCAAGAGTGGAGTATGCCAGAGTTTGTCTGAACTGGGACAAGCTCAGCGTTTCCAGATGAACTTCCAGTTTGTACCCAGCGTCAATACCCTTCTGAATTCCGGTATGAGACACTGCGAGGCTTTTGTAAGGTATGTGGAATGTAACTCATGAGTCTGGGCATGTCTAATTCAAAATGGCGGAGAGGAAAATTTTTCAGAGGGAACAATTTTTCAGAGTGATGGTGACGCATTGTTACACCAAGGAAACAACAATCAGGGGGTCCAAATACGTGAGATTGTTAATGATGTATTCTCACAAAATAAGATTCCTAATGTTATTGGCTCTTCTTCGGCACCAATTTGATGATGAGCTGCATTTGGGAGAAACAATGTGGGAAAGGTCTAGTGATGAGCGGACTATTCCAATGGAACTTGAAGACGCTATGGCTACTTTGTATGAAGCCTATTATGAATCTGCAACATTGAAAACTAACAATCGAAAGTACAAACTTGAAGATCTAAAGGAAGAAGATGGTGTTTGTAAGATAACAGTACGGGGGATGAATGTGGAAAATGGTGCTTCAACAAGAACAAGTGGCATCATTCAGATTCAAGGTTTGGTGGTTCCTAAACCACCCGAAGAGACATGAATACAACCTATTGGAAATGTCAAGGTTTTGGCATTGACCTGACAGTTTGAGGCCTTAAGGAGATATGCCGGATGTATCTCTCGGACATGATATGCCTTATGGAGATAAATCAGAAGGATAATGTCATCAGGGATCTTTGCTGTGAATTAAGTTATGATAGGAGTGTAAGGTTCCTCCACATGGTATAAGTGGTGGATTAGAAGTTATGTGGAAGAAATAAGTTTCTGTTTCAGTTGTTTATCAATCACCTAATCTTTTAGATTGCTATGTTAAAATTAATGGATTTGGTTTCTACTTGTCCTCCGTATACAGTCACCCAAATCCGAGCTTTAGAAACCATCTTTGGAATACTTACAGAAAATCTATACAACTAGACAAAGTCCTTGGGTTGTTATGGGAGAATTTAATGAAATTAGATGGAACGAAGAGAAGAAAGAAGGTCCACATAGGGCAGAAAGGACATTCGATGATATTAGACGAATGATTAATATTTTCGATTTCAAGGATCTTAGATCTATTGGTGATTGGTTTTCTTGGATGGGAAAGAGATATTCGCTTGATGTCTGGTGTTGTCTTGATAATGTTATGACCAATGAGCAATGGTTAAGCAACTTTACCTCGGCTCAAGCGGAATTCCTCGCATTCGAGACTTTAGATCATTGGCCTGTACTTACCAGATTCTACAACGATACTAGCGAAAGATGGGGATAATTAAGGTGTGACAGATGTTTGTTTGAAAAAGAAGGTTTCAAAGAGACTGTGATTCGGGCATGGAAGGGAGGAATTCAAGTTGAGCTGAACAATATTAAAAAAATAATAATATTACAAGAACTCAAGTTAAGTCTGGATAGGGCAATTAAATATGGTAATATTACAATGGCTGAGCTGAACCAGATTAAGGAGGATCTTCAACAAGCCTATCTTGAGGAAGAATAGTTTAGGTTTCTAAAAAGCATTAATAAATGGCTGCACCTATGGGGATAGAAATGCCAAATTATTCTCTGTGACAACTAAAAAAACACTTGCTAAGAACATGATCTATTTAAGATGCAACATGACAAATAAAGAGAGGGGATTCTAAAATTGGAGTAACTGCAGAAAAATAATTCACTGAGCTATTTAATACCACATGCCAAAGTTCAAAAGATTATCGAAGTGTTTTCCATGGATTTCAACCAAGGGTAACATATGTAATGAATAAGGAACTTAAGAGACCAATCACAGAAAAGAAAATAAGACTGGCAGTCTTCGGTATTGGAGTGGATAAAGCACCCGGTTCTGATGGTTTCCCATATGTGTTTTTTATCAGCAATTTTGGTCATACATCAAGAGGAAGTTATATGGGAGGATAAACAATTTTTTGAACAAGGCAAAATGAGAAGTGGAGTGAATCATACTAATATATGTCTGATTCCAAAACTTGAAGATCCAAGAGCAATGACTGACTTCTGACCAGTTCTTTATGCAATGTAAGCTATAAAATCATCTCGAGTATTTTGCTAGGGTGACTTAAGGGGCTGTTACTTGGTATTATCAGTCATACACAAGCATCATTTATTCCTACCCGTAATATCATGGACAATGTGATCATAACACATGATATGTTACATTATTTGAACGCCATGAAAAATATGCCAAATCATATATGACAGTCAATACTGATATATTGAAAGCCTACGATCAGATGGAGTGGCAATTTATGCCAGAGACAATGCAAAGACTGCGGTTTCTCAAAAAAATGGATTGAATGGATCATGGTGTGTATTGAATCGGTCTCATTCTCTATCTTGATCAATGGAGCCCCAAAAGGAATGATTATACCAGAAAAAGGTATTCGACAAAGTGATCCATTGTGTCAGTATATTTTTATTCTTTTTGGTGATTTTTTTGAGCTATGTCTTAACAAAAGCGGCTGCCGAAAATAGTTTAAAAGGAATGAAGATTAGTCATATGGGCCGACAATTGATCATATTATGTTTGGGAATGATGCTTTATTTTTCGCCATGCTCATCTTAAGTCCTGCAATATAATCATGAAGATCCCCACAGATTATGAAAAAGTTTTTGGCGAAGCAATGAATCTACGTAAACCTGCTATTACTTATAGCTCCAAGGTCAAAGGTGATATGAAAACTCGACTGCGCAGGATCCTCCATATTCATAACGATGGTGGATGTGGTATGATGATAGATGTGGTAAGTATATGGGTCTTCCGGAAAAAATAGGTCAGAAAAAGAAAGAGGTTTTCAGATTTGTAGTTGAGAAAGTGAAACAACTAATAAAAGGATGGTCTCAACGACTTCTTTCAAAGGCAGGGAAAGGAATCTTACTAAAAATAGTAGTCATAGCTCTCTTTGTCTAAACCATGAATTGTTTTAAAACTTCCAGTATGCATTTGTGAAGAAATAAATGGAGTCTTAACTAAATTTTGGCGAGTAAATTTGGCGAATTATGCAAATTAAACAGATTTGGCGAATTATGCAAAATCCTTGAAGCTTCTTAACTCGACCTCTTATAGGCTTATACTTCCTAGAGTCAAATATCATAGATGCATAAATTGGATATAAACCTTCTTTCATATGGAGATCACTGTTGAAAGGAAGACACTTAGTAAGGAAAGGACTTTGGTGTGTAGTTGGTAATGGCAGTCAAATAAAGATTCGGACAGACACGTGGCTCCCAAGCATCCACCAAGACCTGCACGAACGTGATGGAGTGCCAACAGAAATCCATGTTGTGCATAATTTGTTTACCCAAGGCCATAAAAGCTAGAACAAGGACCTATTAGAGACACATATGGCGGAAGAATATACTTCTGAGATATTAGTATATTGAAGCATTGGGTGTCATTGTTGATCCTTTATGCAGGAGATGATGTAAAAAAGAGGAGATAGTTGAACATTTCTTTTTCAAATGCAAATATGCCCAAGCTATTTGAAGACGGACGCATTTACCATACATGGACCTTTCGGATCCAACAACATCCATTGAGGTTAAATTTAAGGCAATTATTGACTGCCATAATAACAAGTCTATTAACCCATTGCTAAGGCAACTACACTATGGAGAATATGGAAGATTCGTAATGTTCTTGTTAATCATAAACAGAGGGGAAATTGGTGAAATGATATACGACTTGCAATCTCAAGAGTGGACATCAATCAACGATTTGAAATTCCAGTTCTCAACCATCCTTAAATCAGTCATATTCGCACGTCAGCCTAAAATGCTGGACAAGACAACCTACAATGCTGGACAAGAATAAGAAATGGTTATGTGTAGTGTAATTATGATTGTCTATTTCAGCCAAATACGGTCTCTCATGCAGCCTGAATACTAAAGGCAATTCAAAGCACGGGTTCCATGTGTATTTCAACTGTGGAAGCGAAACTACAAGCCCTCTTGATGGCAATGCAGCATAGTTGGGTCAAAGGATATCGGAAAATAATTTTTGAAAGTGATAATAAGGCTATACCCAAGTTAATAAAAGGTGAACTTCTCAAATTTTTTTCTACACAATCTAACTCGTGAAATCAGATTTTGGCAGTGAAAATTCGACACCACATAAGTTTTGTGGTGGATCGAAAATGCAATCAAGCTGCAGATTGTCTGGCTAAAACTGTTTCTGTTTCACCTTTTGATTCTTTTTTTTATGTTCCAGACTTTCTTGTAAATGGCCTCCATCAGGATTATGTCGTTTCAAAATAGTAATATATGCAGTTTGATGAAAAAAACAAAATTCCAAAAAAGGTAAAAAAGAAACAGCTAGCCCTTATGATATCTAGTTTTTCCTGTCGTCAACTTCTCATAAATGTTTTTTATGGTTGTTGGCCCTTGAGGTGATGAGAAATATTTTTGAATTGACTGATTGTCATTCTACTTTTTTCTTCTTTATGTTCCGTTTAATTTTTCTCTTGTATTATCCTTCAGATGCGTTATTGGTTTTTGCGACTGCTTAAAATCATAGTTTGCTTGTTAAGTATAGTTTTGAGAAACGATGATGATGTCCGAAAAAGTTTTAAATTTTTTGAATTTTTCTTTATCATCATCTTTAAACTTTCTTGATTGTGACATTACATCTAATATATCCCCTTCACATTTATTAATCAATATATATTCATAATTCTATTTCCATGTAAAGGAGGATTAAATTATGTATATTACTACAAGTTTAAACTTTTTAGATTTGTTAAAGCATGTTACTTTGGTTAGATATGTGAAGTGATTAGAAGAATACTTTTATATTTTTGAAAAAAAATTGGTGTTTGTTACTAGCGGTGATTTATCATGTCAACTTCAAAAAGAGCAGCACCTGGATCATTACCTATATGGTTGTTTACACGTGTAAACCTGAATTCACCAGGAGTTTCACATACTGTTCATAGTTGGAAAACCTACTTGTTTTGTCTAAAAAAATCCCACAAGAAGAGCTAGATCAGATCAGAAATGGTCCATTAAGTGTTCTTCTAAGGTTTTACGAGGATGGATTCATGTGGTCATCGAGAATAGTGCATGCGCTATTAGTGCATCAACTTATGACGAATAAGAAGTATCAGTTATGGACTCCTTGCGGCGGGAAAGAACTGAGGTTTTCTTTGAAAGAGTTTGAGATAAAAACTGGACTATACTGTGAAGCTTATACTGTTGGGAATGTGAATGTCGAGGATGATCCTCGGTTTTGGAAATGACATAGGTTGTCGGAAAACAGAGAACCATCTTACATAATGATTAAAATAATATCGTAGATTGCAAGGATTGAAACAGTAGAGAGATTATTAGACTGGTCTATTTATTTTTGGTTTTTTTTTTTTTTGCTAGCTCGTCATCTAGGGACATCAATAGTTTCAGAAGCAGCCTTCTTAGTTGTACCGTGAAAAATTTAAACATATCCGTGGGGAAGAGGAGCTTTCCAATATACAATTCAATCAGTCTTTGAAGCTAAGACATATTTACTCCATAATTCATATGGTGTCAAGGGCTTTTTCCAAGTACTACAGGTGTGGGCGTATGAAGCTATTCCTGCGACTGGAAACAAAATCTGGAAACCCAAAGAAATATATGTGGATTTTCCACCACTCTTGAGATGGAAGAGTTCAAGAAGAATGTTTAAATATGATCCATCCTATTTTTCATTGACCTCGTGTTTTGATTGCTTGTTGTCTGATTATGATAATGGAGTAGTAGCACTATTTAAGCTAATTTCTTTTAGATCTCTCCAATATGAAACTACCACACCAAAAAGAAACAAGTTATAAAAATCCTTCTTGTGAAACTAATGAAACCAACCCACCAAAAATTACGTTTTCTCTTGGAATCAAACATCACTCATGCCACTTTTGAATTTGGATTCTCTATGGACCCTAACTTATAAGGAATCCATGTTTATTAATTTGTACGACCATTACAATCTGGCCTGCTTACTAGTGGTGTGGGTTATATTTAGTTATTTTGGAATAGTATTTAAGTATGATCAAAGTATTTAATGTTGAAGTACGGCACTAGCGCTGATGGTTTAAGTATCTACAGGTCTCTGTCAAAGGTGTTATAGATATTAAGGCAAATCTATGGGATGATGAAGTGCAAGATGAAGCGATCGATAATAAGTTCTTGCTAATATCTGGAAGCTCAGGTAAAGTCTTCGAGAAACATTTTTGGGAAGATAAAGGGCTGATAGACGGAACTGAGAAAGTGGTAGCAGAAGAAGATGACCAATCAAACAACGGATAGTGTATGCCTCCGAAAAAGATACATATATCAAAAGCGACATGTAGCAACAAGAATGATGCCTTGAAGACACATTTTGCATCTGTAATAGAGGAAATGACAGAAAAACTACAAAAACAGATTTCTAAATATGTAGAGAATGCTGTTAAGAAGATATACTCAAAGATGGAGAAAATTGAAGAAGGCATTTAAGGAATAAAAGAAAAAATTAGGATACTGATACAACTATACAAGCATGAAGAAACTTGAGGCAGATACCAAGAGTACCAGAAACATGACTTATGAAGCAAACTGGTTCTCTGAAAGAGATCACGTGCTCTAACAAACCAGAAGAAAAATCAAAGCCGGTAAGTAAACTAAACAAACGTAAAAGAATGATTCTATTATTTTAGGTAAGGAACAACATACTTGCCATATGTGACTATATCTGCAAACGACCTTTGTTAGATAGACTACTAATTTATATATATTTTTTTTCTCATGAGAAAATAAGTCAACGAAAATAAAAAATAAATCGATGAATAGAAAAATTAAGTTAACAATTATAATAATTCAACAATGCTTAAATATCAACTAACCAAAATATAAGTCAACTGTCTTAATCTAAGTCGACCAAATTTAAATTAAGCCGACCCGCTATAAAATATAAATCGATTGTCTAAACAACTCAAATTTATAAATAATTCAACGAAAATAAAATATAAGTCGATGAATAAAAAAAGTAATTTAACAGTTATAATAAGTCAACTATGTTTAAAATTCAACCAACCAGAATATAAATCGCCTATCTTAAATTAAGTCGAATAAATTTAAAAATAAGTCGACTGCTATGAAATATAAATCGATAGTCCAAACAACCCAACCTTATAAAAAATCAACAAAAAATGATATAATTCTATTATGGGAAAAGAAGTCAACAAAAATAAAATATAAATTGATGAATAAAAAAGTTAAGTTAACAATTATAATAAATCAACCATGTAAAAAAAATCAACTAAGTCGATTGTTATATGAAATAAATCAACCAAAATCAAAACTTAGTCAACTATTATATATTATAAGTCATTTGTTCGAACAAGTCAACTTTATAATACTTGTAAACAATCAATCGTTTAAAAATAAGTCAATAGTTTAAAGAATTCATCAATTATGTTTGATGATAATAAATCACAGTTCAATATGATCAAATCTACAATTATTTTCAATTCTAATGTTTCTCTGAAAATTAATATATCAACTTTTTTTAATATATCAACTTACTTTAATTAAGATCAACTTGTTGTATGATGGTAAGGTGATGGCATCAAAATCCTCCTAGAACCTTTTTTTTGTTTAATTATGCAGAAAATATAAATCCTAAATAATAATCAAAAGATAAGGCAAAAAGGAAAAAGAAACTAGTAATGGATACTACAAAAGGGAAACGATTTCTGTTACAAGGGAATAAATCACAAAATACATGATTTACCTTGTTGATAGAATCTCTTCAATGGAGAAAAGAAATTCAATCTATTACCTTGGTGTTGGAAGAGAAAGATGAAGAACATTATTTGTTTTGATTTGATAAGATTTGAGATATTATTAATTTAAAATTGATTTTTCTTTGTTAAATCAATTATAGATTTAAATTCTATTTTTTATAAATAAATAAATTAAATTAGGTACAAAATTTTTCTTTAGAATTATGAAGACAATACGTTTTATATATTTTTTTGATTGAAACTACATTTTGGAAAATAATTAATTTAAATATATTTTTCTCTAATTATTAAAATTATTTACGAATTTAAATTTCATAATTTAATATTAATTAATTTTAAATTATTTTTATTTTTATAATATAAATGTAACTTATGTAGATAAGAATTAACTAAATAATAAATAAGGGTATTTTAATAATTTTATTTTTTAAAGTGTACTTTTCAAATTATAAAAAATTCAGAATATTTCTAAAATTGATTTTTGGTTTTAGGATATATATCAGAATCTTCCAAAAATAAAATGATATCCTAAAAATTAGAGAAAACTGATCCTTTAAATAAAATAATCTCATAAAAATATGAGAGATAGCTGAGAGAAAAAAATGATACACTAGAAAAATAGGAATAAATTCATAAGAAAAAACGAAAAGAGAATCGAAACATTCTGTATGATGAGAAGGTAGAAAGAGTACGAGTCTACATGTTACTTTATTGATATTCATTCGAAAAGATCTCGCGCCTTAAATAAATAAAAGAGTCAACAAAGGTAAATTTGGATGACTGATAGATTTTGACCCGGATTCGGGACAATTGCAAAGCGTGTGGTAAGTACACTAACACATTATCTAATTTTTAATTTTTTAATATGGCTTACAAAGGTGATGGTCAATATGGAAATCTAGAAATTTGTGAGTTTATATGGTTTAAAGTCTCTTTTCCTATATATTTGTTTGCTTTGTTTGAAGACAAAGAAAAGTTTAAGTCTGGGATAGTTGATATTCTTTGTATTTTATCACTTTTTAATATGATTTTATAAGTTTTTAATCAAAAATTAATTAGTTTGCATGTATTATTAGTGTTTTAAGTGTTTTGGAGTTTGTAAGGTTTCACAAGTAATTTAAATGTTTTGGACAAATAAGAGTGAAAAACATGCATTTTGAAGATTTGACAGTTTTTTGATAACACAGATTTTGCATCAGATGGATGACCTTCCAACGTTTGGTCTTGCTCAACCTTGTAGACATAGTAGTTGAGGATGTTGGCTTTCATTTCAAAGTGATTTGAGGCTAGTATAACATTTAAATATGAATATATGTCCAAAATACAGAATTCTGGTCTGTTTAGTGATCGACCAAGGGTAATCGTCATGGTTGGGTCTATCACCCTATTCATAAATTTCCAGAGAGACCTGGTCGACCTCCTAATTCCGACCAATTATGGTTAGTGATCGACCAATTGTGGTGAGTGATCGACTGATTACAATGAGTGGTCAATTCCCTACCTCCCCTGATCGATCGATCAGAAAAATGAAATTTATTCAATTTTCCAATTTTAAAAATATCTCTCTCAAAATTCAACAATTCACCTTAGTCACCTCCTGCACATATAAATCTATAAATAAAAAAACCATGAAATTTGAGAAAGTTGGATCAGCCATCATCCTTAAAACAGCCATCACCAAAAGTTTCTAGTTTTTCGTAGTTTCTATTGTTTCCATTTCTTTTTATGTGAGAAGAAAAACACATATTATCCGAATCATCTAGTTAATCAATTTCATAATATTGATTTATATTGTGTTTTCCTATTGTTTAATCTATTATGGTTTTTGATGAGCATGACCGGCCGAGAACCGACCGGCCCGATCGACTCAAGCGACCCAGACGAGCTGAACGAGCCTCACATGGAACCTAGCACAGAACAAGAAGATCCCGACGACCAAATGAAGAATGGAGACCAATTCTCTTGACCAAGTGACAATGGAGAATAGATTGATCGCGCTAAAACACCCTTGGGACGGACTAGTTTGAGAGATGGTCGAGAAATGCAATTTATCGACCAAATCGCGCCCGAACGGCCGGCCTCGACCAACTTTGAACCAAGTGAATTTTTACATGACCAAGTTGGACCAATTACACGACCAAGAGCTAAGAATATCAAAGAAATGGCGGGCCTAACAATTGCACAACTTTGGTCCGAACCAAACACTTTGGACCGAATTGAGGAAGAAACTCTTAATGCCTTAACCATTTTGGAGTTGTTTGGTCCGGCCTAAAGACTTCAAGATTTGGCAAAATACTGCGACCAAGAAGCCAAGAAACCGTCCAAGGAGGCCGAGAGTCCCACGATCAAGCCATAAAAAATCTCTCTTTAATTTTCTCTTTTAATTTCATAACGTTCGACATTTGGTTTTCCCTCTCTTTTGTTTGTCTTTAAAAAATCGAATCTTCACTTTGGAAGATCACCCAATAATTTTTAATCAAACCTTTTTCTTGTTTCTTCAAGAGCAAGTTTTTTATTCCCATTGGAACTTTTCGATTTTTTTGTGTGTAATATCCAAAGATCAACCGGTAAATCAAGTGTTATTCCGCAAACACTTGTGTGACCATTCTGCCATCCTAAAGAGTGATTCTTGTGTTTTAAGATAGTTCAGGCGGTGGGTTTAATATACCCATTGTTGGTGCTACACCAAGCCGCATTTGGAAAGATCCACAGCCTTGGATCGTTTGGGCGTTTTAAGATAGTTCAGGTGTTGGGTTTAATATAATCAATATTGGCTCTACACGTTCAACCTTTGTCAAGGGTTATCCAACTACCACATTGGAGTGACGATATTTGGGATGATCCAAGTCTAGTAGACTTAGGATCGCATCAGTTTTACAATGAGAGTACATTATCAGAATCCTCTAGATACTTTATCAGTGAGGCTTCCCACATTGGTAAAGTTCACGCAACTGTCAACCCAATTTGGACGCTGCCTGACAAGATGACCAAAGTGGATGCACAGTTCATCAATCAAAAAATTTTATATTCCGAACTGAAAAGACCAAATAAGATAACGAGTATTGTAAAGGGAGTTTTGGCATACTGCAGACATACCTCTTGTGGTACAAGAATGGAATTCGAGGACTTCATCACTCCGCCCTGATATGTCCTCAATGCCAATATGGATAAATCTCCACAATGTTACAGACCATATATACTCCTACAAGGGGCTTATGTTTCTAGGCAACCTAATTGGGAACGCAAAAAAGTTACACTATACGACAGAAAGATGCATTAGATTGGATGTAGCCCGTGTAATGGCAGTGGTTAATTTGGAGAAGGCGCTGCCGGAGAAAATCTGTCTTCATACATAACCGCCTATTGA
Organism: Schrenkiella parvula; assembly: GCA_000218505.1. Lineage (NCBI taxonomy): Eukaryota > Viridiplantae > Streptophyta > Magnoliopsida > Brassicales > Brassicaceae > Schrenkiella > Schrenkiella parvula. Next base: position 5,570,745 of record CM001190.1, read on the forward strand.
GATAACAGTTACCTATCTCTGGCTGCCGCCAAGATGCACAACCTGTGAAACATGGGGTCTTGCGGAAAAGAAGTGTGCACAAATGAAGGGGATAGCAGTAGCCGAACCAGAGAATAGAGATGAACAGATCGGTATGGTGGAACAGAGAAACAAGGGTGAGACATCGTCGCATAGCTTGGCCTCTACAAACGAAAGCAATGATCGGAGAGCCCCAAACAATATCTGCAAGGAGGACGTTCACGAGAAAAGTAAGAAAATCCCAGGTTCTACGGAGGAGGATCTCTTAACATAGAAAACCAAGATGAAGAATATATATTTGCCAAGGGGAAAAATAAAAGCTCACAAGAAACAAAATGTAACCAAAAAAGTATAGAGCACCGGGCACACATCAAAAATGAAAAAAACTTCTCTCTCCAGAAAGCACTAATGATTATGGAATCGTTTTTTGCGTGGAACACTAGCGGATTCAACAAAATGCGCAAAACATACTATAAAATCTTGGATCAACAATGCAGAGCCTAATTCCTGATGTCTTCTTGACAGAAGGGTTCATGAAGCAAATTTCTCCTCTGTTTTTGACAAAGTTTTCACTGGATCGTACTCGGCTACGAATTACGATCAACACCGCATGGGACGTATTTGGATAGTTTGGTCTGATGCGGTCGTAGTTACAACTCTTCACAAAAGTCCACAATCTATCATGATTCTGATCACCAGGACATAAGGAAAAAAAATTGTTTGCTTATGTGTGTACACATCAAACTTCTGCCGAGATAGAATGAAACTATTGGAAGATCTTAGACACATTTGAAATACTTTCATAACTGCACATATGCCGTGGAGTATTATTGGAGATTTCAACGTAATTCTTATTTCCTATGACCATTCTAGATCTAAGTACTATATAGGTGATCAAATGGGTATGTGCAAGTTCCAAGAGCTGGCTGCAGACTGTGAGCTCACTGATCTGAGCTACACGAAGCCTAAGTTTACATGGTGGAATAATCAAATTGCTGACCCATAGGGAAAAAACTAGATCGTGCTCTAGTGAATAGCGCATGGCTCTCTGTTTTCCCTGATTCCTTTGCAGCTTTTAAAACAAAAGGCATATCAGATCATGCACAATGTGTTCTGAGATTAGATGACACAAGACGGAAAAAAAGAAGGCTCTTCCAATTCTTCAACTATCTTGAAACTGTTTCTCAAGTGGTTTACAATGGAACCCTTATTCCACTCTCGATCATCACTGCACAGATTCAACAGGAAGTTGGAAGGCTTTATTAGAGAGGAAGAAGAAAAGGAGACCCAAGGCCGAGTCTAGAAGACAAGGCCGGCCTCTCTCTAGAAGACAAGGCCAAAGTCTAAAGGGCAAGCGACACAAATGATGTCCATGAAACTTCAAGAGTGAGTTTGTCACTTAAGGAGAACTAAAGAGCAATCAAAGATGGGTTTATGTGGAGTAAAGCTATAAACACTCCTAAGAGCTTAGTTGCTGTCACTATCTCTCTTGGGCATGCCACTCTCTTTTTAGTCACATGTTGTGAATTCAAAATATCTTGTAGAATATTCCTTTGCTTATTCTTGTGTCTTGCCTATTCCCTCATGTAATCAACCACTTCAATACACAAAATATAGAAAGACAAGTTCTTATCAAACTCATGTAACTCTCATTACTCTACTAAGTGTTTAGCTTACTAATCACAATGTAGAGAATTATGATTACATGGTTTGGGGTTCGCCTTAAGGCAACCCATTGCTTGTCTAGTTTCCACTTGAACTCTTTCTTATTTACTTATTAAACACTAGATTACTGATTATAATCCTCTAATTAAGTACACAAACTCTCCAAGTGTTGTGCTATTAAGCTGGATTATGTATCAAACTAGTGCTTCCTTTTCTTGTTGAGAGTGAGTTCATGTGATGGACTAAAGAAGAACTCAGTCACAAGTTGATTGTGTTTCTCTTCTTATGAGACAAACACTCACAAATTCTAACAGACTTTAAACCAAACTCGGAGCACTACACAGAGAAAACTTTGGAGATATAACGAAGATAGTCAAAGAGGCTTTCGGCTGCCTTTGTGATAAACAAAAACAAGTTCTTCAAGATCCAACGTTGAAAAACATTGCTGCAGTCTCTGAAGCTACTATGTATTAGTCTCATTACGCAGTAGTGGAGGAAAAAAATTTCTTAGAAAAGTCCCTTATCAGAAATTTGTAATATAATTTGGGGACCAAAATACGATAATTTGTAATATAACAATGCAAACTCGTAGGGTAAAGAACTTCATTAAAAACTGCTAAATGAGGCATAAGAGGAATGACTGATCCAATTCTCATAAAGGCTGAAGCAGTTAATCATTTTAAAGGCTTTCTTCACAGTTTCTGCAAATGAGGGATCCGCAACACGCAATTAATCCCTTTCCGCTGGTCTATCAAAATTGTAGAGAATCTGACTCGAGAGGTCACAAAGGAGGAAATAAAATGTATTCTTTACTCTATGCCGTCGAATAAGACTCCTGGCCCGGATGGTTATACTGCAGAATGTTTTGTCCCGGCTTGGCCAGTCGTAGGTGAGGATTGTGGGAGTTTTGGATTTTTCATACGTGAGTAATACCAAAAAGGCTCAATGATACACCAATTCAAGGGTTGTGCTTCTACACACCTTAACAGTAATTCTATGACAATACATACTTCATCTCATTTTATTTGGTCATTTCATACATAACCGTAACACTGTTAGTTTTTCCATTAACGGGTGATGACGCGGATACCACGTAACCAACAGCAACGTTTTAATTAAAACGTGGAGAAAAAAAAGGCCAAAACGAGGTCGTATCCCTCTATTCTCCAACTTAGTATTTTTGTGACTTGACCTAAATCGATTTGGGGATTTAGGTCATTGAGCGATTGAAACACATCAAGCAAAATTATGAATCTAAAAGCACGTACAGACTTCATGCCCCATGGAATCATGCCACCGCACTTACTTTCGCACCAAAGAAGACTGAAGCACAGCATATGATAGATTTCGGTCCATTTCCTGTTACAGTCTAATATATAAGGTAATCTATAAGCTGATAGCAAATGTTGCAATCTAATGTATAAGCTAATTTCTAAGCTGATAGCAAATCGACAAAAAAGTGTGCATATCAAACATCTGGTGCTCTATTTTTTTACTTTTGAAATGACGCTTGGACTCTGTTAAAAGACTGCCTCTGCTTTCCTATGGTCTTGATTGCCTCACACAACAACAAAAGTAAAAGTTAGCTGAGATGAATTGTGCAGACCCAAAGGAGAGTGAGGTTTGGGTAGTCGGAAGCTGGATGAAACTTCTCCGGTATTTGCACTGAAACTCATATGAAGGCTCTTTGATTGCCCCAACTCTCTCAGGGTTGCTTGGACAAAATGCTATCTACTCCATAATAGCTCTTTCTGGGATGTCAAGATGACCACACGGGAAACATGGATTTTGAAGAAGTGGATTTGGATCACTAACACTTGCTGCTTCGTTTCTGAGATATCAAATAACCAATGGACAAGACACATTCTTTTGGTTAGTCAATTGGCTTGAAACAGGTCCGCTCATCCAGCTTGCGGGTGATATTGGGAATGGTTATGTGGGAATCTCGCGATATGCAAAGGTATCGGAGGTGGGAAGTGCAAATACTTGGAACATCCGCCGCCGGAGAGGACAACACGTTCAGACTCTGATACAGAGGATCAAATCAGCCTCAGTCCCCGTTAGCATTGCTGGAAGGGACAAGGTTTGCTGGTAGCATGGCAACAGCAAATTCAAGGAGTCTTTCTCTTCAAGAACAATCTGGGAACACATCAGAACTGTGACACCGCGTATTTCGTGGCATAGAAATGTTTGGTTTTGACAAGCCATACCGAGATATAGCTTCGTCACAAGGCTTTCAGTACGAGACAAACTGGCAACGAGGGTTCGTATGAGGCAGTGGAGGTTCCAACATGCGTGCTTGTTGTGTGGAGAATCAAACAAATCAATAGACCGTCTCTTCTTCGCCTGCCCTTATTCGTTCACCATTTGGAATTGGCTATGTTGTGGGCTGCTAGGAAGGAAGATAAACCGGACTGGTGTATCATTCTCCGTACTATCTCCCTAGGAAAGCACGACAAGACACCTTCCTCTTATTTCGTTTAGCTCTTCAAAGTACTATCTACAACATTTGGAGAGAAGGGAACAATAGACGTCACCAACAACCACCACGCTCTGATCTCCTCCTTACCAGAACGATCAACAACGACATCCAAAACTGAATACAGTCCATCTTCTCCGCCGATGAGATTAGATTGGAAAGTGTCATGACCCGCTGGACTGAAGCAAAGAGAATTCTGAGTTGAATTCTCGTTATTATTTGTCTTTGCCAAAGATAGAGTTAGTTAAGACTGTCCAAACTCTTGTAAATATTTTTTTCTTTTTGTTGATTAATAAATTTCACATTTTTTAAAAAAAAATATTCATCATTTGGATCGATCATTGGTACGTGTTTATAATATGAAGTATTTCGGACTGCACATGCTTCGACTCACATAATATTAGTTGCTGGTATCACATGGTCAACAATACCGTTTTGTATTGCAATTTAAGAAACTTTTTGAGTTTTACAAAATTCCCTCGGCATAACTTTTTGATATAGGACTCAAACATGCTAAAACTTATAGGGTTTGATTGTATCTAACGAGCTGGCCGTCACTCTATCCTGTTGAATTGCTGAATGGGAGTGAATGTGGATTGAAGGCACAACAGAGACGACGAGAGGGTCTCTGATACTGCATGAGAATAATTACCTCAAGGGGAAATCTACACGCAATGAGCAAAACCACAAAATTTTTTAGACAAGAACACTTGAAAAAAAAATTCAAAGTTTTATTGATAATGGACAAAAGAGTTGTGTCTACAACAGATGAAGGAAAACCTTATTAACAGATTTTTCAGCTTTTGACCTACTAGATCGACCACAAATAAAGTACAAAATGACTTTAAAAAAAAGAAAAGCACAAAAACACATAATTGTTTAAAATAAAGGAAAACTATTAAAAACTAGAAAAACGACTTAAACGTCTTGCTGCTCTTATTGTTGTTTGAACCTTGGTCTTTGGGGACTCTAAGAATTAAGGACTGGTTCATCTTACCTGCAAAATTTGTATAAATTTATAATACCTTGTTTTCACATCAAATGGGCTGAAATGGTGCTTATGTGGTCTTGACTATAATGTTCCATTCCTTGAGTTATCTTTGGCGTGGTCCTCATGTTAATATTCCTCTGAGTTGTGGTAGTTGATATCTTCGTGTTATTCCATGTCCTCAGCTCCAAAAAACGTCTTCATGCTCCATTTGGCCTATTTCGGTCCTATTGTTTGTAAATGTGATATCTTGTTTCTCTGGTGTGTTCTTCAAGATATTATTGGTGTTTTGAACTCTTTGACCTACCAACAGACATGCCTTGGTTTTTGGTGTGAGAGGCTTACTTGATGCTCAAACGAGTGAAATCCTCCAATAACTCCCCTTCGGGTCCAAATGAGCAATCTTGTTGGCTGCTTGGTATAAATGGATTCTGTTGGCTCCAGGGTGTTCATGAGAATCTCTATTGCTAGATTAAAATTCTCACTTCAGATCCTAGACCATGGGAATGTCAGCTTAGTCTGGTTCTGGATTGAAGTCCTCATCATTCCCTCGCTCTTTCGAAGCTTTTTTCTCAAAATTGGATCATGGCATCAAAAGGAGATATATCAGCAACATTAAGGCTATGAGAAATGATGTGGAAGCTCTAAAGGGTAGGCATTATCATTGATCTTTTCTATAACTTTGAATGGACCGTCTCCTCTAAGTGCAAGCTTGGAACTTCTCTTATTGGGAAACCTCTATGGTCTCATGTGAAGCCACACCTTGTTCTCTTTGTTCAAAAACCAGCTTCTTGCATCCTTTGTTAGCTCGCCTCTTGTAATCTTCTGTCTTCTTCTCAATGTTCTCTTTGGTTTTTTGATGAAGCTTCTTCACAAACTCGCATGTGTTGAGCCCATCTAAGTTTACTTGTTCAGTTTGTGGAACAGGTGAAAGATCCAGGGATGTCAAAGGATAGAATCTATAGGCAAATACAAAGGGGGCAACTTCGTAGCTGAGTTAGTAGAATGATTATAATAAAATTCAATGCATGAAATGCAATATAACCATGCTTTCAAGTTTATACCAAGTGTGGCTCTAAGTAAAACGGAAAGGGTACGGTTTACCATGCACTTTGGTTTTTCCATCCGTTTGAGGATGAAAATTTGTAGAGAATAGTAACTTTGTACCCAACTTCCGCCAAAGTGTCTTCCATAAATTGCTGAGAAAGTTGGTGTCACGATCAGAGACTATTGTCCTTGGCACTTCATGTAAGCAAACTAGTTTCTTAAGAATAGATCAACAGTTTGGGTAGCATCGTTTGTTTTGTCACATGGTATGAAATGGGTCATCTTAGAGAACCGGTAAACAACAACAAATATTGAATATTTGTGTCTGATCTTTGGCAAACCTACACAAAATTCACAGAAATATCCAGCCATGATGCATTAGGAATAGGTAAAGGAGTTAAACCTTGAGGATGTAGCCAAGACTTGGCTTTGTGTCATATGATGCAACATGAACAGAGCTTCTTCACATCTTTCTTAAGATGATGTCAATAGAAATGATCCATCAAAACAACTAGAGTCTTGTCCACACCAAAATTTCCCATTAAACCTCCTCCATGTGCTTCTCTAAGCAGTAACTCTCTTAGTGAACCTTGTCCCAAAGCCTCTTGTCTATAAACATAAACTCATCATGTAGATAGATGTTCTATAGGCTCTTTTTCCACATTCTTTGTTGCTCGCTTTGAAATCCGGATCTTCTCCATGTAGATCTTTGATTTTTCAAATCCCAACACCTTTGCCTCCATTGTAGAGATCAGATAGTATGCCTCCTTGACAAGGCATCAGCTAAGATATTCTCTTTTCCCTTATTGTACTTGATTACATAAGAGAACGTCTCAATAAACTCCAACCACTTACCATGCCTTGAGAGATTTCTTGCCTCTTAAGTGTTTAAGAGTCTCATGATTTGTATGAATGACAAAATCCTTGAATAGAAAGTAGTGTTACCAAAGCTCGGACCAACGCATAAAGCTCTTTTCATAGATGGGGCAGTTGACTGATCCTCCATTAAGATTTTCACTGAAATATGCCACTGGTCTTGCTTTCTGATGTAGAACAGCTCCAATTCCAAAGCAAAATGCAGCACACTCCACTTCAAACATGACTTTAAAATTAGGTAGAGCTAAGACTGGTGCTTGTGTAAGGCATTCTTTAGAGTGTTGAATGCTGCGTCCAGAGCTGCTCTCCATGTAAATGGCACGCCTTTATTGAGTACAGGAGTGAGTGGTCCAGATAATATGCTGAAATATAACGTCTATAGAAGGATGTTGTGTAACACACTTCAGCGGAACAACTCAAGGAATTGGAGCTTGATTCGTGTATTCATTGTTACACACGGAGGATGTTGTGTAACAACTTCAGTGGAACAAAGGAGAATTTGTCAAGCCGCATGGTGACATGGAGGGTTCTCATTGGCTGATCTTGCTTAAACATGATTAACAAGATAGAAGAGCAGAAGACAAAAATTAAAGATTTAGTGACAGTAAACTTTACGAAAGAATATTTCGCAGAACTAGGTGAGTAGGACAAGATATATATGGTGGTTACACTAGGTTATGTTAAGCTTTGGAATGTTGTAATCTTCACATTAAAACACAAAGGGTTTTGAGGTTTCATAGGTGAATAAACATAGAGTGCAGCTCAACTAGTATTGGCTCAAGTAAGGTGGGTAGCTTAGGAATTGGTCCGTCTCGAGTTGTGTGTGATGTCGTGTACTTCAGATTGGACAAGTCTGTTAGAGATTATTAAAAAAATTTCTAATAAAAAGATACATGTTTGTGGAATATCGCATTGTCTCAAATATTTTTGCTAGTATATATTCAATATACACACATGTTGAGGTCATGTGGAAGACATGGGCATTGTGAAGGAATTCATATATATTAAAAAATCCGTTATGATTTATGAAGGAAGCTTTGGTCACCGGAAGGCTCATATGCGGCATTTCATATGAGGGATATATGCAGATGAATGGACATCTGTTGTTAATGGATGGGCCGAACCCACCATGCTCATGGAAGACAAGAACCTTTCTCCTAAATCAAAAGAGAGGTAGACTGGTTCTGACAAGGCTGTGCTGAAGTTCAACTCCAAGGTTTAAACATCAAGTTTTTCAGCAGTTCAAAATCATTGAAGGATGTAATTTTGCTAAGGAGTCTTAGGATACTATTATGAATTACTTTGAAGGTAATACAAGTGTCAAAACAACCAGGTTAGATCATCTTTCCTCTCGGTTTGAAAATCTGCGTATGGAGAATGATGAATCAATAGCAAGTATTATCTCTAAGTTAAGCTCGATTGCAAATAAAGTTTTCGTTCGTGTCAAGAAATACAAGTAGAAGAAGCTTATGAAATATATTCTAAGGTGTTTGCCTCCAGGATTCACAACATACAGAAAAATACTAAAGGTCACAATGAACACATACAACATGAATTTTAATCAGTTGGTTTGTATCTTCAACGCAGGGGAGTTAGAGTGAACACATAACCAATCCAAGATACAAAAAGGAGTTGACTTGGTTATTGGGAAGAAAGAAAGCGACTGAGTTCAAAGGGTCGAAGAAAACATTATCGCGTGGCCAGAAACTTTAAGAAGATGTTGGAGTGAGTTGAGAAGGGATAGAATCATACCTTTAATCAATCTCGGAAGAACTACTCAGACCGACCAATCAATCGTAACTCAAGATCTGATGCAGACAAGAGAAACTGGAAAAAGGATATGCAATGTCATGAGTGTGAGAGGTTTGGTCATTTACAAAATGAATGTCAATTAGATAAGAGGAAGGAACTAAAGTGCATTGATTACAAAGGAGTTAGACAATCCAGAAGCGAGTGTCCAAACAAACTAAAAGGATAAATGTTTTTTTGTAATTCAGTGATGCAAAATCTGAAGGTGATAGTGACAATGAAGAACTTATTTTGAACTTTTTTGCACTGATATCTCAAGATAAAGTTGACTCTAGGAGCTAACAACCAAGTTCTGGATCTGAATTAGAGGATGTCGAAAGTGGTGTAAAGACCAACTTCAAGGCTGAGTACCGAGCTGTTTTTAACAACTTTGAAAAACTCAGCAACGAGATTCTATAGCTGATCAAGGCTAAGGCATTGTTAAAGTCCCATTTAAACATCTTGGAGATGGATCAGATTATTCATGAGACAAATTCAGATAAAGGAATCAAAACTACAACTTTTAATCGTGAGTAAGACATAATTAACTTATCAAGTATCTGGTTGCTGAGCAAGAAAATAAGCAAATTTGGAGGATAAACTAACAAGACATGGGAATGATATACTCAAGAACAATAGAAGAATCAACTCCATAACAAACAACTCATTGACAACCACAAAAAACTTAGGATGCTAGACAAAGGGTCGGAAAATCTGGATTATATTATGTCTATGGCACAACCTCCTAAGGTGAATTGTGGGCTAGTATATCAGATTTATGCATCAAGGATCAATCTTACTTAGTCAGTATGATCAAGACTATACAAGGCTATGCACCTCACTTTCAGGATAGTTCAAAAGTTGTCAAAGAACAAACAATTGTATTGGTGGCGAAGGAGCATAAACCTCCAACAAAACCACATCTAAAAAAGACCACTGGGACATAGAAGGATGGTTGTCATTTTTGTGGGAAACGACATCGAGTTGCTTACTAGTATGAATAGTTATTATCTCATGTTTTTGGTCTTTGACTTTTGCTTAAGACTTGTTCGGTCTTATGTGTTGTGACTTGCAAGCTGCGATTTTGACTTAGATGAGATTTCATTGCCTCATATGGTTTTATGAAATCTTGGTTAAGTCTTATTCATAATAATTATGGACTAGATTGTCTTTTCTTGGTATGATGTGTGTTGTTAGTTGATTTTTGGCAGGTTGCTTGAGTTGACACATTCAGATAAAAACGAGGAGATTGTGTGCTCAACACATTGAAGCTTGACTCGTGTCTACAATGTTACACAGGAACATGGCTGTGTAATCAATTTCACTGGAACAACTCAAGAAATTGGAGCTTGATACATGTATGCATTGTTACTCAAGAAGGATGTTGAGTAACACACTTCAATGGAACAACTCAAGGAATTGAAGCTTCATTCATGTATGCATTGTTACATAAGAAAATTTTTGTGTAACATTCTTCAGTGGAACAAAGGAAAATTTGCCAAGCTGCGTGATGACGTGGAGGGTTCTCATGGGCTGGTCTTCCTTAGATGTGATTAACAAGCTAGAAGATTGGAGTCACAACTTGAAGATTTACTGATGGAAAGAATATATCGTACAACTAGGTAAGTTGGACAGGATAATATGGTGCTTAGACCTAGGGTTATGTAAAGCTTTGGAACATTGTAATCATCACATTGAAAGACAAAAGATTTTGATTTTTCATAGATTAATGAACAAAAAGTGCAGCTGAAGTAGTGTCGGGTCACGTAAAGTGGGTAGCTTAGGACTTGGTCTGTCTCGAGCCGTGTATGATGTCGTGTAATTCAGATTCAAAACAAGTCTGTAAGAGATTGTTTAAGAGATTTAAAATAAATAGGTACGTGTTTGTGGAAGATCTCATTGTTCCTATTTCGGTAAGTCTTGAACTAACATATCACATACTAGACGACATTACTCCAGTAATATCAAATGATCATACTTGTTGTAATGCATTTTCAAAATACCATCAATGATACCAGATAGATGCCTTCATATTTCTTGACCGGTGTTGTACCATTGGCATTTGAAAATCATGGGTTTTAGCCCAACAACACTGTGATACTCTATCATAAATATCTCTTCGATCAGCCCAAAATAATCAGTCTCAGCGGTTCCACGAACACAAAAACCATAATTCATTGTCTTCTTATTTTTTTCTATAGCTTGATGTATGGTAATGGTATCCCCTTGAATGGTAATTGTATCCCCTCGAATGGTAATGGTATCCCCTCGAATGGTAATGACGTGAATTGATGTTTTGGACCTTGTACAAATTCTAGCATCCACAATGGAAATTCATATGACATGATAGCGTCGTTAATCTAAACACACACATAATAGATGAGATAAAAATATATATAATATTTGTATATTTATATTTTAGTACTTTGGTAGTCTTCACACCTGTGACTTCCGCAAAGTTTGCTCGTAGAAGATTTCTTGAAGAATCGTGGTAAAATTTCCTAACCACTTTGCTAGTTTCGAAATCACTTTGCTTTTCTGGTCTACTGTCTCCTGAAGCTGCAATTTTACCCCAGGTCCATACTTGATTCACCCTTATTCTTGTTGGGGTAATTAGCAATAGTAGTAGTTCAGAGGAATTCTCGGGTTTGCTTCACATAAGTGGGTAATGACATCTTTGTGAATGCTTCAGCTACCACGCTTCTAAATACCATTCAATATTTCATCTTACGCCTATGACATCAAGTGTCTCCTTATCGTTCTGATGCATGTAGCAGGAAGCGTATGAAGTGAAATGAAAGGGAGATTGTAACAGGACAGCTTTTGCACTAAGATGATTAGTGTTTGGACTGCAAAGGTTCCTGAAACCAATCTGAAATATGACCAAGAAAACAAAGTAACAAGATATGTACAACGATCGGGATCACCATAACTCGTAAAGCCGAAACACTGGAGCTGATAATGAAACTCGTTGATCTAGCACCACACCTAGATAAAGTTGCCACTTCCAAGTGATAAAGACGCTCGAACCTACTACCAATGATTCTTCTAAAATCAAAGGATAAATGCAAAAGATCTAAACAAATCTACAGGGTCACAAAGATACTCCAAATATTCAAAAAAAATTCTCTGGTTTTTACTTATGATATAGCCTCATTTTATAGAGAAAACACAAGCCACTCGTCCATAAGACTTATACTTACTGTAGAATGCTTAAGAAATAAAAATAACACTTACTTTATCTAAAAAGTTAAAAAAATAAGAGTGAATTAAGTACTGCCTTTACCGATAAAAATGACTCTTCACATGGTACTGTGGGCTTCAAAATACTCCAATATGCTTAACTCAACGAAATTTAGCCCATTAACTTGTTTCACACGTTTTTGACATTATGCATGTTCAAAAATCAACAAAGTAGCGCTCAACCCATTCTGCTTTTCAACTACAAGTGTTGTTTGCTTATTTGGCTCTTTTTCTCCAGCATTAGTCCCCTCAAGTTCAAAAAGAGTTGTCCTTAAACCCAGCAACTCTTTATCCTCAAAATATGGAGAAAGATCTCCCATAATGAAAGTAGCTGAAACTCCATAATCACTTGGAAGTTCAAGTAGTGTTTTCTTGGAAACCTCTTCTTTCTCAAATGCAACCAGACGAGATCATTTGGTTCAAATGACTTAGCACATAGATTCTTGTTAGATTTCTTCTTGTATTTTTCATTCGCCATCTCAATCTTAGCTCTAACATTCTCATGTAGATTCTTTATTGTCTTAGCCTTTTTTGTCGTTTTATAGTTTGGTTTAAACTCACAAGGCAACGTAATCAGATCAATTGGAGTAAGAGGCTTTAGACCGTACACTACCATAAATGGTGAAGGTTTTGTAGTATATCTTGTTGAACGGTTGTAAGCAAACTCCGCTTGAGCCAACTTCAGATCACATTCCTTTAAGTTCTTCTTAATCAAACCCCGCAAACATTTAGTCAAAGTTCTGTTTGTTACCTCCGTTTGGGCATTAGTTTTGGATGACAAAAAATACTAAAGAGCAGCTTAGTACCAAGTAATATCCGCGAAGTCTTCCAAACATAGCTCAGAAAATTTGAATCACGATCAGAAAAAAATGGTAGTTGGAACCCCCAGAAGACAAACAACTTCCTTAAAGTACAAATCAGCAACCTGACTAGCATAATCCGTCTTGTGACAAGGTAAAAAATATGCCATCTTACTGAACCAATCAACCACAACCATCCTATAATCTTTGCCCCTCTGCGTTCTTGGAAATCCCACAATGAAATACATGCTCACATCGTCCCAAGGCTATGCAGGAACATGTAAAGGAGTGTAAAGTCCCGATTGAAGATGACTTTCCATGCTTTGACAAGTTGCACACCTTTCCACAAAAGTATGAACATCCTTTGTCGTCTTCGACCAAAAGAAATGCTCCTGCAGCATTTTCAACTTCTTATTGATACCAAAATGACCTGATAAAGCTCCAGCATGTGCTTCACGAGTAAAAAACTCCCTTATAGAACTTTTCAGAACACACCGCTTGTTTTCTTTGCAAATAAGCCTATCTTGCAGCTGGTACTGATTTGAACACTATTTTTGCACTCATTATAGACTTGTGTAAGTCTAAATCTTCTTCACACAGCTCTTTAATCATATCAGGATCCATAATTCACGAACCGAGTATAAAGATCGAAGCATACCTCCTTAAGAATGCATCTCCCAGAACATTCACTTTTGGCATGTGTATTGTTGAGCTTGTGATTGTTGAGCTTGTTATTGTTGTTGATAAACTTCAATGCTTCAGATCAGAATGAAAAAACAAAATATTCCGGCCTCAAGTAATGTTGCTAATAATGAAAAGCTCCCACAATCGCATAAAACTCATTCTCGTATGTTGATTAGTTCTTTCTAGATCCATTAAGCTTCTCACTAAAATAAGAAATAGGACGTTGTCCCTGGACAAAAACAGTTCCTATGCCAACTCCACTTGCATCCCACTCAACCTCAAATACATGGTTAAAATTAGGAAGCTTTAAAACGGTGCTTCATAGAGCTTTCACTTCAGCACTTCAAACGCCTTTTGTGCACCCATGCTCCACTCAAAATTATATTTCTTCAAGAACTCGGTTATTAGCCAGTGCTGAAAATCTGCGTAATCGTCTATAGGAAGAAGCAAGGCCATGAAAGCTTCTGATATCAGTTTGTGTAGTAGGAATTGACCAACTTCTTATCGTTTCTACTTTACTTTCATCCACTGAAATTCCATCTCCATAAATCACATATTCAAAAAACACAATAATAGAAGTGAAAAAATAACACTTCTCTGGCTTAGCATAGAGTTGGTTTGTGCGTGATACCCCCCATACATCTTGATGGTGATGTGAATTATCTACTTTTTTCAACTGTACACTAGAATATCATCAAACTAAACTAACACAAACTTTCCAATAAACTTGCATAGTACATGATTCATCAGCCTCATGAAAGTACTAGGTGCATTGGACAATCCAAATGAACCAACCATTCAAACAACCCATTATTTGTCTTGAATGCAGTTTTCATTCATCTTTTTCTTTCATTCTGATTGATGATAGTCAATTCTTAGATCAATCCTCGAAAACACCTTTGATACATTCAGCTCATCCATCATGTCATCCAAAAGTTGAATAGGATAACTTTTCACATGGTATTGTGGGCTTGAAAATACTCCAATATGCTCAACTCCATGAAATTTAGCTCATTAAATTTTTTTCCACATTTTTGACACTTCACATGTCCAAAAATCAACGAAGTAACGCTCAATCCATTCTGCCTTTGAACTACTCAGACATAATGATTGATATAAACATCATGAAATAGAAACAATATACAGAAGGAATTCGAATTATTTTCTCAAGATGAACAAAGTTTGAAATTTTGTCCTTAAAACCTTTGGAACAAATCTCTCTCTCTCTCCCTCGATACCATAATGCATGCCAAAAACCAGCTTTAAAAACCTAAATCTAGTCTTAAAATATGCATGAAATAAATCTGCAACTTATGGAGGCCACAAAAGGTAATTTCTGAAAACTTGCTACAGATTTGTAGGGGATGTCGATCGACAATTTCCATGATATCGATCGACGCCAGTGGAAAAACGTGAGCAATCTCCCTAGTTTATTCGTTTTTTGTTTCTTTTTCGTCTGGTTTGCCTTCAAAATCTCTGAAATGCTCCAAAGTCGCCTAAGTCAGGCAATACCCTATAAAGACTAATAAAGACTCTTAAAACACTTAAAAGACTCGATAAAACAATTGATATCATGGTTGAAAGCTGGTAAAAACCATGATATGTCAACTCCCCTAGACATAGCCTTTGATTGTCCTCAAGCAAAACAAAAACCTAAACATGTAAAAAGATTTGAAAACATGGAAACTCACCTTCTCTTTGTAGTATTGTGTTGACCACTCAGTAACTTTGTCAGGGTTCTGGCTTAACTTTGTCGGGATTCTGGCTTTTGTTGATTCCGATAATGAAACACATACCCGCTCGGGATTTTGGATTGAGCCCAATACTGCTTGATATGCTGACCATTCCTAACGAATTCCTTGCCTTTAGGATCCAAGAAAATAATCGCACAATATGGTCTAACCGATTTAACGGTGAAAGGGCATGACTAACAAGAACCAAATTTTTCGGAAATAGCTGTAAACGAGGAATTATAAAAAAAGTACCTGGTGATTCGGCTAAAAATGGCAAGTGATGATATTCTTATCATAATATGTCTTAGTGCACTCTTTGTAGATCTTGGAATTCTTATGTATGATGTCGAATCTCATCCAACTCGTTCACTTGTAAGAGTTTCCTTTCTGCAGAGGATTTGATGTCAAAATTCATCATCTTCACAGCCCATTCAGCCTTGTGCTCTAACTCAACGGGAAGGTAACACGTTTTTCCATATAATAGATAGAATGGTGTAATGCCAGCGTCGTCTTAAATGTAGTCATGTAATCCCATAGCACATCATCTAACTCTATAGACCAATCCTTACCGGTTTTTTCAACCATCTTCCCCATGCTTCTCATGATATGGAGTTGTTACTCGATGCTATACACCATGTGATTTCATGAATTTCTCAAAAAAATTTGTTGATAAAATGAGAACCTCCATCACTGACTACAATCAGAAGCACTCCAAATTTAGGAAAAATAATGTATTTGAACATCTTCAGCACCATTGAAGCATTATTGGTTTGACTAGCAATAGTTTCAACCCATTTAGATATTTAATCCACTGCAACCAAGATATACTTATTCATATATGATGGAGGAAACAGTCTAATATATTGATGCCTCAACAATAAAAAACCTCTACCTCTAGGATGAAGTCTTATGGCATCTCATATCGTTTCCTTATCTTCCCTTTCCTCTGACAAGCATCACAATGCAAAATAAATCTGTGAGCATCCTTGAACATTGTTGATCTCCAGAAACCACGTTGTAGGACTTTGGACAACCTACACTTCTATCTTCTTGACATACATTTTTAGTGCTTCTATCTTTCGATTCAGCTCCAAATATACACCATCATATTTGGTGTTGAGCGACTTAGTTTTTTGATGCTGATTTAAAATGATTTAATTCAGCATGGCATTAGTCTTTTCTTCGGGCTGAGATAGTTGACGGTCTCTAAAGTAATCAAAACAAGGTTTCTGATGAAAATTATTTTCGCTTTGGTTAGTGTTTCTAGCAGATGATTGTTCCTTGAATTCTACTCCACCATAGCTGCCTCCATGCCCATCAGGTGCATTCGAATTATTCATCTCTTGAGAGGGATAGTGCTGATTTTATGGATCTATACATTTGAGTTCTTGTAAGACAAGTAAGAGTTATTCCTAAAATGAAGATTATGTTTTCTGAATAATTTTGTGTTCCGATGTAGCTAATCTCTTCCTCTTGAGAATCATGTAGCTAGTCTCTTTCTCTTGAGAATCAGATTCTCATCCTTTGAAACTTTGATTGCTTCCATGGATGGTGTTGTCAATTGTGTAGTTGGATTTGATTGAGCATTGCTGATTTTTTAGAAGTTAATTCATCATACTTCTTAGCTCGGTAAATTGAAACGAGAGCTAAATCTAAATGTGGATTTGGGTTTTGTGCAATGATGCAAGCAATCTAAAAAAGATGCAAAAACTTATATTAAAAATGTTGGGTATTCAGGGAATCGGTAGAGGTTTATGATTTAGATTATTCATACATTAACAAATCGAGACAAACATATATATTTTCATCTTAAAACTCGAAACATATTTATTCGATAATTTAACTTTCATGGCGTAAAAACGAGTTGTCATATTAAAACTAAATAATACTTTCATAAGCAAACAAATTCAATAAAACTAAATCAGCGTTAGCATTCTAAGGATATAGTCTATTCAATTAATACGTGCCAATCAACCATGTATTGTCCAATTGATGGCTTTCCTAAATCAAAGCTAAAATGATCAGTTTAGTAACATGTATTAAGAACATGAATAAACCGAGGATAACTTCTATCCACATAATGTACCACCCTAGAAACAAAAATCTATCTACCAAACTATGAACTAATCATTTTATTCCCTACAACAGATCTACTCGTTCATTATGAAATAAACCCAAAAAATACTAAATGATTAGGGTTCAGATATATAACTTGTGATGAACTCCTAAAGCGACAAAGTAACAAGAACAATAGATCTAAAACAAAGAAAAAGAGCTTTTTGGTGGGCATGTGGGGACTTATTTTTTCTAATTTCATGGCTTATAATGTATATTTATAGGTGTAGGAGGTGGGTAGGCAAATTGATGACGACTTGGGAGACATCTTTGGAACATCGGAAACTGTTCATTACTCTGGGAATGGTGATCGAGCAATAAGAGGAGGTGATTGATCGATCACTCACCCTTATCGGTCAATCACATAGCTCGTTGATCGATTAGAAGGTCGATTATGTGCCACTAAAAATTCCCAAAGAGGGTGATTTATGAGGTGATCGAGCCAAGCAAGTTCATTGTCAATTGTCAATCACCTCTGTTTCTCTATTTGCTCCATAGTAACTCCATGCATACCAGTCTTTATTTTTTTGGACATATACTCAAATAGAATTGATATTATTGGTCTCAAATGATCTGGAGATGAAAACTAACATTCTCAGCAATCTTATGTACAACAAAGAGCAACTCTTCTCAAAATGTCTACCATGAGACAAAAGATCCTCTTTCATTGTGCAAGATCAAACAGTGGTAATTTCTCTATATGGTGCAAAAAGTCTGGTGCTGGGAGGCTTTCCAAGCTTAAACATGTTCAAATGCAGTTATTTTTTTTATCCTAAAACACATAAATTTATTGGTAATACTCGTAAAACTCCAAAGCACTGAAAAAAGATATTTAGCAAAATCTAGTCATTGTCTTATTAAAATCATATAAAATTTCTATTAAAAATTATTAAAATATAGAGTATATCATTAATCCATGATTAACAACTCCAAATTAGAAGAGGAGTAGTCACAACTGATTTTCACATCCATGAAATGGACCAGAATATGCCACTGATACTAGGAAGATGATATATTGTAGTAGTTGTCATCAATTTTCTCAACAACTGAATCTCACTTAAAAAGAGATAACAATGTTTTCTACCCTTCAATTCCTTCGACGAACTCTCTTGATAGGAAAAGGCTCAGTAAAGATCTACCTCAAGAAAGTATTGAATAGGAAGAAGTTGTACTCAAATGTCATGATACATTGACAAGATGGATGTTCTCGGAGGTGAGTATATTGGTACCACATACAACAGATGGGTTGAGCGTGGAAAAGATCCAGCAAATGATGATGATCACAAGATAAATTCTCCTGGAGGCTAAAGTCTTGGGAAAAAAAAAGAGAAAACCAGGCTGAAAGTGGACATATCACTTAAATTCTAACAAAAAACTTTCAAGTCAAGTTATATGATATTAAAAAGACGTGTTGAGTAGGAGGCAATCCATTAGTAAGTGTCTATATTATTTAGGATATTACTTTATTTTATCAGTAATAAATTTTGTAGTGTTAGAAAAAATTTTAAAAGTAATATTTTCCATGAAAATTATCTACCAAACTGAACGATCAAGGCAATGATCGACCAACCGATCGAACCCCTAAAGGAAGAGAGCTCTTAAAGGATTCTGATCCAACCATGAAAATTTAAGCTTGGAAATGACTTGTTCTATATTATTGACCCATCAAGGACCCTCTCTCAAAAGAAACTCAACGAAAAATGGTTCAGATCATGAACAAAGATTAGCAACAGGGTGATCCAAAACTGCCCAATTTCGTACATTATTTTAGTTAGATAAATGCAAGCATAGATGTGTAGCTCCAAAAGATTGTTATTATGTTCTAGAGGGTTATAAAAATATCTTCAATTGCCCTATAAAGCAGGGGATCTAGCAGACCTCTTCACACCTCAACTTTCTTCATATGGAGCCAATTATGTCCAATCTGGTCCAGTGGATATATTCTTTTAATTTATTTTGTTCACACCATTAAGAGAACTCAAAGACGTCACCACTTTATGACCAAGTTATCTAAATACAAGAAACCTTCATATTTTCTTTGTTGGCCAAAAATCAAGTTTTAATGGCCATATCAATCAAGCATTTGATTGCTTTATCATTTATGCTGATTTGCTTGTCATTTATGTTGATCTATTTTCTCTTTAAATTTCTTAGAATAGCCACGTACGAACTTATCTAATCTCACACTTTGAATTAATAAAAAAGTTCTCTTTTTCTCTTCAAACTTGTGTCCTTGATATTGGTTTGTTGTTAATCTGAGCCTTGTAAGTGAGTCACTTGTATATTTTTTCAATCGTGGATCAGAGTGTTTGTGAAATATAAAACTCTCTAGTTCGTCCATTAAATGAGAAACTCAATTAATATCCTCCTCTCTACCTCTATTTCGTCCATGTTTTGCCAAAGTTTATCAACTTTTGACAACTTTGTGAGTATGAGACTTAGAGCGATTCCAATTTTAAATCAGGGTCTCTGACACTACAAATGATGATCAGCTTAATGGAGGATCCACACGCAATGACCAAGAATACTTATAAAGAAAATTTGTCGTTTCTATTGATAACTGCAAAAGAGTTGTGTGTAAAAAGGCTGCAAAGAAACATTAGTAATACGTTCTTCAGCTTTTAACCTACTAGATCGATACATGTATAAAATAAAAACACAAAAAGGCTCAAAAGAAAAAAAACACAAAAAGATAATTTTTTGTAGTAAAAACAAAAAATACTAAACAAAAAAACTACTACGAATTTTGGTGGTCACAGAAATAACCATTAAGATGGTCTATTTTACCTATTAATAAAAATGGGATGAATTGGTGTTTGTGTTGTCTTGACTGGTTCTAGTCAGTTCCTTGAGTGGTCTTCGGTGTAGTCTTCATCTTGACATCCCTTTAGATTGTTGTAGTTGATATCTTCATGTTCTTACATGATCTTAGCTCTCGAAATGTCTTCTTGCTCCATTTGGCCTCTATCGCCCATGTTACTTGTAATTGTGATATATTGTAGTTGCGGTGTGTTCTTTGAGGGAGTCTTGGTATTCTGAACTCCTTGACCTGCCAAGTAAATAGACATACCAATTGGTCTTGTGTTATGATTAGCTTTCTTGATGCTTAAATGAGTGATATCCTCATATAATTCCTCCTCGGGGCCTAATGAGATATATTGTTGGATGCTTTGTTTTTGTCTGGTTAAAATGGATTCTCTTGGTTCTAGTGCGTTCTTGGGTGTCTCGAGATTAAGCTTCTCATGAAGGGTACCGGTCCTAGAGCGAGTCATGGAAGCCCCCTTAACAAAATAAGATGAAATAATCAAAATAATCATTCAGATATATGAAGAAAAAATAAAATAAACATGTAATCTTTTAAGAAAAATTAGGACCACCTCTTTTACCAGGCATGAACACTATTGTTCTTCCTCATCAGTATTCATAAAATAATGCATGAGTAACGAATTAATCTGTGAGGACGAACACACATGTCCACATGATCTACAAGATACACCAAACACGATATTATACGATTATATTGAACCGAAAAAATATCCCAGCAATATGTAATCATTTCATGAAGCACACATCTATTCATAGCAATCAGTGATAACAAATCACATCCTTCAACTTCTTAAAAAAAAACTAAAAGCAATCATTAAGCTTAATAGAATTCATATTTTTCACCAGTAGTGAAAAACATACAAGAGTTGCTTATTACTCATCCAACATTCTGTTATTAGGTTGTTCGGCCTAAACTACCAGCCACTATCCATACACTCAACATGCTTTTATCCATCAATCATCGAACATACTTCAACAAACATCAAATATTAATCATCATGCACCATTAAATTATACCTAGATCTAGCATAATCATATACACATAAGCCGAATGCATACTATGGATCCACATATTACATCTCCATCGTAATTATTTGATAAAAATCAGTTGACAAAATAGAGAACGAAAAATAGCATTTCAGGCAGTTATGATTGAAATGCCTGAAATGCTGTTTTCGGTAGAATGTAAATGCATTTTGGGTGACTGACGTTCGGGTCAGTGTTTCTAATCATGCGTTTGAGTTTTTTTTAAAAATATGAAGTATATTGGCCAGAAAGAGATGCAAATAATTACTAGAGTTTACC
The DNA here is from genome assembly GCA_000218505.1 of Schrenkiella parvula. Classification (NCBI taxonomy): domain Eukaryota; kingdom Viridiplantae; phylum Streptophyta; class Magnoliopsida; order Brassicales; family Brassicaceae; genus Schrenkiella; species Schrenkiella parvula. The sequence continues at coordinate 5,592,312 of CM001190.1, forward strand.
TTAAAACGAAACAACGTCAGTTCCAACGATGCACATATCAACCTCTTGCTCCTAGTCCTATATGTTCATTAGCAAATTGCCTCGGACAATCTTTACCTACAGTTGATTTTTTTTTCACTTCTTTCCTTTTTTGCAATTTGTGTCTTCTATAATGGTTCTAAACTTATCCAGTGAAGGCGTCTGGTCCTCAGTTTTGGAAACAATCCAACAATGTTTCGTTGTAAAGTTCGCTCTCTCCTCGCTTCACTCACGAGCCCTTTAGGCTAAGGTTTTTCATGTGGGCCGAAAGTTATTGGCTTTTCAGAACCATTGAGTCTTTTCCAGTTAGCCATTTCTTAACTAAGGAAGTGAATTGTCATCCTGCTTCCCAACGGGATTGGAGAAGACTGTGAAGGTTTGATGATGGGAATGATTTTGAGAGAGCGCTTGAGTTCGCTTTAGTCAAACGGAGACAAATTCACGACAACCTCAACGAAGAACGTTTTGGGAATATCCTCGAGACTTCTTTCTGGGAATGTTCAACCGTAAGAGCATCACAAAGATTGTTATTAAGCTACAAGTGCTAAAATGCATATATAGCACCCTACTTTTTTCTTTATTATTACTGATGGATTATAACTTTATAACAAAGGAACATACAAGATCAACGGTTTACAGCAAAACCTGAAGAAAGGATGCCGACGGACAACATGAATGTCTTTAGAGACAGAGCCCAAATAAAAGAATCATGATGAGATAAATAAAACAACTCATAAAACTAAGATTACAACACAAACATTAGAACTTTAAAGCTAGACAGGACACCCTTTACCAAAACAAACAGGAACGATCTAAACCCAATATAAAAGCCTTAGAACAAACTTATAGACAATAGCTTGAGATCCTTTAAGAAAGACAAATCGCGGATGCCATAGCCTGGCCAATCTACCGAACCTCCTATAGTGAAATAGTCCAAACAATATTGAGATTCCTAAGCTTCATAATTTAACAAAACAGAACTTTGAAAACTTTTTACAAGCATCTTCCGGATGCGCCAATATTAGTTAAAGCAGACTTGTAAATGTCGAGATAGAACTTTGACGAACAGACCAGATCTCAATCAAATCTGTAAGAGATTGTTAAAAATGATTTGCAGTAAAAATGTAGACGCAACCAAGTTTTGAATTTGGAAAGATGATTACAGTTCTAAGTTTTGTCTCATCTTTTACAACTGTAAGCGTATTCGATTACTTTCACATATACTATTTAAGAAAAACAACAAAGGAGATTGAAAAATAATAATAAGTCACAATTCATTTCGCTACTTGTTCGAGGACACCAACTTTCGTCTTCCATGAATCATCTTCTAATCCACTCGCCGGTAATGGTGGCAGCGAGAAGACGCTAACCGTGGAGCTACCACTGCGGATTTCCTTTAAAACCCTTAATGCAGACACAGTGCTCTTCATATACAAGCTCTCCATGTACTCGATCTCAGACAGATCTTTTGGAACTCTGAGAAGATCAGAACCATCAGTTTCTGTCTTCACCGTTCCAGAAGTTGTTGGCTCTCCTTCTTCTTCCTCTAGATTCCGACTTTTGTTATAGGGGAAGAGGCGGTCGAGCATAGCCTCGCACTCTTTCACAAATGCGTTGAGCAGGTCGGTTGTGAAGAAAGGTTCTTGCAGAACCTTTTGGATGAACGGTAGTCGGATAAGAGCACCAGTTCTTTTGTCATACTTTTTGAGAATCTTTGCTAATCCTGTAAACCAATAGAACCCAATTCTAAAAATTTAGAGAATAAGAATAAAGCAAAAAACGTTGAGTTATTATTCTTAAGAGAAAAGCATCTGAGATGAGTGGCCAATTAAACAAATTAGAGCATATTCCTTCATGTGGGCACATTTTTAATAAACAAATCATACACCAATCGTGAAGAATATCGACTCTTTCCATACGCGGAATGTGAACACTAATGCAAGTTACTGATTTCTCACAAAACCCCATTGAGCAAGTTTCTCTTACTAGGAAATGATAGTACCAACATAGCTGTTTGGATGAACCTAGACGCTATTAACTATTGACAGATAAAAGAAAAAGTGATGTTGTTCTGATCAGGCATCACCTTTAATCAATGCCTGGCTTTTCTAGTTAAGAGTGTAACGAATCTATGAGAAAGTAAAATGGAGAAAGAAAGATTACCTGTATAGTTAAGAGCACTATAATTCATCAAAAGGACCATTTCTCCATGAAAGTCTACAATCTCCTTCTTTATATTAATCACCTCTTCATTTGAATTCTTTGCTTTTGCCACTTGGTCCTTCAATTCCTGCGGTTCCCAAAAGTAAAGAGTTGAATATGCTGTTTAAAAGAAAAAAATGCTCCACGCAAAAACATTCTACCACTTGGACAATGATGATGAGTCAGTGAAATAGACCTAAACTAGGTGCAGAAATCTCTAACTATGCCTAAAGTAATGGCCATATAGGGCGGTCCGTAGATGGCGAGATTTGAGCCCTTGCCTCGACCCACAAGAGGGTCGTTCACCACTCGAAAAGCCGAACCATTAGTCCACCACTCCTAGGTTTTTCATTCAACTTCTTTCCAAAACAACTTGTATAACATGAATTCTACTCCACAGGGATAATAATTCAGTGAATTTGGAAGCCTATAACATATCCTTTTTGTTGAAAGCTTGGAATCCTAGAATTTGAGCCTTGGAATTGGAATCAACAATCAGGACATGTAATTAATATTCACATCGGATCACTACTAATAAACTTGATAATCCTAGGCTATAAAGATCACCTATTTCTGAAATATTTACATTGCTAATAACACAAAACATGAGTTTTGGAGATTTCAGGTTGTAAGAAACAGATCATACGAAAGCCTCTGAGTCTTCATCTAACAAAAGATGGTGACTTTTCGTATCGTTTCAGAGAATTTGATTCTTGGGTACCTTCAATCTGATGATGTATTCTTCCTCTTTCTCAACGAAGAAAGAATTGAATTTCTCAAGCTCGTCCTCGAGAAGGCGAATGAAATCAAGCTCCTCTTGCGTCATACCTGCTGTTGGATCTGCGTCGATGGAGTTGTGGTCGGATCTCGAACGTTTGTTTGGGCGATTCTCGCCGCCTTTAGGCTCCATGAGCTTCAGCTTCTTCTTGAGTTCCTTGTAGGAGAGAAACTTGTCTTGCCATTCAGGCAAGGTTTCTTCGATCTGATTGCTAAGGCTCTTGCCGAATTTCATGGCAGAAGGAGAAAGAAGCGAAGAGAAGAAAAGAAAAATCAAAAGTGAAAAAAAAATTCGTTGAGGCCTGCTCGTGGCTCATATATTTGCTTTTATTGATTGTCGAATATTCGTGGTTTTGTTTCTGGAATATCCATTTTTTTAGTCTCGCTTGTCGAGCATATCTCTTCATTTTAATATCTATTCTTTAATCTACGGTTTGTAAAAGATTCTTTCATTATATCCTTAATTAAATGTTTTTTCCGCGGGACACGTAAGAGTATGACTCCAAATGGTAACTACGTTATTCGGCGGTACAGTAAAAAGTAAAAAGAGATTATAAGTATGGTGGTGTATATATATTATATTATATAGATATGGCTTAGTTGATAATAATGAAAAATAAAAAAATCAATGATTGAATACTGTTTTTAAAACCATTACCTAGATCAAAAATCTATCAAATTACGAATTTACTCCTAAAAATTTGATTTTATTGCTGACCAAAATAGACCATATCCACTCGTTTTCATAAATCCACCCAATAAAACCGAATATATACGGTTAAAACAGGTTTTGTCTAAAACCTAAACAAGAAACACATTGGGCTACAATTTTTCAAAAAACATTTATCTCCCTCGTCGTAACTTTAGATATTTCCGGACAAGCTGAAAAACACGAAAAACTAAGAAGTACTAAAGTATCCAAAAACGAGCATACAGAGCACCCAATCAAATTTAACATTCGAAACAAGCATCCAAACGAATTTAGGTAAATCATGTTCGTCGTTTGTATTTGTCTTTCCATTTCAGTTTTAAAAATTCGTGACATATCCTCATCCGTTCTTCTTCTATTTGTGCTAGAAAAGGTTTGTTATGGGTCAAGCACAGACAAAAATGGCAGCATATTACGGAGAAGAGATTGAACAGAGAGTAGTTCCACAGGATATCATTGATTCTCCAAGTCGAGGAGAAGGGAGCCACGAAGAAGATAGCACCCGAACCATGAGCAATGTGGTTACAATGGTATTTAATTCAATTCAATTTGTTGGACGACTAGGTAGTTATTTGTTGAATAATGGTAAAACTAATTAATTTAGAAGAATATGTAATATTTGGTATTAATTGGTACAGTTGAGTTTATATTTGATTTTATAAGGTGGAACGAAAATGTAACACTTAATATTACTTGGTACAACTGAGTTTTTATTTGATATTATAAATTGTAACGAAAATGTAACACTTGATAGGTACAACTGTGTTTGTATGGGATTTTATAAACGGTAACACTTGGTATTACTAGGTACAATTGTGTTCGTATATGATTTAATAAGCAGTAACACTTGGTATTACTTGGTACGACTGAGTTTTTATTGCAGGTTGACGATGGAGAAACTCAAGTGACAGAGCCATTGCAACCAATGCGGATGTATTTTCCTCACTCTCCTCTGGAAAATGTTTGTGTTCTACAAATTCCAAAACTTATATGCAATGAACTATGTAGTCATCTTTAAATCTAAAATAAGTATGCAATTCAAAATATAAGTATTACCAGTATTACCAGTATCAGAAATTCAAAATAATAGTATTACCAGTATCACAAATTCAAAATAACAGTATTACCAGTATCACAAACTCATTAAATAAACGAAACAACACCAATTTTGAATTTAACCACGCATGATCAGTCAAGTTGCTTACTCCTCTTCCTTGTGTTTGGCTTTTCACCCACATATTCCTTTCTTGTCCTCTTACCGGGTTTAGCTCCTCCTACATCTCGGGAATGGATTATTGTCCCCTTGTAGGTCTTCATCGTCCTTTGCCCTCTTGCGGGCTGTCCTACAGGCTCCTTCTCTTTCGCCTTCTCTTCCGCCTTCTCTTCATCCTTCTCTCCTTCCTTCTCTTCTTCCTTCTCTTCCTCCTTTTCTTCCTCCTTCTCGTCCTCCTTCTCTTCCTCATTTTCTTCCTCCTACTCGTCCTCTTTCTCTTCTTCTTCCTCCTCTTCCTCCTCTTCCTCCTCCTCTTCTTCCTTCTCTTCCTCCTTCTCTTCCTCCTTCTCTTCCTCCTTCTCTTCCTCCTTCTCGTCTTCTTTCTCTTCTTCTTCCTCCTCTTCCTCCTTCTCTTCCTCATTCTGCATTTCCTTATCGTGCAATTAATATACAGTGCTACGTAGTATTACCGACTGTTCCATTAAGAATACCAAGTTAGCTAATAATCAAGTATTACCTAACACTCAGTGTTACCAAGTTATACCTATCAAAATGTCAAGTTTTACTCAGTGTAACCAAGTACTACCTATCAGAATACCAAGTGTTACTCAATGTTACCTTTTCAGATTCGTTTACATAAGCTTCTAATGGTAGAATTCTTATGTCCAAGCAATCTAATTTTTCATTGACTATCTTGAATCCTTCTTCCATGGCTTTCTTCAAACTCTCAACGACCTCTACCAGTCTAATATCTTCTGGGACGACCGCACTCTCAGGAGGTATGGCCGCGTTTTCATTCTCCTCCTCCAATTCATCTTCTTCTCGGGCTGCCACGTCTTGGTTGTACAACTCTTTAAACCATACCGGCCTCTTTTCGTTCATAAGGTACTGCGTCCAACCATCAACAACAATATCATCGACATCACATTCATTCCCTTCCTCGAAGATACGGCCCAGAGGAGATTCTTCATCATTGGATGTGATCAAGATGCTTTCGATTTCCTGTCAACATGAAGAAGGAATACAATTATATAATATAATTTAGATTAATATAATTTATAATGTGAGAAATATAGTTTCTAACCTTAATTCCACCAAGTGAATCATTGATTTCCGAAAGGGGAAATCCCATCATAGCACTTGCCTTAAACTTCGTCATGCACATCCTTGGACAATTACGGTTTGCGCTTACGTAATCTTCTCGGAATTTTTTCTTCAAAGATGGAATTGCCTCAAACGCGAGAAGCTGCACATGACACATATAATTACATTTATCAACAAGAATTATGAATAATGATATTATTAAATAAGATTTACATCCAAAGAAGTACAAAAACTTGGAAAAGAAAAGCCCGCTTTCCCGACGACCCCTCTGAAATGATCCATGGCATGCTGAATATCTCGCATATTCTGATCAAATGATAATCTCCCACATGGAAATGTCCTACACATCTCTAGATCATCAACCGCTCTTATGAAGAACAGCTCCACGGAGGATGCTCCGTTTCCGGTCATGCTCTTTTCGATCAATATGCTTGATAGGAAGTACATAATGCACATCCTCAACCTATCCGGGCAAGCTTTCATTTTCATAAGCTTTGTTTCTACATCCCCATAAGATATCTTCGAACCTCTGGGAAAATTCCATCCCCGAACCCTAAACCTCCCAACTGCTCATAATTCTCTGGATAGCTACGACAATTTAATCCAGAAATTAGCGCATGTTCTCTAAGGGAATACCTAATACCGTTGACGCAGAACCAAGCTTCTCTTGTCTTCTCAGTCTACACAGTCCGAAGCAAGAGCATCCACATGCCCATCACCTTGTGGTTACTGTCCCGATGCATGTGGAAGAAATGCTGGAACTGCGGATGAGACGAAAACCACTTCTTTTCGTCCTCTTTATGTTTTAGGCGATTCAGTGTATCCACTGCCTTTGTGAGAAAACAACGTGCACCAATCTTTATTTGCTTTTTATACTGCTTCGGATCGAAGTTCATCCGTATTGGCTGCAATGGCTATGTTGCTTGCGTTTCTCCATCGTCAACCTGCAATAAAAACTCAGTTATACCAAGTATTACAGCTTATAAGATCCTATATAAACACAGTCGTACCAAGTAATACCAACTGTTACCGCTTATAAAATCTTATACAAATAGAGTTCAACCTAGTAATACAAAGTGTTAGATTTTCGTTACCGATTATAAAATAAAAAACAAACTCAGTTCTACCAAGTTCTACCAAGTAATACCAAATGTTACATTTTTGTTCCAACTTATAATATCAAATTTAAACTCGGTCGTACCAAGTAATACCACGTGTTACTTATTATTCCTAATTCATTCAGTTTTACCAAGTTTTACCTAGTTGTTCAACAAATAACTACCTACAACTCATCGAACTACATACCGTTGTAATCGCAAAATCTGGGTTGCTCAATGTCCGGCTGCTATTATCTTTGTGGCTCTCTTCTCCTTCAGAATCAATGATTTCCTGTGGAACCACTCTCGGTTCGAGATCTTCTCCATAGTATGCGGCCCTCTTTGTTCTTGCTCGACCCATAATCCCAGCCTGTTTTTAGCACAAATCGGGATATGTCGCGATTGGGGATATGTCAAAATCGAAACGGGAATTCAAACGACGAACAACATTAACCCAAATCCCCATGGGACGCTTGATTCGAATGGTAATTTCGATTCGATGCTCTCTATGCTTGGTTTTGGATACCTAGTAATTCTTAGTTTTTCTGTTTTTCAGTCGTCGGGAGTTGGATCAAGGTCGCGATGAGGGAGAAGATTTTTTTTTAAAAATGTGGTAGATCCGTTTTTAATTAAGGTTCCTAAAACCCGTTTTAATCGGGTATATCCAGTTTTATTGGGTGGGTTGGCAGAACTCAAAAGATTCGCCTTATCCATATCAAAACGTTTGAGGATCTTTTTGGTATAGTTTGACTGATGCACAAATATTTTATCTCTCAGATGCTTTATCTGGAGCCCGAGACCCAATTTTGTTTGTCCAAGATCTTTCATTTCAAACTCTTCTTTCATATGAGTTTATGCATCATCAATTTCTTTTTGAGTTCCGATTAAATTCAGATCATAAACATAAAAAACAATGATCACAAAACTAGGTGATGATTTTTTAATAAATCCGCAAGAACATATCGTATTGTTCATATAATATTATCTTAACAAATATTACTTAAGCGATTATACCATATACGTCCGGATTGTTTTAACCCGTAAAGTGATAGCTGTAGTTTGACCGCACATATTTCTGTAGGTTTTGAACTTAAGGATTTCATATATATCATTATCTAGTGATCCATATAGATACGCTATCACAACATCCATTACAAATCTGAAAGTAATTGCATCCATGACCGGAGAATATGATTTTCATAATCAATTCACGGTCATTGAAAAAACCTTAAGAAACAAGTCGGGCTTTGTCTATTCTAATCTCTTTTTCTCATTTCTCTTTCGCACAAACACCCACTTGTACCCAACTGGTTTTTCATTTTCAGGAATTGTGACAATGGATCCAAAAATATTTCTCCCCCTTAAGCTGGAAATTCATCTTTATTAAAATGGCAATCGAAAAACCATGCCATAAAAATATTACTAGTTGCCGGTTCAAGATACCTAATTATACTTGGTGTTGTATACCCTGTATATTCCCATTTTCCTTTGCGGCCTCATTTTTGTTATTTGCAGAGGGGCTATCGGAACATAAACTGCACATCCAAAAATACGGATATGAGATATATCTGACTAATGGTCATATGCTAACTATAGTGGAGAATTATTATGATACAAACTTGCTCGTATCTGAAGTAGTGCTGCTGCATGCAGTATAGCAAGTACCCATACTGAACTGAGAGTTTTGTTCTTAATATTAACGGTTTTGCAATCAACTGTAACCATTTAATCAAAGATTCGGCCATGTCATTTTGTGTATGTGCATAGGGAACTGGATGCTCAACATCAATCATCATTGACATACAATAGTCATTAAATGTCGATGAAGTGAATTCTCAAGTGTTATCAAACCTTTTTTTTTTATGGCATATTCATGGACTTGTGCTCTCGGTATGATTATTTGGTAATGAATCTTGCGAAAGCCATATTTTGTGTTGTCAAGAGACACACATGTGCCATCTACTGGCTGCGTCAATTAATACCATAAAATATCAAAACGGCCCGCACGGTGGGTGGATCGACCAACATATATCACCATGTATTCTTTTTAAAAAATGCTGCTGGTGATTCATTCCCAAATTTAGTTGGTGATGACCGAGTTATAAAGTTTCCTTGAGAACATGCATTACATAAAAACTCACACGATTGCAAATTTTTCTCGTTTTTAACTAATGACTAATACAATTTGGCATAATTGTTTCTCATCATGACTGTACCAGGATGTCCTAGTCTTTCATGCCAAACATTGAATGTATTAGTAAACCCGAGGTTTACTATAACATACAATTCAGTCGTATTTATTTTTGTGCAATATAATCCAGAAGAAAACATTCTCAATTCTTCCAATATATGTTTCATCTCCGATGTAATGAAAAAAAAATTTCAATGCCATTTTTACTCATAGTCTCAATATGATATCCATTTCTTCGGATATCTTTAAAACTGAACATATCTCTCTGAGCTATTGGGGGATATAACACATCATTGATTTCAACATATTTTGTTCTCCTTGGCCTTGAAAAACTGGCTCTTTCGGCGTCTATGACAATTTTTTTCATTTCCAGATATTGTACTCACACTTCCAGCGAACTCTTTTATTTTGAGACTGGAAAAATATTTTTTATCGCTAATTATCGTTTGCGTTGTAGCACTGTCTAGCATACATATATCTCCATCCTGAATCTCAAATTGTGACATCTTCTGTATCATAAAAGATGCATTAAAAACATTTAACAATAATAAAAAGCTTCTATTATATAATCAAATTATTTTACAACAGAAAAGCTTATCTTATCATTTTATTGTCCATCCATACTCATGAGATCAACCATGAAATCTGAAACATCGAGATGAGTATCATCATTCAGGCCATGAAAAGAAGGTCTAGGTTCATTAGGATGGAAGTTAGGCGAGCTTGATGGTTCATCATCACAAATTTATTACTCTGTTCTGCAACAAGGAGGACTTGCAGCAACTCTGAATAACGAGTGTACCCATTTGACAGGTATTGTTGCTGCATGACTACATTTCCACGATGAAATGTGGAGAGAGTTTTCTCTATCAAACTATAATCGCTTACATTTTATCCACTTCACATCATCCTGAAAGTAATTCCCAACATCCCGGAATTAAGTTCACTAACATTTTTGTAATCCTGAAACTAGAGGTGTATCCACTCATGTTTGGCTTTTGGTAAGATCATATATTTCTGGTGATCAAACCATTCTTTTTATGATTTCTAAATATCTGCAGGATCTTCTTTCCTGATATATTCGGCTTTTAAACCATCGTGGATGTGGTGGAACAAAAATATTATGGCTTTTCCCTTTTGTTCATCCGATGTCGTTTCTGACTTATCGATGGTACCAAGAAGCCCGTTTCCTCGTAGTTGCATCGTTGCACCTACTGTCCATGTCATATAATGTTTTTCCAGATATATCAAGGTCAGCAATTTCGAGCTTCGCCAAATTTGACATGATAATTGTACCAATCATATAAAAAATTAATTTCAATTTTAGTTAAATTCTAATTTAAACTTTGCTTTAAAGAACATGATATAAATTTAAAAGTTGTTGCCTATACTAAATACAAAAAATATAAAAAAGTAATTTAAAATCAAAATTTTAAAAAATTTGAGTAGGCACTGTCTACCATAAAAGTAATTTAAAAATGGATCTCAACCTGCATAGCAACAATAATCTCTTGGAAACCAAGATACCCCTGTCTTATTACATCTGCAATTGCCCAGACCTATTAAAAATTTAGAAGAGAATGATCACAGTGTAGAGCATGATCACAAATGTTTAAAGTAAAGATATCATCATAACATCTTCTGTATCCTCACGTGAACTTGTTCAATCACTTATTAATAAGATTTCAACAAGTAAAACAACGTAACACAAACAATTTGAGACAAATCCTTACATGCTTCATCTCCGGTAAGTATAAGCATTATGATAATCAATCGTCACATACTTCAAAACCTCAAAACCGTAAGTATTTGATAACACAGTACATAAGAAGAAGTATTCTGATCTTTTCTTCTTCCTCCAAAGTTGAACTAATTCCTTGGAACAAATTTTCATAAGCATTTGAAGTTGCAAACTCTGTTAAAAAAGCTGGTAAGTTCACAAATAAAAGAGAAGATTCATAAATAACTTCAATTTAAAGTTAAAGATAAGTGTATATCATCTTCTAGAATTTAAAGATCTGCAAATTGATCTTCCAAACAACTTTGTTCATAATCCTTGCGAATCCAATCTTGAGTGCAAATTAGATCTTCAACCATTCTCGGGGTTAAAGAACAGTGAAAAGGATCAATGGCGCGACCACCTATACTAAAAGCTGACTCTGAAGCAATGGTTGCAACAGGTATAGCCAATAGATCTCTAGCCATTAGAGAAAGAGACTTGTCCTTTGAACCTGTCTTCTTCCACCAATTTAATATATCAAACTTGGATCTGATCTAGGAACACATAAATCAGCCAAATAGCTCTCTAACTCTGACTGATAAACAGAATGTTCTTCACTTTCTTCATGTATATCAATCAGAGAATCAAGGTCATAAGTTTCTGCAGACTCTTCAACTTTAGCTTCTAAAGAAGTGTTTACTCCTTGAACTTGACTAGTTTGCATTGACGAGTGGGAGACTTTAGCTTCATAGTGCAAAAACATCTTCTTTAGAACCAAATTTATTTTCTCAATCAAAGCTTCAGCTATGCTATCATGACCAGCACAATAGCTCTCACGGATTAACCAACTCACATGCTTCATTTTATACGGTGGATCAGTAACACAAGCAATGAAAATCACCAAGTTCATGTTCTCCATATCTCCCTTGTATTTATCAAATTTAGCCTTCATCTTAACTACCATTGCTTTTTTAATTGGCATTGGATTTGTTCAACCCCAACTTTCGTATCATTACACCAATCCTAAAATCTCTTTAAAATATGAATTCCGAGTAACATAACGAGTTGCTGAAATTTTCAGAGTGGCATCATAAAAAAACTTGAGCATAGGTGTATAAGTATTTGCATAGTCCCAATATGATTCAGAAGGAACACATAAATTCCCAAGTTCTACCTCATATTTCTCATCTTCTAACTCAAGCATATCAAAGCCTCTCTTTAATTTTAAAACTGACTCCAACATCAAATATGTTGAGTTCCATCTTGTTTCACCGTCAAGACATACACCAGCAGTAGATGAAAGCTTCAGGTGAAGATTCTTTGAATTTGTTTAATCTTGCTGGAGAGGATCTAACATACTGAACATCAGAATGTATTCGACTTATGGGTGCTTTATTTTCTTCCAATCCATCTTTGACAACCAGATTTAAGATATTTGCACCACATCTCATGGGAAGATATTCACCGTCGAGTAAACTAGTAACCCATGACTTAAGTCTTTTTTTAAGAATCTTAGTCCTACTTCATTTGCATTAGCGTTGTCTACTGTGATTGTGAAAACCTTGCTAATTCCCCAAGATACCAAGCAACTCTCAACCATTTTCCCAATAAGCTCGCCTTTATGACTCAGAATTTGGAAAACGTTTAAGATTTTATTTTGGAGATTCCAATTCTCATCAATGTAATGGGCTGTTAAGCACATATAGTTGATATTCTGAACTGAAGTCCAAGTATCTGTCGTAAGGGATACACTCCCTCTGTGATTCTGAAAGAACATCTTCAACTTTTTTTTTTCTTCAAGAAATAAATTGAAGCACTCTCTAGTGACAGTTCTACGAGAAGGTATTTCAAATCTAGGCTGAAGAATATATATGAATTCTCGAAATCCTTCCCTCTCCACAATCCTAAAAGGCAACTCATCTTTTATTATCATTCTGGTCAAACCTTTTCTGCAATCATCTTTATCATATGCTAAATATGATGGAACACCTCCATTACTCTTATATTTTTTGGGGTGATTCTTAAGGTTGCTTGCTTAAGTCTTTTCCCAGCAACAATTTCAACTTCAAGTTCTGGATCTAGCTTCTTACATCTAGCCATGTGTTTCTACATAGTATTGGTGACTCTTGATGGTGATTACAGTTAGCTTTGTCCCTATACTCTGTTTTCTTAAAATTATCACACACAGTAGATTTTTGTTTAGAGATTACCTTAGATTCCACATATTCGATTGTTGGAGCTGTTTCACCACCATTTAGAGATTACCTTAGATTCCACTCTGTCTCCATATCATTTCCATCAGCTTTTGGATTTCCACCACGTTCATGGTGCTCATGTTTCTTAGGTTCCATCTACACATGAAAATTTACGAGTTGAAGACATATCATGATTGAGATGAAAGTTGTGAAGGGTGAAGGATGAGACAAACCTGATTGGCTGGACGAACTAAATGACTGAGATGAAATAACCGATCAAATCAAGAAATTTGAGATGTATGAAATCGAGATGTAAGAAATCGAAATTTGAGATATAGAAATCTGAAAACTATGACTCTTTGAGAGTCGAACCCTAAAGACCTAAATGCAGCAGATGTTTTTTTCAAAACTATAAAATATAGCGTGACATTGTGTTTGGACTTTGGTGTTATCTGGTTGTTTTTTAATGGGCTCTGTTATATATTTTTTTTAACTAAAATCTTCAGCTGGGCTGTATTCACTAAACCCAATAGAATTATCTGATTTATATTTTAAAGCAGAAAATAAAACAAGTATTCTTTACAGATAATTAGTATTATTTGAACGAGTAACAAGTACCAAGTAATGGGGAAAGTATTACAAATTATAATAATACTTGATACTTGATCCGTACTTGAGAATAATAAAATTTATCGACTTAATACCCGATTTGACAACGCCAAATACTTTTTTTTCAAGGCAGGTCGAAGCAAGTTATGATTATAAGCCGGGTAACAAGTAATCATGCCCAGGCCTAGATGGAAGCAAGAAACCTTTGAGTCTGCATTTGTCTAAAATCATACCAAACTTTAAGTTTCCATTCATTGCCTATATATATATATATATATATATATTCTTTTATATATATATATATATATATATATTCTTTTGAAACACTTTTAAATTGTTAAACTAAGTTATATTATATTGAAAAAAATAATTGGATGTGATTTATAAGATGCTAGATAATAATAGACTTGCGTCTATGATTCATCTAACTTTTAGGTTGACGGATACACAGAAAAGCTAACACACGAAAGGCTCACCCGGAGCGTTATAAGATCTGTTCGGCCAGCAACACATATTCTAATAAGTAATGATAGAACAAGACCAACTTATAGGAAAGTCATGAGGATGGTCTTCTGTAAATAACCCTCTAAAGTAATGGATAAAAGCGTTCGAGAAGTTCAAAGTAGAGACTTACAAAGAGCTCTAATGTGTTCTATATTTATTATTTTTAATATTTTTATAGGTTTTAATATAAAATTTAGTAAGTATTGGTACATTGTTGGTGTTTTAAAAAGTTTTACAGTTTATTTAGAGCTTTTGGATAAAAAAGGATGAAAATCAAGTATTTTAGAGATTTCACAGTTTTGAGACTTCATAAGTTTTGCATCAGACGGAGGACTTTCGATGATGCGAGACTCTAATTTGGGAACAAGACAGAAAATAATGTTAACTCCATCTACAAATGATTTGAAGACGATTTAACAGACATATATAGAACATTAAAATTATACCAAAAATGCTAAAATTGTTTTGTATGACAGCATGGATGAAAGAAGCTAGGGAATATGACTTGATCCACGGGGTGTGGTCGAACACCTGGTTTTAAACTAAGAAACCGGGAGTCTAAGACTGCATGTTCGACCGAGCAATTGATTTAGTATTAGACTGATCCGATCGAACACCCCTCCTAAAAATATGAGATTTGCTAGATATGCTCAAGAGTCATTCATGGAAAAACCGTAGCCATGTTATATACCTATAAAAAGACACCAAGAGCTACGAAATTCATCGGACATTGCCCTGAAAAGCCTCCAACTTTAAAGCTTCTTTAGTTACAAAATCACCAAAAGTTTTTTAGTTTATTGTTTTTTTTTCTCATTGTTTTTATTACTCGTTTTTGGAGAAAATCTCGCATTTTTGTACTTATTAGAGAAGTTTTATGAACTTTATCTTCGCTTATTTCATTAGCAAGATGTTTTCCATGATTTCTCTTATTAGAATTTTGTAGATTCATTGTTGGAAATATGAATTTCTGAAGAGCAACCATTCATGGTTTGATAGATACATATTATAACCAGAATATGTAATCCTTTGTTTAGTTTTGTCTTTAATCATGTTACTAGATTAATCACTTAAAAATAGTGTAAGAAAGTCATTGCTTAAACACCACTTGAGTGATTGGTTGGAACTGAATTAGACAAGCTATATCAAGGAAATAATGTAGTTGATTTCATAAATTTTTGTTAATATATCAAACCTGAATATTTAGTGGTTGCTTAGCCTTACTATTTACTTCGAGACTATAATTTAGATTGCTAGAATCACTCTTTTAATACCCCAAACCGTGCTAATTAAATAATTTTTTGATCATAGTGTCTATTTTTTGCCTCCTTAATCATTTCCATCTGCTCTTTTGTTGTTTTGGTGACTTTTGATTTAAGTTGGTTTTAACGACGAGAGTAAGTGTAACGAATAGTAGTGTTTCGAATTTTAGGATGAAACAATGAAGTAAGTTGCTACTAGGAAGTAAAATATGAATAGTGTAATTCATAAACCCTCAAAGATTTTTAATCATAATCCTTTACATCGTTTTATTGGTTTCGTTATATGCACCATTACAATTAACAAAACCCACATTTTCGACATTGTTCTAGCTTTTCTTAGAAGATTTTTGTGTACTCTATTCTTCTTTGGTTCATTTAAATACTATGATTGATTACTATACAATTGCAACTGATTTATTTTCTTCAGTTTTAGGTCTACAAATTTCTGAGATAGCAATGTCTCTTGGCAAGACATTATGCAGGCCGAATCAAGGTAAGTAATCTCCTCACCCATATGGAATAGATAAGATACTTCATCGGTTATACGTCTAGGGAAGAGTTCTAATTCCCTTCTCCGGGGAGAGACCTTTACGTAAAACCTATACATGTACCTTAAAGGTAAAACCGACTAAGTACATTATCTATACAAATGGGTGAGGAGATTACTTACCCTGAATTGGTCTCACTTACGCCCCCACATACCTTCCACTCTCTCTGTGGGTGCCATTTGACTTGGATATCAAAGAGCTTTAGAGAGAGAAACCCTTAATTCCCCGCTCCAGGGCCTTTTGATATCTTGCTACTTTTGCTTTTTAATCTTCCAAAGGAGCTCCATCCATCCGATCACCTAGATAAGCTCTCCTAGGATGATTTCTCATCATCTCCCCAGAAAATGGACTCCTACCCTAATCTCAATTACTATACCATCAACACCAGAATGCATTCCATCATCGACTGGTCACTGATTTGGGTTAAGTTTTCATTCAACAAGTCCTACCTGCAAGTGCACCACAGCAAATAAAAAATTAGTATAGCTGGGATCAAATATACATGGATTTGGAATTTCACACTACGAAATATTGACAGGGTCATCGCTACCAGCCACCTTTGAGAAGTTAGATGCAACGGACATGAGAGTCTAGACAAGGATAATGGAAAGACCATCTTCCTTGTTGAGCAAGTAAATGGCGAAGGAGAGACAGACTGTCATTAATTTTCTCTCCCTAGACTCTAATACCGTTACTAAGAAACCCCCAGACCATTCAAAGAATGAATCATAGGATGAATCAAAAAATGTGTCAGCCACTACATCAGGAAATGCATCAGAGCTAGTGAAGCAAAAAGATGATTTAAGAGCCAATGACGTAGGATAAATGAAAGATAACAATGACAGAAGGTTATAGGGGAATCAATATGAATACTAATAACATTGGAACCTAGAGAAAGCATATTCAAACTAGCATAACCGGTGCTATAAGAACTACTTTAATCGGACCCAGAAACAAACATCGTTCGTCTGGAACATTTTCTTTATTTGGTTCAATCCAAAAATATGATCGGCGTCCATGAGACTTTGTGATACTTCTAGAAGCTTCCTAAAATATCCTAAGGTGCACCAACATGCATCGGGTCAAGCAGATCCATATGTGCCTTCAAATGAACCAACTGAAGCCATTTATGGCAGGCATGAGGGTCGGCCAATTTAATCACTTTCAAACCATAATATGACAACTATGAGAGAGTCTTAGACGTCTAAAAGAGTCCACAAACACCTTCCCATGCACCAGCAACCACATGATCAGGTGGTTTCTTTGGCTTATACATTTTTCTTATGTAGACGTGTTCACAATTTGTGTCTTAAATCTCTGTTTCTTCAAAGCTTTTGTAACTTGGAGTCATTCTGAATGCATTTAGGCGTCCCAAGATCACACCATTTTCTGGTCTAGTTATCTACAGACAAAGAACCCACACTTCCCTCATTTGTCCAATTTTCTAATCAATTCACAAAAGGCTAGTTTCTCATTAGATCTTAGAGATCCTTTCCTCAAGCCTAGAAAAGCCTACCTTCATTTTCATTGTATAAGCACCCTTGATAATATATTTTAATAAACGTAAAGTTTTCTTTTACAAAGACCGAGTTTCTTTGTGTTACTTTTTGTATTAGTTGAGTTTTGTAAGTAAGTCACTAGTCTCTCTTAAGGTGCTGAAAATCAGATTGTTTGAGTAATTTAAGCCTTTTAGTTCGTCCATTAATTGAGTGAGTAAGTCCTCATCATCCATCTGACTGAATGAGTTAATCGTTGTCCATGTGATTGAGTGAGTCAATCATCAATTTTCACCTCCGTCTCTACATTTATTCCACTTATGCGTGCATTTAACTTGGAATCTCTTGATCATTCATTGATCTTAAGTTGGAATGATATCAATCTTATATATCAAAAGAGCAAATAAGAAAGCACCATTTGGAGTCAAGTAGCATAATGGTCTACATGTTACTTTGTTGATTTTTGGAGCAGCTTAGTGTCTAAAAACGTGGGAAATAGGTTATGGGCTATTACCATATGAGGATTTGATATGCTCAAAAATAATTTCTAGAGCTACTCTGCAAATTTAGAAAATTGCAATCGTAGTATAAAGGATCGAATCCACAGAGACTCAAGATCGCACAATAGATCGTTGTTTTGAATTAAGCTAAACGATAATAAATGTAATTAGAATAAGCATAGCAACAAAAAGATGTAATAAATTTGATTGGGAGAAAGCTAGGCGTGGAGATTCTCAGGTAGATTCCAATAATATAATGAATAAATTATCAATGGTTTAATTAAGAACTTCACAAACTCGAAACACAGTTATAAAATTAACCAACTTTCGCTGCGGAAATTATCTATGTCTAAATCTAGAATCCTAAATTTCTTTGTAAATTCAACAATTTAAACAAGCATTAAAGTCAAGGTTTGATTGTTCATAAAATCTCTAAACCAAATTCCTTTGCGAATAAATATTTTGCTCATCTATGATAGTTAAGGCAATCAATCACACTTTCGTGTCTACCAATCAACCTAAGTTCTAAATTCTTGGTTACGAGTCTAGAATTAGCATTAAGCAAAATTCATATGAAGAACTCTATTGATAACCCTAACAAATTAAATTCTAATCTAACAATTCATCTTCTACCTTTAAAAACCACTAAACCTAATAAGAAATCTACTCAGACATGATTAATGAAACAAAAATCATAATTGAAATAGAAAGCATAAGAGAAATTAATAGAGAATTAAAAGGGGTTCTGATACTAGGTTTTTGTGGTGATTTTAGTGATCAATTACCCTAAGTACTTTCATTGTCATTGCAGTACAATAGGTTATCAATCCAAATGGGTGTTATCCTAGCAATCAAGATATGATCAGAGCAGATTAAGTCAATCAAGTAGATAGCTTTTAGAGGTGAGAATCTAGGATTCTCGATGACAAAGATAAGGCAGTACGAATCTAGAAAGCAAACAAGGCAATGTAAGAGTGAAAGCAATGTAAGAAAACGTATGAAACAAACAATTAGATAGAAGGCTCCTAAGGATGGGGTAATCGACCAATAATTCTCCTAGATCTACCTTAAGTGTTTAACAAAACTCAATTGAGCTAGTTCCTAGACAATAGACCTCTCAACCAGACGAATCCACTCCCGTGACAGAGCTAAAATCGTGGTAAAGCAATACTCAAATCATGCAAAATTTAGACATATCAGGTTCGAATTCTTTTCGCGGGACGAACAAGGTTTGGAATTGCCTCCCCAAAAAATCTGGAATAAATATGTCTAAAATCTTAATAGAATAAAATGTAGGTCTAAACAAGGATCCAAATAACTAATACATAGGTTAAAATCGCGGAGGGGCTATTTTACAAATAGAAGAGAGCCAATTTATAATTTTCCAGGGATCTATGTACCAAAGACTCTTGGTAATAATTTGCCAGAATTTGTCAGAATCTATGTGCCAGAATTTGCAAGACGACTTGATCTCTTCAGCAACAACTCTTGGTTGTCTCCAAAATTCTCCAATGTCTCCAATTAAGTTTCAAACGTCCATAAACCTACAAAGACTCGAAAATTACCTATATCATGGTTAAAAACCTGGAAAAACCCCTAACAACCTGGAAAAACCTGGAAAAACCAAAAGACTATATATAAAATACCTATATCATGGTTAAAAACCTGGAAAAACCATGATATATCAATTCCCCCAGACTTAGCTTTTGCTTGCCCTCAAGCAAAACAGAAAACTAAACCCGTGAAAGAAGTTTGAAAACGCGGAAACTCACCTTCTTTTCAGGATACTGTGCTCGCCACATTAACTTAAAATCCACATACTGCAAGATCAATCCAAAACCAAACCACCATGTACTTCTCAGTAGCTTTATGAAGCATCCCATATTAAACCCACAATTTCACAACATTATCTAATAAACCTTCATCGCCATACCTCATCAATGATATCAATGCCAAGAACCTTCTAGACTCATTTCCTTACAATACCATAACAAATCAACCATACAACTTTTCAACTTTTTGGTACCATTTCTCTCCCCTAGACTTATTCATTTTTCATTCTATTCTTTTCATTGCATTTATTTCTTTTTATTTCTTTTTTTTTGGCAAAGATGTACACGAATAGTAGTATCACGGGAAATTTTTCTAGCCTTGCTTGTACATTTGTGTGATCATTTCTTTGAAGAGAGATAGGGGGTAATGAGAAATTTTCCTAACCCTTCAAGTCACAGAAAATCATCTCAATCTTTTTTTTATTACTCAGATTAGGGAGAGGGGTACCGTAATTTATCATATAGGAGTTGCAATTGTTAGGTATGCACGAGGAGTCAAACTCTACGAACACCGGTCACATCGAAAAGCTCATAAATTGGTTCGGATTTAGTGAACTTATCTGGATATATGGATGTCTCTAGTTAACTAGTCGGACTACGGATCTTTTATTAGTCGAATATGAATTGATTCTACAGTAATGGTCACTCAGATAAAACGGTGAACTCAATAAACAAAGAAAAAGATCATAATTTTCAACCAATTTGACTCAATAAAACTGACTGAAACTAACACAACTCACTAAAAAACAAAACAAAACAAAGTACATCAGTATTTCCTCGTCCAGACTTAAACAACACTGTCTACAGTGTTATTAAGACTAAAGTTCGAAAGAACAAACAAAAGGAAAAATGAATGAAGAAAGACAAGGTCGAGAATACTTACCTGTTGGGGTGGTGTCGAGCAACACCATGTCTGGGTGTCGATTGACACTCGGGTCGGCTCCTCGCTCTTTTGTGCAATCTGAAATAGAAATACAAACAAAATAAAGGTGGGTTGCCTCCCACTAAGGACTTGTTTTTAGTCGTTAGCTTAACTTTGTGAAAAGCATCTCAGCCATGGTGGTGTATATGCATTAGGTGCATGATGTCAACAAAGAAAATAAGGAATATCATCAGAGATGATTGACAAAGGGTGTCGACCGACACAAGCAGTGGTGTCGACCGACACAAGCAGTGGTGTCGACCGACACAAGGAGTGGTGTTGACTGACACCAAGCCTGCAACTCGAGTTTCTGCACCTTTTTCAACATTTAACCCTGAAAAAACCGATGCAAACTGAGTATCCGTGGAGGTTTCTACACAGAAGGTCTGTCCATTAATGGCGGGTTTCGTCCTTAGCATGTCCATGCTAAAATTCATGAGCATATCCCCAACATTAAGCTCTATCTTCCCTTTCTTGCAGTCAATCAATGCTCTTGCAATTGCTACGACAGACCTTCCTAAGATAAGAGGATCTTTGGGTTCTTCATCATATTTCAAAACCACAAAATCTACATGGATGAAGCATCCACCAATCTTAGCTGGAACATCAGCTAGTATTAGAGAGACTCTTGACGATTTGAAATCAGTCATTCCTATACGCTGAGCAACTGATAGTGGCATGAGAATTTTCAAATCTGTCGTTAGAGATCGAACAATAGCTTCTCTGGTCAGCAACACCCCTTCCTCGGGGCTTAAATCATTTGCAACCATCCTCTTGACATACCGCTTGAAATCCGGCGACGTCTTGACCTTATCAAAAATCGGAGTTGGTCAACTAATCTATCCACTATCGCCTTGCATTTAGCCTCTTCAATCTCCTTCTTCGACTTCTTTGGCTTGGGGTATGGTATCCTAGACTTGTACACACTCTCTTTCACTGTTGTAGGCGATTTAGAACTGTCCTGAGTGGTCTGCATCAGGTGTCGACCGTCACTGAGGTGGTGTCGGTCGACACTCAAACCTCTTGTCGACTCCAATCGTTCTTCTGTGTCGACCCTGGTCGATTTTGGTCCGTCAAAGTCGAGTCTTCGAGACTTCGTGAGGGGTGTCGACCGACAACAAGGTGGTGTCGATCGACACCAAAATCATGTATCGACTCTTCTGTATTGACCTTGGTTTATTTTTCTTCGTCAGAACTCGTATTGGTGAAATTCTGCACTGGTGTCGACCTTCACTGATTTCTGCTTTCCAGAAACATCATCGGTGTCGACCTTGGTCGATTTCCTTTCGCCAAAACTCGAATAGACTGCTTTCTAATGGTGTCTACCGACACCCGGTTCAGAATTCCAAAATCTTCGTTTTTCAAATCTTCAACCTCCACGAATTCTCCTGCATCAAGACCATTTTTCAACATTATATTCAGCTCTTTTCCACTTCCAACCATGATGCCATTGACGTGATGCCTCTTGTTGTTTTGTCTCTTGTCGGATTCGGCGGTTTGCGCAACTTGAATATCTAGGTTCTTGACATGAGTCTTCAAAGCTTCAAACTTCCCATTCAAATCCTGATACAAGACATCAATTTTCCCATTAAAGTCCACGGTGATCTTTTGCTGACCTTCTAGAATCTGGTCCAACATTGACTACACATTATTTGGAGGAGGTGTTTTGTAAAATGAAGAACCAAAGTTCCTTGCGACACTGCTGTCCAGATAAGGCTTCTGGTATTGAGGGTTTGTAGTGTAACCAGAAGAGTTCTGATTTCCCATGAAGGCCTTCCTCTGACTATTCCATTGAAGTTTTTGTTGCCCTGTTGATTACCAATTGCTGACCTTGAAAACCCGTTCCATTGATGAAATTAACATCCGCTCCCTCAAATTATACAGCTGGCTCAATTGTCTCAACCTCAGCAACAAACTGAACCGATTTCTTACCCAGAATTAGACTATGCATAGAATCCAACTTAGCCTTCACCTCAGCAAGCTGAATACCATCCATGTTTCCAGCTTGCTTTTTCCTCTCAAAATCTGCATTCTTGGTACTATCGCTAGATGTCAAGTTCTCAATCAGCACATAAGCGTCCTCTGAATACCTAGTGTTGAAGTTCCCATTTCTTGCAGCGTCTAAGGCCATCTGGCACCTGCGATTTATACCTCTGCAAAAGGTACCCAAGAGCTAAACCTCACTAAAACCATGATGTGGGCAATCTCTCTGATATGCCATGAATCTCACCTAAGCAGTCCTGAATGCTTCTGTCGGTCCTTGAAAAAATGTAGAGATTTTTGTTCTCAGCTCCTCGGACCTCGCATCATCGTAGAAGTTGTTCAAAAAGGCATTCTTAGTGTCCTCCCAATTTGTCAGCGATCCCGGCTGACTCTGCTTAAGCCAATAAGCAGAGTGTCCAGCAAGAGAGTATGGGAAAAGCTTACAGAAAAGATAGTCGTTGGACACCCTAATGTATTTGATGCTCGTCACCAAGTCTTCAAACTTCTCAATATGGTCCATAGGGTGCTCATGAGAGAAACCATGGAAAAGATGCTGACCCACAAGAGTGTAGTATGCGGGCTTCAGCTCGAAGTCATTTCTCTAAAACGGAGGAGGTCTAATCTCAGACCGATTAGCTCAGAACTGATTAGGTCTGTTGTAGTCACCAAGTGTTCTCCGACGACGAACTCCAATTGCACAATTCCTCTCGTGGGCTTGCTGTGCGTTTCCTTCATCAATAGAGACTACATCAGGAATAACATTCCCTTCTCCATCCAATCTTTGGCCTCTCGTGTTGCGTACATGACCCTCTTGATTGATACACAGAGTTTTAACCCTATATAACTACTGCAAGTGCACAACAAGTGTTGTAGTAATGTAGGAATCGAATCCACAAGGACGAAGGGTCACACGATGATTTTATGAGATTTAAATTAAGCTTAGATGAAAAATAAATTTGGTGAGAGTAATGAAACCACAAAAATAAGTATTGCGATCTAAAAACAATAAATAAATGAAGCGCTAGGTCAAGGATAATTCACACAAAATTTAGAATCACAAATCAGAGAATCGAACAGAGAAATCATTAAGCACGTTCTAGAACTCAAATTGCCAATTTATAATCAATCTACAGTCATAGCATCAATTACTATGTCTAAAAACCTAAGATTCTAAACTGTCGTTTGAATTCAAGGAGTTAAGCATGCATTAAGATCGAGTTGATATGTTCACAAAACGTCTTAACATCAGCTTTCGTTGGCTAAGGACGTTTTGCTCATCTATGTTCTTTCACGCATTTAATCACACACTTTTGGTGAGTTAAACAGCATAAAACCAAAAACTAGGTAGCTAATCAAGTTTCATCATTAAGATCAACAATAGATGAAGAACTATAAGATAGATCCCTATTCTAACAATTCTGATTTAGCAATTCATGAATTCCACTAAAATCCTAAACCTAACTATGAATCTACTCACACATATTTGCAGAGAATAAGCAAAGAGATATGAGATAAATTATAATAGAGTTCAATAGATAAAAGATCGGGTTTAGAAATATTGTCCAAATTTTTTCAGAAGAGGATCAGAAATCGTCTCCCAAGAGTTGCAAAGTTCCAAAGCTCAAAAGTATGAATAAAAATCGGTTCTCTCTCTAAAATGCTCTAAAAATTAAGTATGTAGGTATTGAGGCGGCTTGGATAAGATATTGGGAGGATAAAGTCGAATCTAGGTAAACTAGAAAATATTCTTTTTTATCTTGTCAAAGTGGAGCGGGTGCTCCAAATGATGCTTTGGAATCTTTGCGCGGCTTCTTTCTCCTTTTTTCTCAAATGTCTCCAGTAGCTCAAATCCTTGTCCACAGCCTCTCAATAACCTGAAATGACTCAAAAACAATCAAAAGGACTCGATAAAGACTCAAAAACAACTGTTAGTACGCGTCAAGAACGCAAGACATCAACTCCCCCGAACTTCAACTTTTGTTTATCCTCAAACAAACAGAAATCTCAGCACAAGAAGGAGGTCTGAAAACATGGGAACTCACATATCCTTTAGAATGCCTCGTGACCTTCACCTTTGTAAACCACATCAATCAAAATCAACCTTAGCTAGTACTTCCATGTACTCTATCTTAAGCTTAGCAACCATACAAATCCCAACCCACAATCGATAAGAGTTATCCAAAATTACCATTGCTGACCTCTTTTAAGTTTAAAGTGTGCAGTCTCATCGAGGGAATATCGATCAAAAAACACGTGGACTCTTACCCGTTCAAATATCTGACCACACAGACAGTCTTATTTCCGGTTCCTTTCCTCTCCCTTTTCTCACTTCCTTTGTCGATTTTTCCCTACTTTTCTAGGATATCATTTTATTTTTTCTAGGTAATCATTTTATTTTTTTCTATCGATTGCTTTTCACGGACAGGCTTCCATGAAGTGTGAGAAGTAACGATTTTACGTCAAATTTCCGGTTCACTTCCTTACCACCTATATCCTATTTATTTTCTTTTGTCGAAGGGAAGAGAGAGGGAAACCGTACTCACACAGACTAGTCTTTTCAGGCCTGAGTGAGGAATCCGATTCGATGTATGACAAGCCCCAAGATGAGAGAATTTAGTTCATTTGGTGTGAAGCCAGCCTTGGATCCTTCAAACCCTCGAAGAGATATGGGGAATATTGGTAGGTCAATCCACTTACGGGTTTTCCATTTAGAAAAATCTGCAGTAAATTGTTAAATGAATGGTTACTAAACTGTTGGTTAAAACGGTTAGTTCCAAGAAAATCTTATAGTTCCCGACCAAGTTTTGACTTAATAAAACACCTTAAGAAAAAAAATGATCACAAAAAGAACAAACGCGTTAGTAGACAATGAATGCCCTCCCCCAGACTTATTTCACACCGTCTCGGTGTGAAAATAAACCAAGAAGAAGGCAGAACAAAACTAACATCTTTTATTAAGACTTACATGGTTGGAGCACCACGGCGGAGCAGGTGCTCTATCATACTTTCTTTGTCTGGAGCAGTAGTTGTTCCCGCGGAGCAGGTGCTCTGTCTGGTCGCTCCATCATTTTTTTTGAACCTGAAACAAAGAAAACTAAAACAAAAAAATCAGAAGTAAGATAAAAATTATTTGAAGTATGTACACATTACCGGTGGGTTGCCTCTCCACCAAACGCTTGGTTAAAGTCGTTAGCTTGACTTTGGTGTCATGTATCAATCATGTTGACATGAGGGCTTGCTCCAAAATAAGCTCCACAATTGGACATCTTCAAATTTAGAGAACCTTGTCCAGCATACCATTCACAGCATCCTTGCCTATCTCTTTCAACTCTAAGTAGAGAATAGCTCTAACCTTAGAGAAAGGCTTAGAGGTACTTTTGCACTTCACCTTATACTCAATTATGTCTCCATCACATCCTTGAGGGATCAAAATCATTTTAGGACCACGCTTAATCCTTTTGCTCTTCACTTTTCCCTTCAACTTTTCCTTCTCACTTAGTTTAATTGTTAAGTGAGAATCTCCATCCAAGACTTCTTTGATCTCACTCTTATCACAAAAATCTTTCTCATGATTAACTATCAATATCTCTCTATCGACTACTAAGATGCAAGAGGCATGTTTTATGATTCCTCTAGTGGGGATGGCTTTGTAGAAAATCTTTTTGTTGATGTTGGAAAACGAAATTCTCTTATTAGGCATATCGATAATTGCACCCACTGTGGCCAACATCTCCCTGTCTGACACGTGTCAACATTTCCCTGCCTGACACGTGTCAGCCCCGCAAAAAAAAAAAAAACATTTCCGCGAAACAACACAACGTTTTGTTGGCAATGTCTTCTTTCTATGAACCCTAAAAAAAACTCTTATTCTCTCTCGCCGCAACCAAAATCGCCACTATCTTCTCCATCTTCTTCCTCCTTCCGTATGGCGAACTTCTTCTTCATCATTTACTTCTTTCTCTCTGTGAAGAGGAATCGCCACCGTCTTCTTCATTTCCCCCCATCTTCTTCGGATTCTTTCTCTTTCTCGCCGTGAAGAGGAATCGTCTCCATCTTCTTCGTTCTTCCCGATCGCTATCATTTTCTTCGTCGTTTCCGATCTATCATCTCCACCCTCTCTTCCACGTACGCTCCCATACACCTTACTATTCTCTGAATCATTTTTTTCTTTTTGTAGCTCATCCGCTGTCGCTAATTTGAGGTCGTGGAGTCGTTGTTCGGTTGTCTTCCGTCGTCTCTTCCTCGCATCTCCGCCGTTTAATCTCTGGTAACGAATTTTCCTTTGCTGATTTATTCATTTTTTACAACGCTCCTGAAATTGAGAATCTGAATCGGTTATTAATTATTTTCCTGTACTCTCCGTCCCGGAATCAAAGGGATAGCGATTGTGCATCCGGCTTTCTGGGGAAGAGATCCGGTGGATGAGGACGATGTGCAAGACAGAGAAATGAGAAGCGGAATCGCGGAAGTTTGGGAGAAGATCACGAGTCCGAATAGCCTGAAAGGAATGGACGATCCGTTTTTTAAGGTGGTTGGATCCGATTTGGATTTTTCCGGGTTGGGATGTGAGAAGGTTTTGGTTGCGGTGGCCGGAAAAGATGTTTTCATGAGGCAAGGTTTGGGTTACGCGGCGAAGCTATTTTGTTTTATTTTTGTTTTTAACTTTTCTTGATGATGTTTTTATGAGAAGAATTATCTCTTGAATAAATTTGAATTTGATTTGGTTTAGGTCAATATATTTGCAAGTTAATAAAATACACGGATTTGCTTGAGCCAGTCAATATAAGGGGTTGCACCAAACACACACATGTTGATCCTATTCGTATAATGATTTATATATGTGTTATTGTCTTTGTTAGAAAACCAATAGATTCAGTGAAACTGTAAATTGTTGTCGGATTATAACGTGATTGTAACATTTAATATGAATCTTTAAGATCATTTTTTATTTTACTCATATTCATCTTGCTTTTGGTAGGTCTGGGCATTGAGAATAGGATCATAATGTTAGAGAATAGCTGCTACTATTGCTTCTGCCAGTAACATTTCCTGCAATATAAGAGTAAACCTATTTGTCTCTTTGTAGTATGTTCTGTACCCAGTAAACTTATTGTTCAGTCTTTGGTAATGGATTTCAGGAAGAACTTGAAACACTCTGAAGAATGCTTGGACATGGAGGATCTAAAACCCGGATTTCAAGAGATAAGTAAATCGTCTTTCTCTGTGATTGTTTATGAATGCCAATTATGACTGCTACATTAATTCTGTGTAATTTAAAAAAATAAAACAGTTTCTCCATCATCTATTGCAGGTTAAGGTGAAGATTAAAAAAGAGGGGGAGAGGAAGTCAATTAGTTTGGATGAAGGACATGAACCTGTTAAAAAGAAACGAACATTATAATTCCAAACTCATTTTGAAATACATCCTGCATTAACATTTTGTTAGAGAAACAATTTCAAATTTGTACTTGCATTTAATTATAGACATTGTTGTTCAATTTAAAAGAATGTTCTTAAAGCAAAAAACGTAAACATCATAATCTAACTTTCGTCTTTTTATAACAAAGTTATTAGTTTCCATTACATACAAACCAAAAAAATTTCAATAACCGAAAAGACATCCGCGTGTATACGCGGGTTCTCAGCTAATATGTTTAAAAACCTAAGATTCTAAACTATCGTTTGAATTCAGGGAGTTAAACATGCATTAAGATCGAGTTTGATATGTTCACAAAACGCCTTAATATCAGCTTTCTTTGGCTAAGGACGTTTTGCTCATCTATGTTCTTTCAACCTAAAACCAGAAACTAGGTAGCTAATCAAGTTTCAGCATTAAGTTCAACAATAGATGAAGAACTAGAAGATAGATCCCTATTCTAACAATTCTAATTTAGCAATTCATGAATTCCATTGAAACCCTAAACCTAACTATGAATCTACTCACACATAATTGCAGAGAATAAGAAAAGAGATATGAGAGAAAGCATAATAGAATTTATTAGATCAAAGATAGGGTTCTCTCAAAAAGAGGATCATAAATCATCTCCCAAAAGTTTGTAAAGTTTCCAAAGCTGAAAATATAAATCAAAATCGGTTCTTTCTCTAAAAAGCTCTAAAAAATCATGTATGCACGTATTGAGCCGGCTTGGATAAGATATTGGGAGGATAAGGTCGAATCTAGGTAAAATACAAAAGATCATTTTTTATCTCGTCTAAGTGGAGCGGGTGCTCCAATAGTGGAGAGGGTGCTCCAAATGATGCTCCACACCCTTTTTGTTCCGCTTCTTTCTCATGTTTGCTCAAATGTGACAAGCAGCTCCAATCCTTGTCCACAGCATCTCAATAACCTGAAATGACTCAAAAACAACCAAAATGATTCGATAAAGACTCAAAAACAACTGTTAGTACGCGTCAAGAACGCAACACATCATTGATTACGTAAGACTCCAACAGCATCCTGGACTAAAACCACATGGTTTACCATATCTGCTGGCCTCTTAGTTCTCCGGTTCGTTCGCTCTAACTCTAGTAGTTCCCAATTAGAAAGAGTGACTAGCTCAATGTCCTTGTTGCTTCAGGTTTAGCGATTAGGCATACACCTGAAACACACAAGTAAAACAAGAGATAGAGCTACATAAGTATAAAAGTAACAAAAAGTTTAGACTTAAATCAAATGGCGAATCAAAGAGTCCTCGGCAACGGCGCCAAAATTTGATAAGCTCAAAAGTAATCCCTGGAGCTACTCTACAAATTCAGATAATTGCAATCGTAGTATAAAGGGGTCGAATCCACAGAAACTGAAGATCACACAATAGATCGTAGTTTTGAATTAAGCTAAACGATAATAAATTTAATTAAAATAAGCAAAGCAACAAAAATATGTAATAAATTCAATTGGGAGAAAGCTAGGCATGGAGATTCTTAGGTAGATCCAAATTACATAATGAATAAATAGTCAAGGGTTTAATTAAGAACCGTTCACAAATTCGAAACACAGTTGTAAAATTAAGCAAATTTCACAGCGAAAAGAACGGTCAGATGACAACCTTGGTGGGCTCAAACTCAAAATACCAGCTTTCCATGGGAGGAATGACCCGGATGCGTACCTTGAATGGGAACGAAAGATTGAGCTGGTGTTTCCTTAGATAGATCCACACTAGATCTCCTTTCTCGAAGGTTTGTTCACGTCGACGTCTGTTGGCTTATTCAGCATACCGCTTGGTCCGTTCGACAATGTTTTGCCTGGCCTTCTCATGGATTTTCTTAACCTGTTATGCCCTTTCACTCAAAGGTAAAGTATGGTCTTAAATGTGGTCTTGGTCTTTGGTCTTTGGTCTTTTGTCTTGGTCCTGGCCGGCCCTAAATGCGCTAGCCGTGGGCCGCTGTCGGCCTTGACTCGGCCGTTACGGTCGAGCGCGTGCGCGGTCGCCTTAACCGGCTGGTGCGGCGACCAGTTCGGTATATGTGGTCGGTTCGGCCGGTTCATCTTGATAGAAATTGAAGTCTCGAACCAAGGCAACTGTAACCGCCTCTTGAAGGCTTTTGCCGCGGGACCGTGTCATTGGACCGGGTGAAAATGACATTGGGTCGTCATTGACCAAATCTCGGTCGCCGGTTTGGTTCTTAGGTAGCATATCTCGGCCATCTTCACGTCCAGCACGATGCATGGGTAAACTGCTCGATCACTCGACTTAGCAGCTCCACTTGGTCGATAGATAGCTCGGTTCCGGTCGTTCGGTCGTGGGTTTCGAACCTGTGCTTGATCTGGTCATACCGGGTCGGTCGGGGTTGGGTCGGAACGAGCCATCCTCCCTAGACTCGCGGTCCAACTGTGGGTCGGGCGATCCGGTACCATGGTCCATGATTGTATCACCAAGTCTCATGATTCTTTGCTCTTTAGCTGATGGTGACTTGATGTCCTCATCAACGGGATTTGGAGAGAAAACTGGATGCCAAAGATCTGAAAAGCGGCGGAAGAAGCTGTCGTCGGGAGAAAGAAGTAGTCGGGCAAGCAGAGATCGTTGTGGGAGATAGGGGGTCAGAGTTTGAGAAAAAACCAAAAACGACGAAGAAAAAGAACCAATCGATCCCCTCTATGGCTGGGGTGTCCAAAAAGCTGAATATTTTTCTGGGCCAACTCTCTCCAAAAATGAAGACAAAAATAAAATCATATGGGCCTTCACATAGCCCAAAAAGGCCAAAGGAAAAAACTCTACACCGGGAAAAGAGTCCCAAAGGAAAATAACGGGTAAAATGAATGTGATTACATGGAATTGTCAAGGGGTGGGATTAACTCGGAACTCTGAGAAAGGAAAAAGAACTTTCGTTTCGATAAACGGTTGCTGGGAAAACCCGGTTTTAAAGAAGCTGTGATCTCGGGATGGAGCACGTCCGATCGGTTGCCCTGTAGTAATCTCTATCAGAAAGTTGTTTCATGCTGGAAAATGATCGCTCGATGGAAAAAGATATTACCCTCCAATTCTGCGAGACAAATCGAGGAACTCAAGCAGCAGATCGATGCAGCCCAAGACGATGAAAACTCAACTCTTGAGGAGTATGAAGACTTAAGGAGGAGACTATGCACAGCTTTTCGCGAGGAGGAGATTTTTTGGAAGCAAAAAAGCAGGAACCTTTGGCATAGAGAAGGGAATAAAAATACAAAGTTTTTCCATGCTACAACTAAACTCAGGAGAGCAAGAAATCGAATACTATCCCTTAAAGATCGAAACGGTAATTGGACCGATACACCGCAGAACATTGAACGAGTGGCGACCAGCTACTTCCAAGATATTTTAACGACAGTAAAACCCCCAGATATTATCGACTCCCTCCGGTACATTACCGAGAAAGTTCCAAACCATGTCAATTGTGCTCTCGTAGCGGATCCCTCAAATGAGGAGATTAAAGCGACCCTCTTTGATATAAATCCAGATAAGGCTCCGGGTCCGGACGGCATGATTAGTAAATTTTTCCAACGTTTCTGGCCTATTATGGGTCAAGACATTATTAAACTTGTTAAAGACTTTTTTACGACGGGGAGATTCGATCCGAGACTAAACCAAACCAACATTTGTCTAATCCCAAAGAAAGATCGGCCGAGATCAATGACGGAGTTCTGACCGATTAGCTTGTGTAACGTTAGCTACAAAATTATCTCCAAGCTCATGTGCAAAAGACTGAAAAGAGCCCTCCCTAATCTAATCTCGGAAACAAAATCAGCCTTTATGGCTAGACGGTTGATTACCGATAACATTCTGCTAGCACAGGAAAACTTCCATGCGTTACGAACAAATTGTATGTGTAGCTCTGATTTTATGGCCATCAAAACAGACATGAGTAAGGCTTATGATAGAGTGGAATGGGACTTTCTTCGAGCTATGATGCTCAAACTTGGCTTTGCAGCAAGATGGGTGGAGTTGCTGATGTACTGTATTTCTTTTGTTTCCTATCAAGTCCTTATTAAACCCTCCCGAGGCCTCCGTCAGGGAGACCCCCTTTCACCATTCTTATTTATTATATGTACAGAAGCAATTATATCCTTCTTGAATGGGGCGGAAAGAGAAAAGAGGATTTCAAAAATGAAGATCGCTAGAACGAGCCCCCCTGTTTTACACCTTCTGTTTGCAGACGATAGCTTTTTTCTGCAAAGCAGATATCCTGCAAAGTGCAGAGGTCCTGAGGATAATTAAAATCTATGAAGATGCGTCGGACCAACAGCTGAACCCGACAAAATCTTCAGTTTGTTTCGGAAAAAAGGTGACCCTATTATCAGACACTCTATTAAGGAGGCAATCGGCATAACCAACGAAGGCGGGATGGAGATGTATCTTGGACTACCCGAACAGATATGCGGTTCAAAGAAAAAAATCTTCGCTTAGGATCGGCTAAATAACCGGGTCAATACGTGGTCGGCATAACTCCTCTCCAAAGGCGATAAGGAAGTCCAAATCAAATCAGTGGCCCAAGCGATTCCGACATACGTTATGTCATTTTTCCCTTCCCCCAATGCATAATTGAAAATCTGAGAAGTGCTATTTCAAATTTCTGCTGGAGTTCCCAACAGAACAATAAAAGGCTACACTGGATCGCCTGGGACAAGATTTGTATTCCCCGTGAGATGGCAGGCCTTGGATTTCGTGACCTACATAATTTTAACCGTGCTTTGCTCGCAAAACAACTATGGCGCCTACTACAATACCCTAATTCCCTCTTGGCAAGAGTCCTAAAAGGTAGATATTATAGGAATTCTGACCCTTTTACAGCCAGGAAGATATACTCGCCATCTTTCGGTTGGCGAAGTATCGTGGCCACAAGAGAATGTCTCTTTCAGGGGCTACGGAAGGCGATCAGATCCGGGGAAAATACAAAGGTTTGGAGTGAAAAATGGATCCCTGATATTCTGGCAAGGAAGCCGAGAAGTAGAGTTCAACTTAGCCGACAAGATCCGGATCTCCTTGTCTGCCAGCTTTTAAGCCATGCCGGAGGAGGTTGGAATGAGGCTCTTCTACGTGACCTTTTCCATCCCGAGGATACCCGACTTATCATCGGGATGCGGCCCAAACGTACCTCCTTACAGGATGACTACCTATGGGCACATACAAAATCTGGCATGTATACAGTAAAATCAGGCTATGAACAAATATGGAAGTTACACCTGACTTGTGCGAGCCAAGATATCTTAGAACCCAGCATTACGGGTCTCCTCAGTCACGTATGGAATGTAAAAGCCCCTAGAAACCTAAAACACATCATGTGGCAAGCGCTATATGGGTGTGTAGCGACAAACCAAAGACTTACGCATAAACACCTGGGCACAGATAAGACGTGCTCTAGATGCGGAGCAGCGGAAGAAACGGTAAACCATTTACTTTTTGAATGACCACCAGCAGTTCAAGTATGGGCACTATCGGACATCCCGTCCATTCCGGGTGCTTCCGCCCCACCAAGTATGATATATCCTTGGATTATCTCGTATATCTGGAAGGCTAGAAACGACAAGATTTTCAATGGAAAAGATACCCTAGCTAGCCATACCTTACATTTGGCTAAGGCAGAAGTGGACAGTTGGTGTGAAGCAAATCTGGAGGGAGACAAGGAAGAGGAGTGCGAGAGGCCTGCTCAAGCTGTCTCTATGCCACAAGCAGCGCCACAAGGTGTAGTCACATGTCAGATTGATGTCTCATGGACGGAAGGGGCCCTGGTTAGCGGTCTCGGCTGGATTCTAACAGTTGTAGATGGTGTCTGTCAGCGCTACACGCGGAGATGGATGGTCTCCTCTAGGCCATGGCTTGCCTGAGAGAGAGGGGCTACTCAGCTATTAGCTTCAAGACAAATTGTTCAGACATCCTCAAAATGATTGAAGAACCACTTGATTGGCCCACCTTCAAGGCGGAGTTGGACGAATTTCACATCCTAAAAACTAATTTCGATTATTGTAGAGTTCGAGTTATCCCACACACTAGTAATGATACGTGCAGATGCACTAGCGAAATGTTCCCGTTTGAAAGGCTATTTCTTTTCCCATGTAAGTCAGAACAATCTAGTAGAGGAGCCCCTTCTGGGAATCCCTTTATCCGGTCAAACTTAAGTTAATCTATGGAGAAAGTTGACAAAAAAAACAATAGCCAACAATTTTTGATGAATGCTTGTGAAGCTACAATACGAGAAGAAGATGACTTTCATCAAGAGATTGAATCTGACGGTTCATACTCTCAAAAAGAGGAATTGAATTTTGTTGGAGCTAATACCAAAACCTAAACTTCAGTAACATATTCAAAAACAACTTCCAGAAAATGAAAAAAAAATCTCTTAGCGGAATCTAAACGTTGAGAAATCATGTACCATGTCTATCCGCAACAAGCAAAGGAAGTTTGAAAACGTCAAATATGGAAGCAACACAAACATTAAATATGGAAGCAGTGAAAAATTCCGACCACGAACTATGTTTAACTCTGAGGTTGCACATCAAACGCTTAACAAGGAACACCTCAAGCTGCGGTTACGAGCCCTTGCACATCACGAAAGACAAGCTCGAAGCAATGATGTAACAACTACTTAGTTCTCAACATAACAAGGACGATTGTATGTACAACGACTTCTGGAAAATTTAAATCTTTATCTATCCATGTCAAGAAATTGGATACACAAGTTTCTCAAACCTATGAAATCATTAAAAGACAAGTATAAGTCTTAAATAATAAGGTAGAAGACAACCCAAAATGCTATTGCAATGCGAGCTTGTCGGAAAAGAAGGTTCCGTTTTCTTTCTGCTCTATGAAACCATTAAGAGGAGATCCGAGGAAGCTGAAACTCCTTCATTTGAGAAACCAAAACACCAACCATTTCAAAGATTTAAGGAAGTAGAAGATCCCATGAGCATCTTGTTTTCTTGTTAGATCATGAGAATCAAACTTAAGGACAGTTTGTGTGATACCGGAGCCAATTTCAACATCATGTCAAGAGCCTTTGCTGAAAAGTTAGGACTTAAAAAAGATGCTCCGTCTTCCATAAGTTTTATATTAGGAGATTCATCTCAAAAAGAAACCTAATGAGTTCCTGCTGAGTCATGACACGGAGAAACCATTGATCTTCGGCCGCGCTTCCTAGATATCGTTGACACCATCATTGATCATGCCAACAAAAATGTTGTGTTCTTAAACGTGAACCGCAAGAAGTTCTACCCAGCCGTCGTAATACTATGAAACAAAAGAGCGTGTTTAAAATAAAATATTCAAGCTCACTAAAAGATAACGGAAAAGCGATAGGAAATTCTTATTCTTTCAAGCCTAGGCGACACAATTGAGGAAGAGATAGCTAAGATTGTCAAGAGTACCAAACATGTCATCCGTAATGATACGCCGCTGATGTAAAGGACCTATGAATCTTCTGAATGAAGGTTTCAAAGGAACTCCCTTCCTACGTCTATGTGGTTAACCAAAATCAAGCTAAACGACGTTAAACAAAAGCGTTTGATAGAGGCAATCCATTTGGCCGTGTTCTTAGTTTAGTTTTATTTCTTTTTTTTAATGCTTTGCTTTTCTAAGTTTCAGGCTTTCTAAATAAATAAACAAAAAACCTAGAAGATCAAAATACCAAGAAAAACCAACAAAATATGATGAAGGTACCGAGAGAATCTCACCCAGTTAGGGAGAGCCAAAGACGCTGCAAGAAATGGTTGGCCGGGAGGCAAACTTTGACCTTTCGTATACCTCCTAACCAAACTTGGGTGTCTTACAGCCTGGTTGGACGTCAGCTGGTCGCGACCATGATACCCCAGCTTGTGACCAACACGCTTTCAGCACCCCCAGCTCCATGTCTCGTCCTCTCATTTTTCCCTTCAAGTTTCCATCAATTCTATCGAACTATATTCTTCTCCAAGGCGTGTGCATGATTTCTAGACCGCATCTTTCAAAACCAAAACCGCGGTATACAACTAAAGCAATAAGACTACAAGATATGATATGGTCTTCATTAAGCCAAAATTTATATCCTATCGATGACCTTCTGTTCATATCAAGCTTTCTTCCGGAGATACAATTATTTGTATCTAGGAATATGAAGTTACAAGAATAAAGAACATTTTTTACCTAACGTCTTGAAAATCAGAAAACCATGAATTAAACTCCATCTAAATCAGACTCTGAATCAGCAGTTCAAATTTAAATTTTTTTGGTCATCTCCACCTTCTTGAATGCACAACTAAATTAAAAACACAACAGACCGAATAACGTCTTTGAGCAGGACGAACCACTCGACCGTTGGAGGTTGGCAAATGGATTTCTCGAGCAAATGGACCTGACAAGACGAAGGATTGAGCCAGAATTTCCTTGGAACGGGAGGAATTCGAAGATACTCGCATTGACTGAATCATAACCGAGCCGTTACAACCCGACCAAGTGCAGATTCAGAAATCACGACCTGACGATCATTCCAACAACCGGAACCGAGTTATCTATCGACCAAGTGGAACTTCTAAGACAAGTGATCGAAACGGATTACCCATGCATCGGGCTGAATTTGAAGCTGACCGAGAAATTTTACCCATGGGCCGAACCGGTGACTTTGACTTAACCGACGACGACCCAGTGACATTTCAACCCGGTCCAATGACAAGATCCCGTGGTAAAAGTCTTCAAGAAGCAGTAACACTTGCCTTGGTTCGTGATTTTAATGTCACTCAAAACGGACTGGCCAAACCGAACCTTTTTACCGTGTTGGTCGCATCACAACCCGGTTTGGACGACTGTGCGCTCGACAGCAACGGTCGAGTCAATGTCAACAGCGACCAACAGCTCGGCGCATTGAAGGCCGACTAAGACCAAGACTGCATTAAAGGCCGACCAAGACCACGTGACTTTAATGCTCTTTAATTTTCTTTTATTTCTTTTTATTTTCTTTGATTCCAATAATGTTTGCCATAGGATTTTCACTATAAATTGACATTGTATTTGTCATTTGTAGACACAAATTTTTTTCATGCTATTCTAAGAGTTTTCTTATTTCCTAAAGACTTAGAGATTTCTTTTTTTTTTGTTCTTTAGAGCTTTTGGTTGTTTAGTGCGTCATATCTAATCAACAATCTTTCCTAGTGTCTTGGTACGTCATATCTAAGGCTAGTAAAACTATATCGGTATACCATTGGGCTTTCACACCCTTTGACGGTTTGAATCATTCCACCATCACACCGTGAGCGTTACTGACCTTTCGAAGTTCTTTATCGAAATGCATCAACCATTCTTCAAATTTAATTTCCTCGAAAATATTGTCTCAAATAGCCAACCCGATTGAATCGTTCAGCTTGTCAGGAAATGTCGTCGTACGGATTTTGGCTAGTCAAAATTTTGAAATTTTTTGGAAGAATAAAATATAAACGAAGTGAAGGTGTCTTGGTATATAGGTACCTAATCAAAAGCGTGTGACTGCATTACAGATTCTGAGGCCTTTTTCTACCAAACTTCACCCAAAGCAATAATCAACGTAGTTCGGCACCGGTTTTGGCTCGACATTATTTTCTTCCAAAACGGCTGCCATCAATTTCACCTGTGCACGTTTGAATAATATAGCTTTGCATCTTTTGAAACGTTTGGTCAAATTAACCTCGGCAGCAATTTCTTCTGCAGCATTTAACCTCGGTTACCATATGAGAACGGTTCGGCCATACGAAACAAATTGGCTCGGCCATACAAAGCGAAACATTTCAGTCGTACAAGGCAAAACGGCTTGGCGGCTGCAAAATTTCCAACTCGTCATTATAATCTCTAACTCTGACGAGCTGGGGAGCTAACTATTGGGGCCGGAGTTTATCCCTCCAAGATCCACAGATAAAATGGCTAGGTATGTAAATTGGCCTGGACAAAACCCAAGGAAAGACACGACGGAATCTAACAAACTAATCAGACGCGACCGACGAGCCATCTCTCTTGTGGGATAAAACAACATGTCATGGGCAAGGAAACACATCATTGGACGAGGTGACACATCTTGGGCAGAGACGACACATCCTAGGCCTAGGCAACGCGTGTTGGGCCAAAGCGACATGTCTTGGGCTGAGGCGATGCAACCTAGCCCAAGGTGACGCCTCCTGGTACTAGACGACGCGTCATGGGCCAAGGT
The DNA here is from genome assembly GCA_000218505.1 of Schrenkiella parvula. Lineage (NCBI taxonomy): Eukaryota > Viridiplantae > Streptophyta > Magnoliopsida > Brassicales > Brassicaceae > Schrenkiella > Schrenkiella parvula. The sequence goes on from CM001190.1 coordinate 5,630,803, forward strand.
GACGTGTCGTGGCCGAGGAAAAGTATCTTGGGCGAGGGAATGGTCAGCAGGCCAAGGCAATGGATCACAAGTCCTTTGAGCCAATCCAGATTACCGTTTGCCCTAGAAGAACATAGTAGAATCACTTAAGATCAGCGAAAAAAGAAGAAGAGAGAAAAAAATCTCATAAAATAATTACAGAAAACCCTTTACAAATTTTCCCGATCAAAAGTTAATTAGTACGAAAGCAGATCATTACAATAATCCCTTACTTTCCTTCATGGTGGCCTTTGAGGTCATCTACCTTATGCATGATATTTCCTTTGGAAGATTTTTATAGGATCTAAGCAAGGGGTCGTTACTCATCCTTCGTAAGGACGAACACTTATCCTACGTTTATCCGCTATTCCACCAGTCCTGAACATCCCTAGGCAACATGAAAATCCTCAGAATAGAAAACCCAAACTATTTCGTCTCGAATAGTTGTGTATCTTTAAAACTTTAAATACCATGTTATATTCATGTGTTGTATCATAATTGAATTTTTTCCATTGTTTTAAATAGTGGAATATTTATGTTATAAAATATTAACACATTATAAAGTTTATTTACCAATTAAAGTTTCAATATTTATATTACATATAACATATTAGTCATCAAAGTGGCCACATTGAAAATAATAAATTTTATTGATCATGATTAAAGAAATACTATAATGACACTAAAAGTTTGACTGATTAATTGTTTTACTATCATTTTTCTATGAAATCACTTAAAGGTAGATAATTGAATATAGTTTGTAATTTGAAAAAAATAGCTATTTTTAACTATAGTCAATAATATGTATACCAGAAAGTTGTGTATGATTTGATTAATCATATAAGTATATAAACAGTTTAGAATTGCTGAAAGTGCTTGTGTTTTTAAGTACTACTCAGAGGTTGCTTAAATGTATACTCTTGAAGTTTTTAAAATTTATTTTTTATGAATATGTATTAAATTTTCAAAGAACTAATGGCTCGACATGAGTTAATTATGACTTATTGAGATTGGTCCGAACAGATCTCATTTACACTGTGTAATGTCATTGGACATCAAAACACTTAGAGTTCACAATCAGATAAGGCTTTGTGAAGGGACTTGAAAATAATTTTTAGGAGGCGGAGGGTTTCTTTTGGAAGCAAATGTGACACGCCAAAAAGACTGTCCTAACATAAATGCATGGTTCGATAAAAAGGGTAAACATTACAGTTTTGTTTGTTCTAAATGAATCTTGTGGAAGTTCCTAAATATATTTGGTGGTTAGATTTTTCTGCTACTACTCATATATCTCATATTAAGCAGGGAATCAATTTGATGCAGTCTATAAGAGGACCTGAACATACTTCTTTATGGGAAACATGATGAAGCCACGAATAGAAGGCATTGTGACACATTAATTGATCATGGACATTGGATGTGATGTGGATCATGAAAGGTATCTCTATGTAGATGAATGTGCTATGAATCTTGTTTCCATAAGTATTTTGGACAATGTAGGTTTTGATTTTAAGGTTGGACATGGTGTTTTTTCAATTTACCAAAATTATTACTTTATAGTAATGTACTTTATTTAATTCACTTTATCGTTTCAATCTTTATATAAAGTTCTATGAATCCTTGTTCAATATTGAAAGTCGAGGTATTAGAAATAGTGCATCTGATGATAGATTTACTTTCATGTGGCATTAAAGATTGGTTCATATTTTCAAAGAGTGGATAATAAGGTTGGTATAGAATGGCATTCTTCCTCAATTGGATTTTAGTGATCTAATTGTGTATATTTCATTAAAGAAAGCAAATCTAAACATATTATAAAGAAACCAGGGACAAGAAGCACTATGTTTCTTAAGTTAATTAATACTGTTATATGTAGCCTTTTCGATGCTTCTTCTTATAATGCTGAAAAGTACATTGTCATTTATTGATGATTACACACGTTTTGGATATACATATCTACTACGTGAAAATTCCAAGTCAATAAACATCTTAGTGGTATTCATCGGTGAGGTAGAAAGGAAATTAGATTTTAAAAAATAAAGATTGTAAGATCTGAAAATGGTGGTGAGTTTTACAGAAAATTTAATGACTGTGGAAATGTTCGGTACATTTTCAAAGTAACATGAAAGTAAAGACATTTTGTACATAGTATACAATGTCTCATACACCTCAGCAGAATGGTATACCTGAGAGGCATAATCGTACTTTAATGGATATGGTTAGTAGCATGTTGAGTAGTTGTTCTTTATCCCTTTTAATGTGAATATATGCATTAAAAACTGTAATGTATGTTCTGAACCGAGTTCCTAGTAAGACAGTTCGTAAGACCCCTTACGAGTTATGGGGGGAAGAAAACTTAGTTTATGGCATTTACGTGTTAAGGGTTGTTCAGCAGAAGTAAACTTGATTCTAAGACCGCAAGTGGATTTTTCATTGGCTATCCTGAAGAATCAAAGGGGTATACATATCATTGTCTTAATCGTCGTATGAGAATAGTTGAGATGGGTAGTGCTAGATTCATTGAAAATGGTGAAATTAATAGGAGTAGTGAACCAGTAAGGCTATCTGAAAGGGAAAGAAGATCTAACATTTCAAATGATTGTGTGGTTTATGCTATTGAAATTGAATGTGACACAAGCATTGACGAAGAACCATGATTATTTCAAACATTCATGGAAAGTGACACGTTTGATAAGTGGTTGAATGCCTAAAAAAAGAATGAAGTCTACAGATGATAACATAAGTATGGGATGTACTAGAGTTGCCTAATGGTTTCAAGACAGTTGGTTTTAAATGGGTCTTTAGGGCTTATGCAACTCAAAAAATAACATTGAAAAATACAAAACACACCTTGTTGCTAAAGCTTTTACCCAAAGGACGTCATTGACTACAAAGAGACCTTCTCTCTAGTATCAAAGAAAGATTCTCTAAGGATTTTTTTGGCTTTGGTGGCTGAATATGATCTTGATCTTCACTAAATATAGGTGAAAACCGCCTTTCTGGATGTAGACTTTGAGGAAGAAGTATATATGGATCATCAACCTGAAAAGACTTTGTTGCCACATGAAATAACATATGGTATATAAGTTCATAAAGTTAATATATGGATCGCAACAAGCTTCGAGACAATGGTATTAGAGATCATCGTTGATCAGTATATCTACATTAAGGTTAGTGGGAGAAGATTTGTGATTTTGGTCTTATATGTTGATGACATCATACTTGCTGCAAATGGGACATGCTACCTGATATAAAGAACATCCGAAATAAAATATCTGGGTGAGGCACCTTATGTGATCGGAATATAAATATTCTGAGATAGATCACTAGGATTATTAAGCTTATCGCAAGAAAGGATATATCAATTAGATTTTCAAGAGGTCTGAATTAGAAAAAAATGCTATGCAAGGACTGATCCAATTCATAAATTGGACAAGTTTCGTAAAATGCAATGTCTTAAAATGAATTTGGGCATAAGGAAAGGGAAAAAAATTCCATATGCATCAGAGGTTGGGAATTTGAACTATGTTCAGAGATGTATTAGGCCAAATATTAGCTTTGATGTTGATACGTTTTGTCGATATCAAAGTAATCCTGTAATGGACCACTGGAAAGCAAAAAAAAAGGTTCTCAGATACTTGCAAAGCACCAAAGAGCACATAATAAAACATAGGAGATCCGACCATATTGAAATCATTGAATATTAAGATTCATACTATGTTAAATGCATCAATAGCGAAAAATCGACGTTTGGCTATTTGTTCCTATTATCTGGGGAACATTACCATGGAAAATATAAAAGTACTTTGTCATTGCTACTTCCACTAGGAGGACGAATTTGTGGCATGAATTTAAGGCCACAATTCATGCATTGTGGCTGGAAAAATATTATTTCAAGACTCCGGATTGTTGACGCAATAAATAATTTACTATGCAAATTCTAAAGCTATCTTCTTTTCAAAGAATGACAAGTACTCGACAGGTGCTAAGCCCATGAAGTTAAAGTATTTGTCTGTCAAAGGAGAAGTATAGAAACACAGAATGTTCTTTGAGCACATAATGATGGATATGATGATAGTAAATTCGTTAACTAAAGGACTACCACCCAAAGGGTTCATTGACCATCTAGAGCTTACGGGTGTTAAAAGTAAAGTCTTGCTGTTTTGATTATGGTATGCTTAAATTACGTGTATGACACTGTGATTTCACTTAAAGCTATGTTTTTCTTTATCATTAAAGTATGTGTAAACATATATGGTTCGTAAGTAATATATGAATACTTGAAGATTAAGATTCTTCTCAATATAAAAAAACATAAAGTTGGAATTGGTTTTTGGTACATGGAAGGATAATATATCTCAATGGTGTGTGATTACCATGGTTTGATAAGTTATAATACTATTATAGATGTGGATATATGGAGATGTATGTTTTCTATAGTATAAATTGAAACCATATTATGATTTGGGAACAACACAAAAAAAAACCCCTAAAAGAATAAAAATTTCAATTAAGGAATTGATCTTTCTCCATCAAAAGATTTCATTAAGCGAAGAGATTAAAAGAGGAAAAAAATCAATTGAAATATTGATTTCATTATTTAGTTATCTTTCTTCTTTTCTAAGACATTATTTAGTGTTGGATTAAATCAAATCTATATTCATTGTAGAACATATTTCATGATAGAAATCTTGAAGGACTTTACATGTATAACTTAGGAGAGCTATCTTGATATATATAATATATATATATATACTATTTCGGGGATCTTGTAGATAATAAGAGAGACGTACCAGAGTTTTGTATGAGCTTTTGAAGTAAGGATACAGGATTCAATATAAGTTTCCTAATCATTTTTAAGAATTAAGTTTATTGAGGATTGAAATTTAAAGTTCCATCTCAATCAAGGTTGCGCATCGTGTCGTTTGGATCCTCCAACGGTCTCGATGACGACAAAGGAGGGATCTCTGGATCCGCCTAGTCCACATAACTCCAACTTTACTGCACCATGGGTTTATGAAGTTCAACGAAAGTAAGTTCTGAAAAAATATGATCTATATATCTCTACATCAGATGGACAAAGATCGGTAGAGATCTAGGATGAAATCCTCGAAAACGTAACTCCTCTATGGGAAGATTTTCTTATGGGAATATTTCTGTCAATGGCTCCACATGTAAATAAGATTTGGAAACAGGAAAAAGATGCTAAAAGATTGATGTTGCAGGTTTCAACAATAGGCTTCAACAAAAAAAGTTGCAAGTTAAGGAAATATAACTATCCCAGAAGCTGTGCTAGAGAAAATGGTGGATAACAAAGTGGAGGAGAAGAAGAAATCAGAGGATATAGAGGAGGTTTGTGAAAATAAGTTAGAGCAATGGTCAAAGGTCTCACTCTCACAAGTGGATAGAACCCTGACTAGAACTGTTGGCTTATCTGAGATTGACATTCTGATTGCTTAGCATCAAAATTTGTAGTTTTACGTTTTGTAGAGGAGGTTAGGGATATAGTGAAAGTAAATGATGATCTAGATAAGACTGATGAAATTGTAGCAGTCAGTGTCTCGACAAATGAAATACAGACTCCGCATGACGAAAATCAGGTGAAATAATATGAGGTAGATGGAGTCTTAAGACAAAATCTACCATGCAACTCAAAGAATATAAGAAAAGACACTTCGGAGACTTCCACTCATACAACTGAGGATGAAAATCCATTTGTTTCGAGTAAGCGATCCTTCCATCAAAATTTCTTAGTCCATAACTAGACAAATAACGGTGATGTGCTTTTTGAATGCTTATCGAATATGAGAGTCAGGGAAAAGAAAACATATCAAATTTTTTTACTGGTGTTTAAAGACTGGTCATTTAAGGAAAAATATAAACTCAATCAGTTTGGCCATATTTGGCTTCACTAGAAATCGAATATTCGTTTAACATCGGTATTCTAAGGTGACCAATTGATAACATGCTTTGTATTGATTAAATGTGCGGAAGAAGACATTTTTTTGTTCTTTTTTGTATGCAGCGAAAAGAAGTTTATGGGAAGATCTCAGAAATTACAAAGAGCCTCATATGTTTAGAAATAAATCATGGGTAGTTATGGGTGACTTTAATGAGATTCTCAATGGGGAAGGACAGTCAGGATATATATAACAACACCTACTATGCCTCCTCGAACGAGAAACTTTTAAGAGACTGTCCAATATTGCTTGTTGACGGATATTGGTTCACATGGACCATTTTTCACTTAGTGTAATAAAACAGAAGAAGGGTTGATTTATAAGAAACTAGACCCGGAACTTTTGAATGGTATTTTTCTCCACCATTATTCACATGCATATTTAGTGTTTTAATCCGGAGGCTACTCAGATCATCTAAGATGTAAAATACAACTTGATGTGAAGATACCATTCAAGTATGGTAACTCGACAAGAAAAATGTCGGATTTTGTTCCAATGATTGAGTCATATTGGGATGTTGGTTTACTACACATCAGTATTGTTTCGATTTTCAAAATAAAGCTTAAAGCTCTGAAACTTTTATATCGGAACTTTGCTTAAGAAAAGCTGGGGGGTCTGCCAAAAAAAGCTAAAGAAGCTTATGAGAACCTTTGTGATACGCAAAATCAAACGTTATTACAACCAACAAAGGATGCAATTAACGACAAAACCAATGCACAGATAAGATAGATACATGATGCGGACTTGGAAGAGGAATTTTATCAGAGGAAATCAAAGTTCCACAGGTTACAAGTTGGAGAGTAGAACAATAAAGTATATCACAATGCTGTGAAAAACAGAGAAGCGCATAATACTATTAGAGAAAATTTAATGCTCTGACGGCACTGTGGTATCCAGTCAAGAAGTAATAAAGCAAGAAGTGGAGCGGTACTTCTCTAAGTCGCTTGCGTGAAAACATGTTGATTGTGATGGAGATACAGTTGACTTGCTGGAGAATATATTGGAATACAGATGCAACGGAGATGATAGATTGATGCTGGAGAAAAAAAGTAACAGAGGAGGAAGTTAAAAATATCCTATTTTGATGTCGGTGAATAAAGCCCCTGATCCGGATGGGTTAAGTTGCAAATTTGTTAAACAAACATGGCAGGTGTTTGAGCATGATTTCACGACTCTCGTCCAATAACCCTTTGTTAAAGTTTTCTCCCTAGGGAATTAAAACTACCATTCTCGCACCAATTTTAAAAAAGTCTGACGCCATGGATAATGAAAGACTATCGACCGATCTCGTGTTGTAATGTCCTATACGAGTGATTTCAAAGATACTAGCAAATTGCTTAAAAGAACTACTTCCACAAATCATCTCACCAAAATAGTCCACTTTTGGCAAGGACATATTGTTACTGAATAATGTGCTTATAGCAACCAAACTGGTTAAATATTATCCCACTGACCATGTATCCCTTTTTTGCGTTGTGAAAATTATATCTCTAAGGCTTTTGACTCCGTCCAATGGTCGTTTTTGCTTAATACGCTTACAACAATAAATTTTCCGGAGAAGTTTATTCAGTAGATCAGACTTTGTATAACAACGGCCTCATTCTCGCTCCAATTGAATGGAGAGTTAGCTGGATTCTTACTGAGTGAAAGAAGACTAAGGTAGGGGTGTGCCTGATCTCCTATATGTTCCTAATATGCATGAATGTGTTATTTCAAAAAATCGACAAGGCACTATTGGAGAATCGGTTTGGAAACTACTAGTGGTGTAATAACCTCTCTCTCTATAAGGCCCTTATATTTTGTAGATGATTTAAATGATATTTGTCGAATAAATTCAAAATTGATAGAAGGTTTTATATCGATATTGGACGAATTCGTGCATGATCATGGCTCAAAATCAGCCTGCATTGTTCATGGCTAGCATCGCATGTACCTCAACAGAAGCAATCTTGGCGAATCTTCAATTTGAATCCGGATTTCTGCCGGTAAGATACCCTCGCATGCCATTGATGACAAAGGGTAATGACATCTCAGGGTTACATGCCACTGATTGAGAAGATACGGTCCAGAATAAGCACATGGACTACTTGCTTCTTGTCATTTGCAAGGAGACTGAAACTGATTAAATCAGTCCTAATGAGAATTAGAAACTTCTTTTGCTCTGCATTCCGACTTCCTGGAGAGTGTATTAAGGAAATAGAAAGGCTATGCTCTGTTTTTTGGGTCTGAACCAGTCTTGAATACACAAAAATTAACGAAAGATTTATTGGAAAACGTTTGTAAACCAAAAAAGGATGGTGGACTAGGGCTGCGAGCATTGAAAGAGACAAACATGGTGTGTGGGTTAAACTTATGGCATGACTGGTTTAGACGTTGCGAGTGCGAGAGTTTGCGGAAGCTGACGGTTATGTTTTTAAGTGTTATTAAGCGTTTCATATGATTGATGCAGTCGTTAAAAATGAATGCGTTTACGGGATATTTATAACTGATTTACTAATGGAAGCAATAGCGGTTAAACAATCAAATAACAATATAAACACATTATATAATTATTAAAAACAACAAAACTATATTATTATAATAAAAATTATAAAAAATAATTAATTCAATACAATTATTAATAAAACAAATCATGTTTATAACACTTACATATTTTTATTGCTTTTTAGGTTGGATGCAAATTAATTATGGTTTCAATGGAAAAATGGTTTTTTGTTATAGATATTAATGTTACATTTTAAAAAATTTTAGTTTACATATATTAGTGATCTAGAAAAGATTTATCAAAAGATTTTATAAGTATAAAATTATGATAGGTGGTTAGTGAATATTAATTAAAATATTTCAAATTTATATATTTCATAATTATAATATCTAAATCTTAATTTTTTAAACTTATTATATATATTCTGATATTTAAATTAATTTAAAAATATATTTTTATTTTTTATTAATTATATATCTGCAACCGACCGCAACCACAAACGCTGGAGGGAAACAGCTTTTGTGAGCGGTTTAAGACAATACAGAGTGGTAGAAAATATTTTTCGTGATTGATTTTGAACGCTAACAACTGTCACCACCCGCAAATGTTACGTTTGCGGGTAAGAGCGGAAGAATCAATCAACCTCTTAATACGGAGAAGGTTATCAACATCATCGCTATGGGGAAAATGGTTGCGATAAATAAGTGATAAAAAAAATTTAGGACCATAAATAGGGTGAAAAATATTGAAACTAAGACACATATCTAAGTTGTTTCATAAAAAGAAAATCAGAGATGGGAAGCAACCATCCTTTTGGCACGATCAATGGTCTTCCTATGGTGTATTATCAGATATATTGGGAGAAAGAAGCTGCATTAATCTGGGTATCAAGAACAACGCAACAATATGGGAGCTACTAAATTTGAATATGGGGAGGTGGAAACATCGTGTTAAGATGCTCAACATCGTAGAGGAAGAGAGAAAAAACAGAGTACTGAAGAAAGATAAAGAGGATATAAACTTTTGGAAGAGAAAATCAGGTTACAAAATGAAATTCTCCACTCACGAAACATAGAATCTCATTCATTTAAAATCTTCCATTCCATTAAAAAAAATACGGTTTTAGAATCTTGAAGGACTTAAGAACAGCTCAAACAATTATCAATAAATCAAAAAGCATATTTTTATTAAAAAAATTTAAGAATCGTATCTCATTTGAGAGCTTTATAGAACTCTTTGAGAATCTTAATGTGTCTCATCCTCACTGGTTCTATTTTTTTTTTAATAAAGAAAATATTTGTATTCCGTTTTTGGCCAAAATTTTCTCAATCGTCAACTTTATCTTTTTCCCCACCAATTTAGTTTCCCTGCATCTCTTCATCATGTCTACTCGGTCAGCCTATTGATTTCCCTTTTCTTTAGGGCTTATCAATGCTCTAAGGAGATTTCTAACAGATTCTAGAAAATTCATCAGCTAGAGTTGTTTTGTTCAGTGTCCGAATCCAAGGTAATCTTTTTAATAAACATCGTTTATTTAGTTTTGGGGCTATGTATATTATTAAAGATTCAAACTTTATTTTTCCACGGCGCATCTTTGTGGAAGTTGCGTTGGATTTGTCATTGTCATCCTCCTCTCTCAAAAGAGTTACAAACCCATCAAGCGACCATTAACAGAGCAGTTTCTTTCTCCATCTGATTATGATAACGTCTGTTATTATTACATAACAAATTTAGATCATATGATTTGGTTCTTGTAATTAGTTTTCAAAGCAATCTACTATGTGGAATACCCTGATTGTGCGTAGTCTAAATGCATTGAAGTTTTGAATTTTTTTATGCCAAAAAATAGATTAATTATTTGATGAATGTGTTCGTGAGCCTCTTGTACCTCCAATTACAGAAGACATGATGCATGAACCACTGGTTCTTGAAAGGTGTGGTGGAAAAGTATTTTCTGTGTATTTCGTTTCATTGTCTTTTAGACGATGTGCTTAAATATTTGTTTGGGTCTGTCCATACAGTGCTGCTGGACCGAATACAACAGCTGATGGAAAAGACGTGGTAAATTTTGCCTCAGCTAATTATCTTGGACTCATTTAACATGAGAACTTGCTGGTAAAGGTCAAGCTACTTTGTATTCAATACAGTTGCTTCTATTTTGTAAGATGCAGCCTGTAAAAGTTATTTAGTTTGATCTTAAGACTGAACTTGAAGATTCGGTGGATGAATTAATGAGATAAGGGAGAAGAAATAAGGGAGGTTCTGTGAAGCTAAAGGACAATGTATCAAGATTGTTAGACTTTAGGCTTTGCTTTTCTTTGTAACTACAACAATCTGTGCAATGATGAATCAGTTTGTATCAAATACACAAAAGCTTTGCTTTTTTCTTGTATCTACAACATTGTATCCAAATGAGTTTATATCAAACACACGTTTTGAACGATACATAGTACTTTTCTAGTTAAGGACCAACATAATGGAGCAAAGATAACTCTGTAGTAAAACCAACATGACTGAGACATAAACAATTCTTCCTTATATAAACACTCATGCTCTCATTTGGGATAAGCTCATCATATGCCATACTATTTTGTTCCTTCAACACTTCGATTAAGGATTTAAACAATCATTTTAACTTCTCTTCAAATTTTATGAATCTTCTAAATAGTCAACAAGAAAAGACCAAATGACAAAAAAGTGGAGATGCTCTAAGATCTTAAACTACAAAACAAATAACAAAAAAAAATTATATTATTTAGATATTTAGAGGTTGATTAGTTCTCCCGCTAACACCCGCAAACGTATCATTTGCGGGTGGTAGTGGTTGTTGGGTGTTAAAAAATAATTATGTAAAACGCTTTCTACTGCTTCATGTCGCTCTAAATCACTCAAAATCAAAATATCATTCCCTCTAGTGTTTACAGTTCTAGGCGGGTTGCGGGTAGATTATTGAAAAAAATTAAAATTTAAAAATTAAAAAGAGACAAAACTTATTTAAGAATATATATATATAATAAATTTTAAAAATAAGAATTATAGATTATAATTACAAATACATGAAGAAATTTGATATTTTCTAATTAATATTCACTAATCATCTATCATAATTTTCTAATTATAAGATCTCTAAAGTAGAATTTTCTCTCGATATTATTTTCGATCACTAATATATATATACAACAACTAAGATTTATCTAATTATTCTAGCATTAATCTCCCCACAAACAAAAAATTCTCCATTGAAATCAATTTTCATCCAAACTAAAGAAAATTAAGAAACAAACATAAGTATTATACACATATTGTTTTTTTAAAATTATTTTGAACTAATTATTTTTATATTATCATAATAATAAATGGTTTTTTATTTTTCTATAATAATATACTGTGTTTATACTGTTAATTTATAGTTTAACCGTTACTGCACTCGCTTGTCAACCAGTCATAAATATCTTGCAAAAACATTTGTTTCCAATTTTTACACCAGTCATATGAATTGTTTAAAAACGTTTATAACTGCAACTGCTCATTTCTACAAACTTTTGCACCTGCACTGCTGCATTTAAATCAATCAAATCTTTAATGAGCGTTTTAACCAATAGAACAATAGAACAACAAAATTAAGTGAATTTTTTTCAATTTTAATTATTTTGAAATATAATACTATTGTACTAGTTAGATACTTTTATGGGTGTCTAACTAAGGAGGTGTTCTAAGTTCTTTTTATTACTGAACTTTGAAATAAGTACCTGTAAACATTTAATAGTACAGCTGTATATATGAATTGTTGACAAACCAAGAAGTACGATAAATAGAGGACTTAGAGGAAAAAGTAATACATATGGTAGTAAATAGAATTCGATGTATACGATACATTCGCAATATTTCATCAGATAGATTATAATATTTTGAGATTTATAAAAAACCCGAAAGAAACTCGTACATCCTGTGACACGAACCATACAAATGCCATAAATATAAATCATAAGAAGCTTATTGATGCAAACAAATATCTAGATATGGTTTTAAAGATAGACATCTTCACGTCTATATCGATATGATCAGACGGTTCCCAGATCATACAATATATGCCTATTGAGTGATATAGGTTGATATATATATATATATATGACATATAGTTGTCTTCTAAGCACTTGTTCCATGGTACTTCAAAGCTCCAGCACTTATTATCATTCACTGAGACTAAAACAGAGAGATAAAAGTAAATAATTTGAAGTTACACTAAAAAAATTAAACTACGGTTCATCCCTAAAACGATAGATGTCCAGAGCACTTACATTATTAAGCTCGCTTAGCTTGCTTGTTGTTCTCCAGCATTAGACCAAAGTGAATATGAGGAAAGTGTGCCCACTACAAAATGTGCAATCAATTTAACAAAAAATGAAAAATACTTATTAAATTGTTTTATCAAAATTAAAGAGATACTTGTACGTAATATGGAACACCTATACATATAAATATAACAATGTTACTATAGGGATAAAGTACATCTATATCTCTCTATAATAACATACAAGAATTTGATTATAGGGATAGATAAGTACGTATATGCCACACCTGTGCATACAAAAATGCCATTGTAGGGATGTTTGGCAAACCATCAATGAATTATAAACTTCTTATCATCCATTACACATAAAGTATATAAAAAATATTATTTGGAGTTTTAAAATAACACGAACCTCTAAATTGTGAGAACATAACAAAAAATTTCAAGAACATCACAAAATATTTCTAATATGAAATTTGTAGTTTTATATTTTTAGTGATTAACATTAGCATCATTATAAATAATTTTGTTATCTCTTTAGTTAATTACTTCAATTATATATTTATTATAATAATATTAATATATTTTATGGTATCCACAAATCGTTATATATAGATATATATATATATATATATATATTAATTATTATTATAAACGTATATATATTTTTAAGTTTAACAAAAATCCTTAATATATTTAGTTTTGTTATCTCTAAATTGTTTGTTCCAAGTGTACTATCAATAAAAGCATTTCTCCATTAAAACCACAAATTATTGTGTAAAAAATATTTGTTGATCATAAATGAATTGTACAAAAATAAAATAAACATTATGTTTGGCTTCCTCTTTTTAAATTTAGGGTTTATATTTTCTACATTAGGGGTTTTGAGTCATTTCATAGTGAATTTGGGTATCATTGAAAAAAACATAATTAGTTGTAGTAAGTTTAGAACAAAAATTTAAAAGTGTAGTATTAAAAAAATTGCCTAGATTTATTATAATTGTATATTTAATCGGTCATATCTTTTGAAGCTAATATTTTAAGTTTACATAGTTAATGACATCATACAGCATAAATATCATACTACTGAGGTTTACTACTCTACTATGAGATATACTAATTACACCCAAAATGATACTTGTAGTTGTAAGATAATATTGAAGACAACAAAACTAGTATTTCTATGTCGAATCAACATAGTTATATACGATTTGAAATATTGAAGCCGCAATAATTCTCTATAACTCATATATTCCTTTTACCTCAAAAAAACTAATATTTAAAAAAAATGTGAATATTTTTAAAAAATAGAAAACTTACATTCTTGGCGGCGGTGCTGAATGCTTCTCTGTGACTTATGTCTGGATTATTAGCCTTGATCCTCTGAATTTCCTCTCTTCACAGTTTTTAGTATAAGCGCACAAATCAATCACTCCTTTCTTAACAGATTTCGAATATTAGAAAAATTATTATAAGTGTATATATAAATGTGTAAGAAACTTTTATTACTTTATGAATTGATTGTATGCTGAAGGTACTCGCTGCCTCTTCTCCGGAGCTGAAAGACAGTATAAGAAATAAGCATTAAGTTATTTTGTATGTTTAATTCTTTATTTCTTGATATAAAATGAAATGTGTAGCTTACGACGGTTTACAACTCTTTGTTCAGTAATGGTACGAGCTGAAATTCTGGAAGGAATCTTGGTGTGGCCTCTAGAGGAAGATCCATACTCAGGCATTGCATAATTTGTTGCCTATTCCATATTTCATATCTAATAAACGATTAGAAAATATATATATAAAACTTTAATTAAGTTATGAAATAACTTAAATTGTTCAGACCAAAAATTATGAATCCGTAGGATTGAGTAGCAATCATGTATGTATTGTCTAATTAAGGAAATGAAGAGAAAAAAACCAAAGTGGACCAACTAAAAAACGTTTTATTAATTGTTAAAGAGTAGTAAAAGACAAAACCTTTAAAGAAAAGGAATCGGAGAATATATTTAGAAAAAGAAAAGAAAACAAACCTATGAAACCCTAACATTCATGTCAATCAAATCAAAGAGGAAGTAGCCCACATCAGTATATAGATCAGAACATAAGCTAGGGCTCTATGAAAAAAAAAAGCAATTATGGAAAAGGCTGCAGATATCAGTCACAGCTGGAAATATTAGAAATTTGAAAAAAAAAAGTTTTTATTAAGCAATAAATTTTCTTGGGGCTATGCAAGATGTAGACGGCGGCTTAAGGCAGAAACATGTAACAAGAAGCTCAGATCTCTGTCTATGTCTATATCATTCTTCTTTCAAAAACAAACAAAAGAGCCCTAAATTTCAGAGGGATTAATTTGGTTTTTTTTTAAATTACAATAAACTCTTAAATGGGATTGTGAAGAGAGAGAGAGAAAGTGACCTGGAAATTAGGGCGTGAAAGCGACTGAAGAGCAGCTGCCATGTTTACAGACCACAGATTGGTGCAGTGGCCGCATCGGACGGTCACGATGTCAAAGAGACTGCTGCATGGGACACTTACCTTCACATTTTAACCAAAACAAAACCTCATAAATACTAAATTGATTGATTCTTTTTCTTGGATAATTAGATTTTTTAACTCAGATCCATAAGATATAGAACGACAAAAAGCTTATATGATCAATATTCAGTAGAAAACGAAGAAAACATATTGCTTTTCTTGTTAATATAGATCTTATATTCCTATGATCTTTTTGAGTGAAATTTAATGCAATCAACTTTTGTTACAAAACAAAACTAGATAACCATTATCCCTTATTCATGATCCACAAGTTGGTATAGATTAGTGAATGCGTGACCTTACAAAAATTCATAACTTAAATTATAAGTTTCTTTGAGAAAACATAAAAAAAGATAGAGGAAGGTAAATCTATATATATGGGTGGAACAAAAAAAGTCATGTTTAGCAGAAGGATGGTGACTTCTCTCTGGCACCAGAAGCTAAACGAAATATTTGTTACTGACAAAAAAAATTAAAAATTGAACAGATTTTAAATTGATGAGAACTTTGAACGTTAGTAAGATAGTGGAACTGATGAAAAAGAGCCGCACTAGTCTTTTATCAGAAACCAATATATATAGTACAAAGGAAATAAAGGTAGATCTATATATGCTTGATTATATCTTTATATTTCATAGTAGAAAGCATATAGATCCATTATATCCAAGCAATTATACCGCAAGAACTATGTTGCAGAAGTTGCAAGGGATGTAGCAAAGCTGCTCAGTCGTCGTCGTCGTGGAGTTAGACATGATCGATCGGAGAAACCAGACGAAACAAGTTGTGTTGTGTTGGGGAATAGATAGAAGAGGAAATCAATTTTTATAGGTGAAAACTGAAAATCTTCTCTCTTTCTCTCTCTATCACTCTCTCTCTCTCTACACGAACAGACACCTGCCTTAAAAACGGGTATTGTGTACTTGAACAACTATGCTAAGGGATCATAAAGAAAAGAAAGTAATTTAATAAATGGGAAAGATAATAAGTCTAAGGAGAGGATGAGAGTTAAAGGGGGCAAAATTATTATATGCAATATGAAGGATTTGGGAATTTCGATGTAGGGTTGTGTTCTATGTCTTTTAACGAGTAGGGTCCGCTTTGATTCATGGGGTTGCGTACCATTAGAATAAATATTTGTAATCTAAATATTGGGATGTACAAACCGATTAAACAGATGTTACTGCAATTAGTAGTATAAGTTTGTTTTGTTACAGACGTTCTAGTTATTGGTTGATCTTTCATTTGGTTAACTAGGATTTTTTGAACGCTACACATGGGATATGTATATAAGTTTGTTTTTTCTTTGTTTGATATTTTTTTATTTTTTTATTTCTTCTACAATTAGAGGATAGGCATATAAGTTTTTTTATCTAATATTTTTTTTATTTTATGGTGTTTTATTTCTTCTACAATTGGAGGCATATTGGTTTTGGATAAGTTTAGTGGGTATGAAAGCAAAAGGTCTCTATAATTAGGCATGGATTGCGGGTAATCACCGCTCCGCACGACCCGCCCCGCCGCAGGTACGAATTAAAATTTTTTGCCAAAATTTACCCGCCAGATCCGCGACTCTAAAAAAAACTATATCCGCACCCCTCCGCCAAAATTTTGCGGGACCCGTAGGTAATCCGCCAAAAAAAAAAACGTGTAAAAAATAATTTATGATTGAAAACGACACAGATTTAGAAAAAAAAATTTAAAAAGAATTTGAAAAAAATTATGAGAAAAAGAATTAAGAAAAAAATTTGAAAAAAAAATTTGAAAAAAAATCATCCAGTTTAGGCTCACCCAGATGCACCGTTTAGACTCACCCAGTCTAAACTCACCCAGATGCATCATTTTTAAAAAATCACTCAGGTGATTAATCTGGGTGATGCGTTAAAACGCACTAAACGAACATCAATTTTCATCTTCACCCAGGTGGATCACCTGGGTGAGCAAACGAACAGGCACGTAGTAAATGCATCAAATGAACAGCTTGTTAAATCTTTCAGAGAATGCGTGCCGCAATGACATGTATAAACCCGGATAGTATAAAAGAATTGATGCCAGTAAGGACAATATCGTCAACGGAAAACAAGATATAAACAATGTGGTCACCTTGGATGCAAATGATCAATATAGACAACTAGTCAGGTCCATACTGAGAGGTTGAGTAGAGGTTATTGTGTTTGAATGAAATAGAAGCTTATGACTTTTATAAATGAGAAAATGAGAACAAGGCAATTTTTGTTGTGTGAAAAAGATGTACTCGATACAGCGAACTGAGAAACGATATTTTTCAAAATAAGTGATGAAGGGTATCCCAACCAGGAACACCCAAAAGATAGAGATATTTTTGGTGTTGGCGAAGCATATAGGCAGATGGTTTTGTGGGATGTCAACTGTCGCTCGTACAACTCGTCTTGAATTCTGTTTTGGAGTAATCAGAATCCCGTGCTAAGACCTTTCACCTGAAATGGCAGGAAATAATTCAATGGCCACATTATTAGTATTATACATGCGATAAACAAAGATAAGTTTTTTATGTAGGTTAGGGACTATATCATTTTAGGGAAAAGAACAAGAGGGAGATTGGAGAGAAGTGGAACCAGTACGCGAGATTAAAAGGCTGGAGCCATCGGCAATGGTAACTTCTTGTTCACCCGTAAATGGCTGATGACTAGAGATTACTCAAATCGGTAGTGAGATAGTGTGTTGCACCATTGTCCAAAATCAAATTGTTTGGATAGCAAGGTTATGCAGTGACTATGTTAGCACATGGTTGTAATGAACTCATAGATGGTGAATATGGTCTTGGACTCAATTCTATGAAGCTATCTCACTCTAGAGTTGAGAGCTACGTTTGGCAACAACCTTGGTATCCTCGAGTAGATTGATCATTACGAGAAGAGAATTGTTGGGGTTGTTACCACATTTGTTGATTGCGATTGTTGTTTCAGTTCTGTATGTGGTAATTGTTGCGAGTGTTGTTGTTGTTGTTATTGTTGGGGGAACCACAATAGTTGACGGAATTTGCAGTAATGGGAAGAGCAGTGGAGTTGGCAACCTTGGTTTGAAGCTTGACCTCGTGATTCAGCAGCTTCTCGTGAAGTTTAATGATGGATGGTGAGGAATCACGACATTCTATTTTATCCATAATTTACTTGTATTCCTCTGGTAAGCCGTGCATAATGTATTCGATTTGATCTTTATGATCAATTGCTATCCTGAAAAGGCACAACTGATCAAAACGGGTTGTAAACCCTTGAAAATATGCATCAATCGTCATGCTACCAACAAGTTTTAGATTGTCTTAGTATCGTGCATTTGGTACCATATAGATTAGAAGGCCGTATAATTGAATTATAATATATATAGAGATTACATAAGACATACTACAGATTAATTATTCACTAATATATCCTTTATACATATATACTTTACACTTTCCACCTTATTATCACCGAACCAACTTCCATAACATGTCATTTCTCACTCCTGCTTATGGTATATGTAAGAATCCTCAACCATATACATTGTGCAATCACACTTCACATTTATTTGTACCATAATATCTATATACACACATTCCACACGATACCATATTAGTAATTGTAACCATTCATACCTACTAAGTTCTCTTTTCACAATCAACAATCAATTTATACATACACAAATACTTCTATATGTAATTCCGGTTTATAAGGTAAATCTTATATACTTTTAAGTTTATCCAAAAAATAGGCATCACACTTGTGCTGAGAGCAAGTCTTTGGAGAAAGTAAGGAATCAACTTTAATGGGAAGATGACTATTACATATTGTGTGGCCATATTCTCAACGGTATGTAAGATTCACTCTTTGATGTCTATCAGAATGTCGAATCCGAAAAGAATTGTCGGATGCGTTAGAATCGAAGTACATTGTCGAGGACGCTTCTAGAAATAAGTTACTTGTGAGTAATTTTAATAATTAAAAGATGTCCGATTCTAGGCCGGTTCTGAAGCAATACAATGAATTGCTTTGTGTAGTTGGGAAATTTACCCAACACAACACAAAGGCGGATGAGTCCATCTAGGTATTGAGTATCAGAGAAAAGTTACCACCTTCATGGAAGGATTTCAAACATCTGTTGATATACAAAAATGAAGAGTTGTCTCTTGTACAACTTTATAGCCATGTGCACATTGAAGAATCTTTAAGGATGCAAGAGTGAGGAAAACTCAAAGATAAAGAGGCTGGTACTTCTTCCATCAATATGATGAAAGAAATTGGGAGTTTTAAGAAGAATAAGGGGAGGAAGCGCTCCTTCAATAAAAACTTATGATGGGTCTAACAAATTGCTTAAGAGCGTTTGTTGGATTTGTAACAAGTCCGGTCACTTCAGACGCAATTTTTGGACAGGAAAGGATAAGAATAGAGCGGGAAAAAACCGTTCAGAACAAGGGTATAAGGACCAAGGTCCGTCCACTCATCAAGGTCAAACCTCTTATTTTATTCATATTCTAATGTGAATTATGTATCAAAGATTTTTGAGGCATTTTATGTGCAAGATGATGAAGTGACATGGTAAATTGACTCGGGGGCAACAACACTTGTTTGCAAGGATCGTGGCTGGTTCCTGACATATGACCAAGTTCAAGATGGGTATGTAGTTCATATGCGCAATGAGTCGACCACCTTTATCCTGAACCGTGGAAAAGTGGTGTTAGAATTTATTTCCGGAAAAACTCTCGATCTTAAGGATGTACTTCATGTACTCTGAGTTGGGAAAAACTTAGTTTTTGGTAGTGTGTTAAATAACTGTGGTTTTACACAAGTGTATGAATCCGATAAGTATACCTTGTCAAAGTGTGGCGTGTTTGTTGGATTTGAATATTTATTCTGATGGCATGTTCATGTTTAATATTAATAAAGTTGTCAATTTTTTTTATATGGCAAGTTCTAGCAAAAATGATACTTCACTATGACATGCTAGATGAGGTCATGTATATTATAAGAGTGTGATATCTAAAGAAGGATTGATTCCTATGTTTGACATAATTTTTTTGTTAGTTATTGGCAGAAAAACACGCATTAATTTTTCAAAATATGATTGTTCAAATATTCCATAAGTAAACTTTTGATGGTTATGACGTATTACTCACCAAATATTAGTTTAGGAAAACATATGCAACAATTTCAGGGTTCTCTTGCCAAAATTAATTACTCAAGATCATGCATTGAAAACAAGTAGATGTGAAAAATAACAAGATAAACATTTATGAAATCAATATTAGTTCAACATATCACGAATTCTTTGATTTCTAATAAACTAACAAGCGAATTACTCACATGCGATGCAAGATAACACACAGGGAAAAAATCATAGATAACTCATATAAGAAGAGATAAAAGTTTAGAAATGTTTTTTTTTAATGAAGTACAAAATTCGAGATCCTTTAGGACTTTAAAATTG
The DNA here is from genome assembly GCA_000218505.1 of Schrenkiella parvula. Classification (NCBI taxonomy): domain Eukaryota; kingdom Viridiplantae; phylum Streptophyta; class Magnoliopsida; order Brassicales; family Brassicaceae; genus Schrenkiella; species Schrenkiella parvula. Next base: position 5,651,531 of record CM001190.1, read on the forward strand.
AAATCAATGAAAATTATAATTGATAATGAAAGTTAGATATTTTTGTCATTTTTTATGGTGGCTTATTTGATACAAAAGCTAAATACATGTTTTTATAAGCTCTTAGATCAACTAGGTTTAAGTCTTGGACAAAAAAGAATAATTACATTTGGATGAGTTTAACATTGAGTCAGTCCAAAAAGAAGATCAGCCCCATGTATGGGCTGACCGATCATGGTCGTATGGAGACAACTGGTCATGTAAAGCAGAGCTTTTACCCGATGGGCATTAGTCCCATGGTTCAGCCCATGTACTTCACTAGACTCTGTTCCGTGCTAGACATATATATCTCTAGTTAAACGGGTGTGACTTTGACTCCACAATTTTTGTATATAAAAGAGATCTCAAAAACCTATCTCACTGCCAAAACAAAATCCAAAGAGGAATCAAGGAAAACCTCCGTCCAAAGAAAAACTTATGATGTTTTAGTTGTGTCCAGTTTGAGAAATCTACCTACCTTGTGTTTTTGGGAGGTTACTTGATGTTTTTGACCTGGAAACGTGTCTGCATCATAATGCACTTCTTTTTTGCTTTTCTTTTTTCCATATGGTTTTGTACATGTTTAGACTTAAAGAACTACAAATACAAGAACGCTACCTCTAAATGTAGGAAACCACTTATATAATGTATTAAAATCTATATTAAATTATTCAAAATCGAGATATATCAACCTTTCAACCTAAATAGGGTCGATGCACGATGGTGGATGATTGATTCATTGGAAAGCTCCATTGAGAAACCATAATGAGTAAAATCAAATATTTTCACAAAAAAATGAGGAAGAAAGAACCGTAGATGCCTTAATATACAAGTGTGCATACTCTTGTGTTTTCCAAAAGAAAACAACTAATATAAGAGAAGAAATTAAAAACTGCATACTCGAAAAAGAAAGAAAATCAAGATCCATTGGACCTAAAAATCTTTGCACATGCTCAATTTAACATTGAGTGAAATAAATAAATTAAATATAGCATGGTCTCCGATTACAGGAAAACATGGACAGACCATGAACTAAGATTAATATCGTAAAAATAGTTAGCCAGTTGATGACTGAGATCGAATAAATCAAACCTAAACATAAAAAAAAGACTCAAAAGAAATATCGAATGATTTGATCTAGCCATGACCAAGGAAAATGATTAGTAAGCATAGTTATGTTAGAGAATGATGGTTGTATGGCTAAGTAATAAAGGAATAAAAGTATGATTGTACGGATTTTAAGGAATAAAAGTATGATATGAGAAGTAATGTACAATCAGAATGCATAATCTAACAAAAATTGGCAAGACATATTTAACGGCTTTTATGGAATAACTGGATAGATAGTAACCAGTTTAAAGATTTTATTTCGGAGGGGTAACTGCACAATAAAAGAATAACTCATAAAACTTGATTCATACAAAGAAAACAAGACTTAAAATCAGAAGCACAAAGATTTTGATAGAAACATAAGTAACTAGTTTCATCGATAAATGTGTAAATGAAAATACAAGCTCGATAACATGATCTTCAACGGTTTAAAATTTTGAAAACCATAGAAAAATAAGCAAAATACTGAATGACAAAATGAAAAGGCGTAATATTTGGTGATGATGATGAACAAATTATTGTGATGATGAAGTTGATGTCTTTAGTGTCACCTGTGAGGATTCGATGTTTCTTTGGGTATTTGGTTAACTTAGAGGGCTGAGATCATTTTGGATTGATGGTTGGTTGTGATTTTTTAGCTGGGATAGGGTAATTGAGCGTTAATTAATGATTACTTATTTCTAAAAAAATTTTTTTAGTAAAACATGATTTTCTTCATCTTTTAATTTTTATGCGTCTTTGAGACATCATATATGGTCTAGAGATGTTTTTTCTTTCTTGTATGGTCAACATAATCGTGCGAATAACTTTTTTAAGTGGAAAAAAAAACCAGTTCTGTGAGTTTGATAACACCAAGTGAATTCGGTGTGGTTCAGAGTCAAGTTTTCATTAGTTTAATCCATAAAAGAACCAATAATGTGATGTACATCACTCTTGAGGAGAAAAAAATGTGGATTTGGCTGAATACTTCGATTTTAGGCTGATGGGCTTTATAGGTGGCAAATAACTTGGTCAAAAAGTAGATTTCTCGAACATCTTCAATTATAGTATGAAAAAATTGGAATGTGGCTCGATCAGATTTCTCCATGGTGGATTAATTGGTGAAAATGTGGTCATTGGTGCCGCTTTAAGTCTGGTGGCTCTGTTGAGGTTTTACAGAGGTTGTGATTGATGATTTTCTTTTTTCATTCTATGGGTGATTCTACTTGATCCAAGGTGGATTTTACTCGACCAAAAGTCTTTATATTTGACGATAGATCGCTAAAATCCTGGTTTGGTATTGGTTGGTGTCCGACGGTTCTCCTTAGACTTGGTTGCTTCGGTCTGATCGGCCTTAGTCTTCGTTCGTCTGGAGATCACATATCTAGACCACACTTAGCTATGAGTACAATAACAATTTATGTTTTTTAAATACATACTTTGATAAATATACTATTCCAGAAAAATCTTCATAGATAAAACTTAGCTTTTCAAAGTTTGTAATTAATATGATATGTGTCACTCAGTCGTTAAGATTTCAACAAGTAAAAAAAATATTTCTAATTTTTTTTGGTCGACCATTTTCATTAAATGAAAACCCATTAAAGAATTACAAGTGGTGACAAAAAAATTAATACTCAATATGAATTAAAAATTTAGACGCAAAAGTAACCCATCAAATTAGATATATAATGTTAAATATATGAGATACACATGTTGACACGTGTTTGATGGAGAGATGGGAACTAACGGTGCTAATGAATCAGATATGCAACCAGAACCGCCTTGAAGCTCCGAAATCCATCCCCACCACGCTTCTTCCACAACTCATTGCCAGTGCTTCTTGATCGAAAAATTCAGCGTAATCACCTAGCATGAAATCCTAGAAAGTTTCGAAACAACTAGTATCAAATTTTTCAAACCGCAAACCATCCTCTAAAAAGGAAAGCTTCGCTAAAAACCCAATACATAGGTCCACCCAAGGGACTTCGAAGCATAAAAGATAGAGATACCAAGGAAAGCTTCGCTAAAAACCCGACATTCTGAGCATCAGTGAAAAGCATAAAAGATAGAGATACCAAGCTTCTGAAATTTAACACTTCCGGTGAGAACAAAGCTCCAAACACCCCAAAAGTCATGAAACAATGGCAGGAAAGAAATAAAATAAAAAAACTTACAAAAAACACACAAATAAGTCCAGCGCCGAAATATAAGCTCTGATATTCGAAAAAGCTAGATCCTATTAAGATAGAAAAATACAAAACAAAATAAGAAACTATGTATTTCTCTCTGAAAGATAGAGGTGAGAGAAAAAACAACATAATTCACTAGATTTCTCATATGATACAAAATATATATACTTCAATTCAAAATAAGTATGGCTCTATATTTTATGGATATGAGGTATCACGAAGGTGTTATATGTATCTTTCATCACCCAAAGGCGTTAACATGTAAACTTTCTATGAACAAAATCAGATGGTAAATTTAATAATGGCAATAGAATGGAAAGTTCTCCAGTATCTCTAATAAAACAAACGATAATTTACTATAGCTAAGATATATAACATAAACCTTCATGAAATATAAACGAATTACATTTTTAATGTTATTGAAATAAATTTTAACTATGTATCATCTTTTAAATCCTATATATTAGAAACATTTTTAAAATAGAAAAACTAAAATTAAATAACCAAAAACACACCCGTGTGTATACGCGGATAATCACCTAATACATGGTAAAGACTAGCTGAGATTGAAGAATATCTAAACCAGAAGGCTAAGATCCATTGACTTGGACTGGGATACCAGATAATAAGTATTTTCACAAATCAATCCAGCTGCGAAAATCAAGAAGTTAGATACGGGTTATAAAAATCCACGAGAGACAATTGATAATCCAGAGGATATCAAACAACAACATGCACGTTCTTTGAGGAGTTATTAAACCATAAACAATATGACTATTTAGGTAAGTTGATTAATTAACTGGAAAACATTTGGAATCCATTGCTCTGATCGAAAGGCAGAGCACATGTTTCGATGTTTCCGACGACGAGATATCATCTTTAAGGCAGTATGGCTGGTTCCCGAAGTAGATTTCATAGCAGCAATCAAGTCCTTCTTCACAAAAGATTTTCTACCGAAAGGGCTGAACGCAACAATCCTTGCGTTAATTCCAAAAAGGTTAATGCCTTTGAAATGAGAGATTACAGACCCATCTCACTCTGTAATATCATATACAAAGTGATTTCCAAGATCCTCGCAAATCGTCTTAAAAGAGTGCCACTTTCGCTGATTTCACAGAATCAATCAGTATTCATCAAAGAACGGTTATTAATGAAAAATGTCCTTCTAGCTTTGGAATTAGTCAGATTATTATAAAGATGACATATCTCCAAGGTGTGCAATGATTTCATTAGACATATCTAAGGCTTCCGACTCAGTTCAGTGGTTTTTTCTTCTCAACACTCTTGCAACTATGGGGTTTCCTGCCAGATCATTAATTGGATCGGACTATTTGTTATGACAGCTTATTTCTCTGTGCAAGTAAATGGTGAACTTACGGGGTTTTTCACAGTGGAAGAGGTCTGGCGCAAAGATGCTCTATGTCACCTTACTTATTTGTCATATGCATGAACATGCTCTCTCGAATGATTGATAACTCTACTAGAGATAGAAGAATTGGGTTTCACCCAAAGTGCAAGTTGCTGCAACTTACCCATTTATGTTTTGCAGATGACTTAATGATATTTATCGATGAAAACCGCAGGTCTATTGAAGGAGCTATAGGATTTTTGACGCTTTTGCAATCCGATCAGGTCTCAAGATTAGCATAGAAAAGTCTATTACATATCTTGCAGGTGTAAGAGTTTGGGTCAGAGACGAGATTATCATCACCTTCCCATCTGAAATGGGAACCTTGCCAGTTCGCTATCTTGGTCTCCCTATGATAACAAAGAGGATGACAGCTGCGGACTATGCTCCCATTGTAGAAAAGCTGCGTTCAAAAATGACCTCATGGACAACAAGGTTTCTCTCTTTGCGGGACGTTACAACTATTACAAAATGTCATTGCCAGTGTGATCAACTTCTGGGATTGCTACGTATCGCTTGTCCAGCGGATGTATCAAGGAAGTAGAAAGACTTTGTGCAACATTTCTTTGGTCAGGACCAGCTCTGAATCCCCAAAAGGCAAATATATCTTGGGCAGAAGTGTGCAAAACAAAAGTAGAGGGTGGTTTGGGTTTCAAATCGATTGATGTAGCAAACAAAGTCAGCTGCTTAAAACTGCTTTGGAGAATTTTGCTAGATCAAACACTTTGGTTTAAATGGGTGAGAAGGTACTACTTCAAGCATTATTTTCTCTGGACGGTCAAAGAGTATACGAGCAACGGATCTTGGTCGTGAAAAAAAACTGCTCAAAAAACAGAAGCATTGCTCAAGGTTTCCACCGGGTAAAGGTTCACAATGGCACATGCACCTCCTTTTGGTATGATAAGTGGTCGGATTTGGGAATGATCATCGACATAACATGGCTTAGGGGACACAAGGTTCTTGGTCTCCCTGCTCATGCAACGGTACACAATGGTTGTCAACGGCCTTGGCACCGGACGCATAGAACAGAGGATTTTAACGCCATATAGGATATTCTTCGTACAGCTCAGAATGAGATTCAGCTGGGGCCGGATATTGCTCTGTGGAGGAAAGAGAAGATAAATATGCGCCAAAATTTAACTCAAATAGAACATGAAATCTGATACGAGAAAAATCAGACACGAAAGAATGGAATAGGGGAATTTGGTTTACTCACGCGACGCCAAAATACCGCTTCTTCGCTTGGTTGGCTCTCCATAGTCGGTTGTCAACTGGGGACAGAATGAGCTCATGGGGTCCGGGGCATCAAACAGTATGCGGTCTCTGCAATCAGTAAGAGGAAACTCGTGACCATTTGTTTCTTGAATGCATATACTCATCAGAGATATGGAGGACATTGGGTTCAAAACTGCTAAGAGGAGACTTTTCGCACCAATGGGGCTGCCTAGTACCACTATTTTATACAGAAAATGTGGGCAAAATAAGTCTCTTTCTATTCTGGTATGTATTCCAAACAACTATCTACCACGTATGGCGAGAGAGAAATAATCTACGATACGAATCTACTGCAATTGCTGAAGGAACCCTTGCAAAACTCATCGACAAGAACGTTAGGAACATAATTATCTCTATCATGAATCTGTTTTTTTCTTTGTTTTTCTGTTATTTTCTCCCATACTTTTGTCTAATATCTCTGCAGCAATGTAAGCAAAAAAAGTTTTTTTGGATTGAATATAAATTTAACATTTTTTAAAACAAACAATAGAAACAAGAAATTTGAAACAAGTCATATAGCAAAACTGGTGGAACAAAATATAGATGAAGAAAATATGTTGATTTCCTGCAGGCACGCTTTGCTAATTGTCTGACTCATGTTGATTAGAAGTGGAATCAATGTGATCTCAAAAAAGTTGGAATACTCCGTAAACCATTGAAATTCCTCAAGATATATAGGAAAAGCAGACTATTCTAGTCGTTATGACACAATTTCACCATTTCTGAGCAGTATGTTGTAAAAGTTACTTCTTTTTCGATATGCATTTATACATTCCATTGCCCAATAAGTGTTTTGACTTTAGCATGCAAATGTGAGAGGCTACTCCTAATATTTATACTACTGAATTGAACACCTTCCATCCCCACTTGAAAGCTGACCCATCCTTGTCCTGAAAAAGTGTCATTATGCTTCCAAGATCTATCAACATAACACCACCGTTCGTGTGACGTAAACTGGGTGCTTAAGAGGCTTCTAGAGATGAATCATCATGAGGTGTTGTATGGAGACCCATTAATTGAACATATTCCCATAACAATGCTTCGAGTCGAAATGTTTAAGAACATGTCGTCGATCGCGGGCAAGATTACTAAAAAGTTTATCATTCCTACTCTTCCAGATATACCATAATATTCATGAAAATTGCCAATTTGGGTGTCCTGGAGAAAGTCTCCAAAATAAAATAGTCCATGTTACCTATATGCATCCTAAAAAATAGTCCATGTTACCAGTAACATAGGAAAAATTCCGGGTTGGTCGGTACTTGTGAAAGCGTCCATGTTTGTAATGCCGGTGGGCATTCAAAAAAGACATAATTAATTGACTTTTTCTCTGCCCCCACACCGGGCACATTGTACATTACAATGAATTCCTATTGACCTTAAATTATTGGTTACCAATATGCATCCTAAAAGAGCTTTCCAAATGAAATGTTTTATGTTTGATGGGCATTTGAGTTTCTCTGTAAACGCTAGTAAAGAATTTACATGGACTCCATAAAAGGCCTAATCCTTGCTTTGACAGGATATGACTGTAGAGTATGATAACCTGATTTCACCGTATATTTTTTGGATTTGGTGAATTGCCACCTATACACATCTGCTTTTGAGTGACCATGAGCAGATGTCTTTCGGATTTGGTGAAATGCCACCTATACAAATCTGCTTTCGGATTTGGTGAAAATTATATCTTTTTTTTACTTAAAATCAATAACATACTTAAAACGATTTAAAAATCCAAATACATATGATGTATTAAACAATAACTTTTTAAAATAACCTAAAGTTTGTAAAGTAGGTGGAAGTTCAAATTGAGCATGATTGATTCTTTCGTCTTTCTCTCCACACAATGTATATCATATGTGTCATAATTAGCTCCTATTGACTGCAAATTTGAAGTAAGTGATACACATCTGGAAATAGCTTGCTAAATAAATTTTTTATTTGCACTAAAAACTTCAATTTACAAATATATTATGTAATTTTTTAATATTTGATCCATAATGTTGTATGTTAGGGGTGGAAGACGTGTATTTATGCTCAATATGAAACCCAGACTTGACCGTATCTCTCTGACTCTGTGAATGGTCTATTTTTTGTTTTTGTCAACCCTTATATATATGTTCTATAAATGCTAATTATAGGGATATTATGGATGAATGAAACATCTTCGCAATAATTTTTTCCATTAACTAGTGTTGTTTTACGTCTGTCTTATAGGGTGCATAAAACGAGTGGTAGTAAAACATGAGTAATAGTTATTTCTTTTATAATTAGCTGACTTTGAACAATTAGGTGGTATTGAAAGATCGTTCTATATTGAATAGAGGATCATGAATCAACTCTTTTAATCACCTTTTTTATATAGATATCTAACTGAAACAATGTTTTCAATCCATAAGAGGTGAAGTAAAATTTGATTGGGTCGAAAGAGTTAGTTTTCCGAAAATATGGATCCTTAAACACCATGACAAAAAAAAATGAAATTTGAAGTATACACAGTATTAAAATGGGAAAAACGCCTAAAATTCTTTAAGTAGACATTTTCAGCTAAAAAAACCTCAAACTTATTCTTGAGCCAATAAAAACGTTTAATTTTTATTGACAAAACGTTTTAATACCCAATTCATGTTAACCAAGTTGTCTTAGTTCTAAAGTTAGTCAATTGTAATTAGTTTTGGTCATTTAATCCCAAGCAGTTGACTACTACATGGGATTAAAATAGCTTGGTCAACAAAAGTTAAAGTTTTTTTCAACCAAATTCATTTTTGTTTATAATTTTCAAACATAATTAAGTTTGACTATTTTTGATGGTTTATTGGTTTTACTGATCTCATTTACTTATCTTTTCCATATCAATATCAATAGAATGAGAATAAGTAACTAATACTAATCTATGAATGGATTTAATATTCTTTATCTATTAAAATAGATTGATATTTTGAATTAATAAAATTACAAAAAGTAATAAGTGTTGAGTAATTATTTTATTTTTATTTCTTACTTTTTTGATACTAATTAATACTGAATAGTATTTTATTTATTTTCTAAAAATTTTAGCATATGAAAAATATATTTAAGTTTTAAAATTAATTACAAATCAATTATGAATCAACTTTCACAAATTTTACAAATAAATAATAATTGTATGTAAAAGATTCACAAATATTTATTTCAATTACAAAATCTTTCAAAATAGATTTGAGGTCAAAGATAAAACCATAATTTCATATGTTAATATTACCATTTTTTTCTTAAATCAACGAATTTTTGTTTTTCTTTGTATATCTTCTCATCCACAATAATTTTTTCGATTTCCAAAATTTTATATATAACAATTTTAACTATTTTAATAAAAGTTTTGAAAAAGCAAAAGAATAACCAACTTTTTTACTAAAAAATTACCAATTTTTGTTTTTCAATCCGTTTTAGTCCCAGCACTATTCAACACTAAAGTTGTACTAAAATGGTTTGATCAACAAAAACTTAAATATTAAAATAGTTTAATCGACAAAATAGCGATTAAAATATTTAATTAATAAAAGTAAAAAAATTTTTTGATTAGTGAACAAATTGAAAAAAGATTAAGCCAAAAATCTAGATTTGAAACTTTTTGACATTTTCCCGAATTAAAATCCATTACGCCAGAAAATCAATTACCCTTCCAATTTACCACGACATAAATTTTTCCACATAAACCAATGCAAACCTTTATGTCGACAATTTGACGTCTAACAAAGTTCTGCCAACACACTACTAAGTCTGGTTGTTATGGATCTAGAGACTCGGAAACACGACATAATGTATAGTGGCAAAGCCATTGTCATTGATTTAATGAGAACTTTCTATCCTTTAAAAAACTGATACTAATGCCTGAAACGTCTGGTGACATAAAACAAAATCCCAACACATACACTTAAACAAAACTAAATAAATCCAAATTCATCAAACAACGAAAATGATTTCTAGTTGAAATATCAAACTTGGAACAAAATGTAAATATGAAATAATTAACTCTCATCCATTGCATCCTTTGATTGCGTTGTAACCGAGTCCTCAAGTGCCTCAAGGAATGAGAGAACTGTGAACTTATCTGCAATAAGAGCCAACAGTGTTTATAGAAATAAAACAAAAAGACGTATGATGCATTGGATATTCTATTGTACGAGTCTGACTCACATTTACTTGGGTCGATACCGAATTGAGTCAAATCTATTTGTCCTGTGCGAAGTACCTAGAGAGAGATTAAACTAGAGTCAGAATATCAAGTGAAGAAAGGGAACAACATTGTTATGGAGGGGCTTACATAGGTAAATGCATCTACTTGTTGACGAAAAGGAGGACTCTGCAACAACTCCAGTATATCTTTTGCCCTACAGTGACCCTGTCATAAGACCTCGGATAAGTCCAGTGCATAAACATTGTTATTAGCCTAGGCAGCTCAGCAACAATAGTCGACTCGGTTAGCTAAAAGAAGTTACCTAATGTGAATCCCATCACACTGTCTCCTCAATCAAAGCAACAATCAAAGCCATTCCACTCTCAAACAACAGATATAAATTTCAAAGATAACACTCTGCTCGCACCCAAAAACACATTTTACAATCCTAGCCCAAAACTATTTCATAATCCAGTGACTCTCTATGCTTGTTCCTTCCCCTAAATTCACAGCCTGACCTGGTTTCTTCTATCAGATTTTTTAAAGACAGGCCTTATAATTGCATGTAGTACTCATCTTCATAGAATATAGAAAACACATTAAGTCTAGCACATACCTCAGGTAAATGCAAAGACAATCGTTCTTGTACCGGTAACATCTCAAGCAATGGCATAATCAACTCTGGCTTCAAGATATCCCCTAGTACTAGGCCTTCCGAAGATGAAATGTGAAAGACAGGTGTGGTAAATAATAAATAAAGAGAAAGAACAATAACAGCTGAAAACAAATAATTTATCAAAGAGCACTGCCATCTCCAAGCCATACAGAAGTAGCTGAAAAACAATATAACGCTTTCCCACCACATCATCCTGTAGAAACAGAAAAGGAAATTGAAAATATTCACCTTCGTCTTCATCTCCAGAAATACCTAAAATATTACCACCGTGCCTGAATCAGTATAAGTCCGAAACAAGAAGCTTATTGAAAGGAGGACTACCAAAAGATAGAGAACTGTACCTCTAGGGCCAGAGGAGAGGTTGTTCAGAATTCTTTGCAGGTCTGCTAGCTTAACTGGCCCAGACGAAGATGACACGTCACTCACCTCTGTAGACAGATTTGGTACAACCAAGTTTCCAGCTCTGTGAAGGATGAATAAACTCAGATAAGCCATTGTGATTCAAATAAACTAATACCATTTACAGCAAAATAATAGTGTTCTTTTACATGGTATTAAACTTCAGATCAAGCATATCAATTGAAAATATTCACATTATTAGAAAAACAATTCATAGGCTTTAAACTTCCAGAATCTCATCATTAAAGGGTAGATTATATCTTCTGATAGCAACATCTATTTGCCCCTTGGGAGCCATGTGTACAGAAACTATATTGTACAAGTAGGATGCAACCAAGGAAATCATCAAGACAATATCCGTTTCAAGAAGCTGACCACAAAGCAATCAACCAATTTCTGAAGATAAATGGTAAGGCAGTTTACATTCCTTTGCAAAATGGATGCAATAAAAAGAACAGTCAGACTAGCACTTTGACATAATCAATACCTAGATGAAATATCATCTTCTGCCATGTCTTCCACTTCCTCCGGGACAGCAGCTGCATGTCCTTCTTCAGCAAGAAACTCTGGTGCACAGAAACTTTATTAGATTGATCAACTTTGTCCTGCTATGCAAGTGACTGAACATTTAGTGGTTTCACTATCAAGAGTACGTGTTATACACAGAAAGCTGATTAGAAAATAACATTTACACGCTCATATGCGAACTAATGCAGAGTCTTGACAGTATAAATTAAAGATACTACAATGTGTGGCATCTATATGTGATAATATAAGTCTTTCTTTGCTAAAATAACAAGACACACTCCAAACTTTTCTTCATACATGAACCAACAATACAAGCAAAGAATTGAGCATAGTTTTGCAAATCTGATCATTCATATCTATTAAAAACTTCTTCGCCATTCAGTCAATAAGTGGCCCTAGAATGATTGTTAGTCTGACTCGAGATCCATTTTGCACAGGGAATCTAAAAGTCCTAGGTCCTTATATGGCTTAACAAGTCTGTATTCGATGCAATACAAAAGCAGACAAATACATGGATTTGAACAAACGTTATCCTATCTAGGCGCCACGCATCAACGGCAATTTTTGTTATACACACCCTGCGCATGCAGTGGAAGCATTTTAGCAGTCAAAGAACCAATTAATAGCTCTGAGCAAGGCTTGGTGACTAAATGCCGAAGCAACATAGGCAGTCTCTCTTTTAAAGAAAAAGTGAAAATCTCAAGGCAAGATGATTCTACTTAATAAGTCACTGATGTTGGTTTGATTAATGTGCGTTTGATTCAATATTGAATTCGTACTTAGACAGATTTGGACTCTATTCTATGATGAGGAGGTTGTTCATGATGTTATAATGTATATAATGTTTTTTTTTTTTCGCCTAGGCCACTGCCTAGATGAACAAGTAAACCGTGACACTAAATTATCTTGACGATGAAAAAGATTGCATGAAGTAATGAAAAGGAATTGTGGATCATGCTCTTTGGGAAGGGAACCTCCTTATATATATGAGTACCATGAGATTTTTCCAAAATCCGTTTGACACATACAACTCCAAAAATACGAAATGAGAGCATGGAAGAAAATATATTTAAGCACATGAAAATTAGTTTGCTGATCACGAAAGTCGAAAGGTTAAACAAAAAGAAAAACATTGGTACCAAGATAGAATCATATCCTAGACTGTTTGTAAAGAGGTAGGAATGTTACATGCCTAGTGGTTGATTGAGGTATTGGTTGATTGAGGAGCACAGCTCTGCATCACCTTCAGTTCTCGGCTCCTGCAAAGTAAGTTACAAAAGAAGGTCTCATAAACAAATAAGAAATAAGATCGAAGATCAACAATGAATCAATATGGAAGCGATTAGGTGGAACAAAAATACAAAGACATCATAAGAAAAAAGAACATAAAAAAAGCTAAGAAGTGACCTGCATCCAAAAGAACAACTTGCGGTCATCGCTATTGAACTTCAGAATATACACCCTGTCTGATGATTGATTAACCTAGACAGAAACAAGTATGATGTGGTCACAATCTGAAATTAATACTTCACACTCTAGTAGCTTAAATTGGACGGCCATACCTTTTCAAATACAGCTTCATCAGGAAAAACAATTTGATCCTACAAACGGTATCGTCAAGGAGAAAACATTGGACTTGGAACAACTGGTAATATCAAATTAATAAGTCCCTGAATTTGTTATTTTCAGGCATGGTAAAAAATGGGCTTCCTAGATGAAACAACCTAAGAAATTTGATAGGTGTTAGCACACAAATAAACTGGCCTAGCAAAGACTCGAAACTTAAAGAACCTTTAATCCACTCCTAAAACTGAAAAGAGAAGTGCACAGGATACATCTTCTACCGCATTGTGGGTTCGATCAAGCCACTGGAAATGAACCAGTCCCTCCTCACCCTAAAACAAAAGATTAGAGGAAACAGATCAGATTTTTTTTGGCAGAGAACCAGTGCATATCCTGACACCAAAAAATAGAATATGAGATGATTTAGTTTCAACAATATTTCGACTGGAAAAGCTTATACATCTCAACGTTCGATGGAACAAAATCAACAAAACAAATTAATAGTATGTGAATATGTGATACTAAATGGAAAAAACGATTGTTGACATTACTCTAGCAATGCGGACAAGTCCTTTTCGTGCATCAGGGACAACTCTTGTTCCCTGCAAAGACATCTTACCAGCACGAAACTCAAGCATGATTTCCTGCCAAAATTAGTCCAAAGGTAAGTGGAAGAACTCACTATTAAAATGAAAAAAGATCACCCAGGTAGAAACCTTAAGACCGATTTTTACTTCACACACTAAATGAAAATCTTGCATTTCCATTTCAAAGTTGATGAACAAAAAAGGAACTTTTATTCAACAATCTGAGGAAATTTCTAGTTACCTGCATCACGGGAAACGCTTCACTTGAACTCATATCACCACCTCTCTTTCTACTGAACACTAGAGAGAGCAACAAGGAATAGACCCAAAAGCCAAATATTCAGTACATGGAGAAACTACAATAAATCCAGCGTCCTGCTCTTTAGATAAACGCTAGAGGAAGTTCTACTTCAAGCTTATAAATAACAATCGTATGTATGCTTAAAGATAAATAACCTGGTTAGAGTAATCCACTATACTCCTTTCTAGGATAAATCCGTGAAAACTGCAAACGGCGAAGGAAAATCAGATAGAATCATACTCTAAACAAGTTATATAACAAAGCAGATTTGAGTCTAGTCCTTAGATGCTGATTCAAGGCGAAGATAACAAAGCCCTAGGCACAGATCTTACAACGAAAATCCGAATAAAAAGCAAATATTTCACAGCCTTAAGGCCAATATCTCGAAGATTAGGTAATACCTTAACAGAAGAAAGTTCGCGAGGAATGGATTAGCAGAGAAAGAAGAGACTTCTCGTTTTCTTCCAATCTCTCTTCTTTTTAACCTTTTATTTTTATGTTCCTCGACATGTCCAAGTTCCACCCGGATTCCTTCTTATATGGGCTTTAATTTTTTTTTTTGCTTCATTCTGTTTTTTTTCTAATTGAATTTAAAAGATATCAATTTTTTTATTATTAGAATTATATTATTTAAACAGACGATAGTTAACATGAACATGTAAAATTTGAAGGAGACAACGTTGAACCTTAATCGGAAGATTAATGACAAATCCAGGAATCTGAAGTATCAACATTACATCACTACGATTAGGAACTGGAGCACCGTGTTCACTGCAATTAAGTTCACATATCGGAATAGAGCTTCAAACCAGTGTGCTGATATTTGGCAAGAAAAGCTATTATTTATCCTTTATATTTCGGAAATATGACATTTAAACCCTGAACTTTCAAAATTCAGCCATTTTAATCTTAACTTTTAGCCTGATCCGTTTAAATGTTAAATGAATTTATTGACCACCATTTAAATCCCAAACTTTTCGTTGACTGAACCAAATTAGATCCGACATTAAGTGACTAAATGTCGAGATTAAACCCCATTAAACAGCCGTTAAATTAGCTGTTAAGTATGAAACAATGCGTTTTGAAAAACACACTCATTAAATGAAACGACGCTGTTTTGCATATTCACTCTAAATCAAACGTAAAATCCCTAAATCGAAACCAAGCCCTCTTTTTCGATTTTAGGAGTTAGGGATTTCAAAACTGGTTTCATTTGGGGATTTGTTCGATTTAGGAGAAGACTTAAACTGCGTCGTTTCATCCTTAACAGCTAATTAAACGGTTGTTTAACGGGGTTTAATCTCGACGTTTAGTCACTTAACGTCGGGTCTAATTTAGTTCAGTCAACGAAAAGTTTGGGATTTAAATGGTAGTCAATAAATTCATTTAACATTTAAACGGATCAGGCTAAAGGTCAGGATTAAAATGGCTGAATTTGAAAGTTTAGGGTTTAAATGTCATATTTCCCCTTTATATTTGGACTGTTTTTTCAAATATGTTCCCTGTTTTTGCGGAAATAAATAAATTTGAATACCCTTTTTTAACATAATAAAATGTTTGGTTGACAAAAAAAAAACAAACACAAGTTATACCCAAATATACCGAACACATATCTCGAAAGATTGCGAAAAAACTACACAAGACGAAATAAAAATACTTCCAGAGTTAGAACCCAAAAGTGGGAAGTACAACATAAATACAAAAACCGTATACAATAAAAACACAACATAGTCCCTCTGTACAAGGAGAAGAATCTGAAGATCCTTCCATAATCTGAAGACCCCTCTATAAGAGGAATTGACATATTTAAACTTTTTATTTTAATTCAACCAACCAAACCAAACAAAACAAAATTTAATTTCAAACCAAACAAATTTAATTCAACCAACCAAACCAAACAAAATTGAATTGAACCCAATTAAACAAAAAGTGTGTCCTCTTCTTCCTCTTGTATTGTCCACCATTGATAAAAAAAAACTTGAAATTGAAGGTTAGAGCTTTCGTTTTTTCTTGTATTTTCGGTTTCATGACCCCATTTTGAAGCTAATGTAATATGTAAAGCGACGGCGGAATGGTTGACGAAGGTCTTCCTTTTAGGCTGTCTGCCACTGATAGATTTCCCAGCAATAGGTTGAATGTCTACTCGAAAGTAGAGATGTTAACGTTCCTGCGAAGTACTCTTCAAGGGACTCCCAAATTTGAAAAGATTAGAGAATCTGGGTTTGAGAGGCTTTTTGACATTCCGATTAGTAGGTGCGTTATTTCCTGCAAATTAATCCACGCAGTGCTGACCAGACAACTGTTGTTCAAAAACAGGTATGTCTTGTGGACAATGTTTGGTGGTCATCCACTTAGGTTCTCTCTTAGTGAGTTTGGTGAGGTCACTGGTCTTGATTGCGGACAGTTTCCGGATGAATATGATCCGGAATACACCCTGCCTAATGACCGTGTGGATGGCGGTTTGTGGACATGTCTGTTTGGGGTTAGTAGGAAAGTGACATTGGGTGATGTGGGTGATATGCTTGTGAATGAACCAGGGATGTCTAGTTGGCGAAAACTGAGATTAATTCTGATTTTGTTGGTTGATGGGTTTTAATTGCTAGGACTCAAGTTTCATATCCCACACCATAGTATGTTGTGATGCTGGAAGATGTGGAGGCCTTTTTACGGTTCCCATGGGGGAGGGAGTCATTTCTCCGGACGATTACGTCGATGAAATTAACGATACCGCAATTTGCTTCAGCAGGTTACTTTCAGCCTAAAAGGGTTTCCTCTTGCCCTAGAAATTGTTGCGTACAGAGCAATCCCTAGCCTCCTGGAGAAAGTGGTTGGGGCTTCTAGGAAAACCATTTTACAGCACCATGTTTTTAAGATTCCTAGACTGTCCGGCCTAACCCTCAGCGACATACTTGAAGTAGAAAATGGTCCTACTGTATGTTGTGAATAATTTGTAATATCAAACTGAAATTTTGTGTTTGTTCTTAATACTAATATTTGGTGTATACAATGCAGTTTGCGGTTATACACCTTATTGACGTTGAACCACATCCTGTGGAAGGGTGGGCAAAATGGGACGATGAGATTCGCGATAGAAAGGTGGAGTACCTAGAGAAACTGATAAAGGAAGGACACAAGTTCAGAAAATTGCAATGGCCAGGTGGCGATAGGACATTCCCGAGTGTTGTTGAAAAAAGTGTTACGTTAAAACATGGTCAGAAAAGAAATCTAGTGAACCAAAGAGAAACTAGATGAATCAAGTAGCTCTAGACGTTTGTCAAAACGTAAGCGAGGAGAACGAGCGGATACTGAGATTGACAGTGAGGATGAAGGACAGAAGAGAAACCTACTTGTGGAGGTTGATAATTTGAAAGAAATTGTTAAGAAGATGTGTGACCGTGTTGAGTTACTTCAGCGAAAATTGAAGTTGAGGAGAAGTAGCAGTTCATCTGTTGGGAGTGGTAGTAGAGTTAAGAGGAGACGGATGACAAACTCAAGTAAAGAACGCGTGACTTTGAAGCCTGCTGACGAGAATGAAAGAGAAACGGGAGATGCTGATGATATGCGTGAGGTAAATGTTTTAACGTAAGTGTGAGTTGTTTTGTTATGTTTTTTGCTTTTTTCTGGTTGGCTTTAAGAGTTAAAAATTTGATTATAGGAAAATAGAATTGATGATCATGTTGAGAGAACGTTTAAGGATGTGTGTGCCCCTGTTTTTGAGAAAAAATGGTATGACAATGATGTGAATGTGGCCACTGACCCCATGGACATGGGTGTTGAGGAAGCTGCTGGGGACACCGCAACAGGTAGGGATGCGGTCGACGTGGACATCAACTTCATTGTTAGGGATATAACGGAGAACTATGGTGTGGATGGTGATTGTGCTGAGAAGACCGAAGTGGTTAGTGGTGGTGATTGTGGTACCCCTATGGGGAAGGATAATGTTATTGCTGACCGTCTGGACGAGACCACAGTAATCGCTGGCCATGTTTCAGGGGGTATGCCAAGTGAAGCTAATGTTGATAGCAAGGTTTGTTTATTTTTTTATACGAGTGTTTAGCATTTCAGTATAATGTGAAATTAATTATGTAATACATATGTGGTGTTGCAGGGTGTGACCGTGGAGATAGATTCAGATGAGAGTGTGAGTGTCGGCGATGTGTTGGTTTCAGAGAACGAGGAGTCGGCTGATGGATTGAATGAGGCGGTTGGGAAAAATCAGCCGGAGGTAGGTGAAGTGGGAACTAATCGAGTTGTCGACGAAAATTAGGAAATTAACCATGTGGAAGGTGACGATGTGGACAGAGACCATGTGGACAGTGATAATGTAGTAAATGACCAAATCTGCCCTCCTGCTGAAGAGGATGAAGACCTGGAAGTTGGAGATCATGGCGGTCATGAAATTGACCCCACTGTGGGAAAAAAGGAAGACAGCGGTGATGGAGGAAAGGAGGGTGTGGGCAGCAGTAATGTAGGAATGAAAAATTTGGCAAGCGAACAAGAAGTATGTGTGGAAGGGGAGAATGACGACATGGACAGTGATGCGGTAGAGAAAAGTGAAAGGTGTGATGAGATTGAGAATAAAGAAGTGAAGACGTGGAGATTGAGGGGGAGGGAGATGAGGTAAATGTGAAATATTCTGATAGTTTTGATTGTTGATAGGTAAGAGTGTTATGATGTAATTCCTAAAAATGTCTGGTTTTGTGCAGGATACGAGTGATGAAGAACTCACTGAGATGGTGGATTCAAACCCATTGGCAATAGTGGTATAAGAGGTTGTTTTTTATTTGGCTTGTTGTTTTTGTTCCAAAAAATACAGATAATTGTATATCTTTGATTGAACTTGATGAATACATGACAAGGACCAAGAGTTACAACTGTATTAGGAAGTGATAGCACAAGTGTTGATTCTCCCATTTGTGTAAGTGACTCATCTCCGGCAACAGCAAGACGTAGGCACAAACTGTCAGATGCAGAGGTTTTGATTGGCCAATACATGAAACTCCCCAGAATGATAATTTGTTGTCTTTATGTATCACAAATATGATTTTGACTTGGTTTTTTTTTCTGTCTTTTAATCTTAACAATTGAATCGATTTGTGGACGCATGTATATGGTCATGCCTTTGTGTGGGGATGTGGATAAAGTGACTTGATCCACATGAGAGTGTAGTGAACCTGCATATTAAAATGAACAAATGTAAATGTGGTCATTGTAGTGTTGTCACTACGTAGTGTGTTCATGATAATGTGGTCATGTATATGTGGTCACCGACCTATGGACAACCATATTTATTTCTTTAGTGGACGATTGAGTGAGCATTTAAACAGGTTTTTTAAAATGTTCGTCTCTGGAGATACAGAGTTGGAGGTGAAATTAAGTAGACAATAAAATGAAAAAGAAGTCGAAAGATATTTGTTGTGATAATTAACAAGTTAATGTCCATGCAGCAGTGACCACATGGTCAGATGTGAAAGTTATGGTGATACTGCTAAAAGAGTTCATGTCCACATAGTAGGAGGTGAAATTTCTAAAAAATTACTATCCACATACTGGTGACCACATGGTTAGTGACCATTCTAAAAATATTTTTGGAAAAGTTAGATTGACTTGTCAAATCCCTTGATCTGCCTGTTTCATAATAGTGATAGCAAAAATAACCACTCAAGAGTTTGGCTGAGGTTAGGGGCTACCAAAAAATCAAAAAATACCTACAAAAAATTTCCCACCTCCATTGTCTAGACAATATTAGAATTGTTAAACATTAAATAAACTTCTTTTCTCCAATTCAAACGGGATTGGTGCAAGTTGTCCTTTTGTGTCTAAGTTGTCTTTTTGTGTCCTCCTTGACCGCAACAACTGCACTTGTTAAGGGCTGTTTTCTGCTTCTTTGTGATCTGACCACAAAAAATCAACAAATTGGGGCACTTTAGTAGATAAACTGAATGTTGCTAAGTAAGTGAGGGAAAAATATAACCAAGAGTTCACCTTAACTTCACCAATTGATGGGATGTGTGATTCTTTAGGCCTCCTAGAAGGCCGTCGGGTCTGTGGTGGCATAAGTTTCAAGTCCATTACAATGCTGGCAACTCAACTTCAGTAGCCTTCTCTTCGGGGTTGATGACACCAGTGTATGTGTCAGACCAAGTTTTCTGTTTGTAGCAGTCACCAAGCAAGGTATCGTAAGGGATAGCTAATGTGTCGGCAAAGAGTATAGCATGGCTGCATGGTATTTTATATTTTTGGTATGTCCTGCATGTATAATTTTTCATATCAACGTGGAGGTGATGTCTCTGCCCAAAAACACCAACAACTTCAGCGCTCCAGCTAGAGAGAGAGTTGATCTTGCTTCTCTTTGTGAGATTCATGTTTGTGTTGAGAATTTTCTCAACTTGAGGTGTGATAAGGCTTCTCCATTCCATGGATTTCTTCCTCCTTGCTGCAAACCACCTTGTCATCATGCGTTGGATGAATTTGAGGAGCTCCAAAATGGATGACGACCAAGACTTCAGAAGTGACTTGTTGACTTGTAACGGTCTCCGGGAAAATAGGCACGAGACCAATGTGCGATCCCAATAGTTTGCAAATATTTAGAACATTCAGCGTTTGTCGATTTGATCCTGTTAAGTACCTCTGTGAATCCTCCTACAGTGAAAGCATATGCAGCTTTCCCCACGAGTTTAGTAAGTCCTTTGCTCTTAAACCTAGCAACCACATTCCTCATGATATGGATAATGCATGCTGCATGGTGTGCCTGAGGGTATACTCTCTTTTTGGCAGTGTAAATAGACTTGTGCCTATCTGATATTATTGTTAGGTTGGTGCTGTCTGCCAAAATTCGCTCAAGCTTTTGCAAAAACCAAGTCCACGATTCATCATTCTCATTGTCCACAACACCAAAGGCTAAGGAAAAAACCTGAAAATTAGCATCCTGTGCACTAGCAGTCAAGAGTGTTCCCTTAAACTTACCGGGGAGATGTGTACCATCAATTATCAACACATGGCATAACTTGCGGAATCCTTGGATGGACGCTCCAAATGACAGAAACAAATACAGAAACCTGTCTAACCCATTCTCGTCGGTTTCTGTTTCTATATCCGCAATCGTCCCAGGATTGGCAAGCTTGATCATGTGAAGATACTCAGGTAGCTGTAATTTTCTTCGCCCGGTAATACTTCATGTAGGAGGCAGAAACACGCAAATCCTCTAATACAAGTCGCTGTAACTCTGACGTATTAGGTCCAGTGATGGGGTCCCCATATTTTGCCTTGTAAACAGCTGCTATTACACGAGATGATGCCTTCAGTCGGCTGTTGCCCCGCGTCTCGATGTTGCATGTATGCTGGAGATGTGCTTTTCGTATTTCATAGTACCACAACCCCTAATCTCATGTGCCATGACACGCCAATCGCATTGTTTATCTGTGCATTGAACAACAAAATACTCTTTCTTAGTCCTGGTTTGCTTAAAATGAAACCTGTTTTTGATGGCAAATATGACTAGAGCAATCTTGCAATCCTCTTTGGACGCGTAGGCCTTCCGAAGATAGACATCGTCGTCCGCTTCGTTTATGTCTAAGTCTGGGATCTCAGGGACGTCGTACTTTGTGTTGTCAAAAAATGGATGAATATCAAATTCCTCGTCATCCACCTCGTTGAGCTGTCGCTTCCGTTGAGGACCACGTTGATCTGACCACGTGGATTGATTATGTGGAAGTGGCGATGCCAGGAGTATTTGTCGAGAAAGATAATGGACGTGTGGCCAATGGCGTACCCTCGATATCTACGTGATCTGCGATGCTGCTTGTAGAACCCGGTTCCTGGCGACGATTCTGAGCCATATAAGACTGACCATATGGACTTGTCCCTGAAGATTCAATGTTATGTGGAGGAGGATGACGTGGACAAGGGTTTTCTGGATAGGGGATATCTGGACAAGGGTTATGTGGACAAGTGTAATCTGGATAAGGGTTTTGTGGACAAGGGTTTTTACGCTTGTGGTCATGTGTCTTTCCATCTTTTGAAACGCCGGTCTGAACCATATGGTCGAAGGCATCGTTGGTGTTGTAGAAAATTTGATGTGAAACCTTAGGGACAGCATACGGTTCATCAACACCAAAGACAATCTCCGTAGCGTTTGAAACACCATAGTCATTGTCCACGAGTGGGGCCCAGAACTCGGTGTCGTAACCTGACGTAGGGATGTCTATGTTGTTGATTGTAGGAGATTGGTCGTCGTTTGAAAATGTTTCTTCCCCAGAATCAGTAACCCAAGAGTCTATTTTAGGGGTATCCACACTCCTAAGTTTTTCCTCCTCAAGCTCAAGCTGTGCTATGAAATCGTCGTCCTCTACAAACAGAGTATGAGTCTTGGACCCAGCGCTAGCGATGTAGTCATTTGCAGCGGCGGTGAAACCCTGCGACGAGCCAGAACCGCTTCCTTCCTGTGAAATACATCGTTTTCTCTTCGCTGGACTAGGTGTTATGAATCCAAAAGCTGGGTCTTCACCACCAGTAACAAAACTCTGTTTTTCTCGGTAGAGAAGTGGACAAAAAGGTTCATGGATTTGTTAACTTGGAAATGTCTTAAAAAATAAACAACACCAGCGTCGTTTGTGAGAAGCACATGAGGAGTAGTGAGGCCAGTAGCTAGTTCTTCTGAGTTAGGAGGCCAATAACTAAGAGAGAGAGAGAGATTTGGTGCCGATTTTATGGAAAAAACTCGTCAAGAACAGTTTTCTTCAGATCCTTCAGACGAACACCAACTCGAATCTGTACAAGCCTTGACATCTGGGTTTTGTCAACATCGAAAATCCATTTGCCCTCCTTAGAACAGGACCATTCACCACATATGACCATACCGTGGTCTTTTTCACACCGATTGTCTGCAAGATCTTCCATGGAAACTTTTTCGAACTTGGAACCCCAACCAGCGAACAGGAAAACATTAATGAGCATTAAACCGCGACAGTACAAGAGATAATCTCAGCCGTAGATAGTATTAACGGCCTAGATTGCTCCATTTGCACCAAAATTGTAGCCAAAAAGAGAAAGGAGAGAGAGGGGTATAAAGGTCATTTTGCATAGGTGAGAACCTTAAAAAATGCCTCAATCTTGAATAGTGCTTTTTTTTATTAAAGAAACTTAAAAAAGTGTGTTTCTTAGTAATTTTCTCGTAACTAAATGAGATATCTTGGTTAAGTGAGCAACGAATCGCCATAAATTGATGAAGAACCAAATATTATGGGTACTACTAAGCCTAATGGTAAGATATACGTGTATAACTAGGCCCACTAGGACAACTATCATATAGTGGTACTACAGGGACAACTAGAGAACTTCTACAATTATATACTTACGATTGTTTTGTTCTTTTCAGGGGGCAATGTGTACAAGTGCTTGCACAATCATATGTTTTGACTATGTGGGATTCTATTCAAAGGACGGTGATAACATTATATCGAAATCAGGAGACGAAGAAATTCACACTTTAGTGTTGACGAAATCTGTAGAGGATGTCACTTATGTTGGATTAGTGGAAGGAATTTACATAAAGGTTTCCATAGATGCAGCTACATCTCAGCTGAAATTAAGTTACTATCCATTGGTCTTGACAACGAAGAAACCATCATATATTTGGAATGATGAAGATGTTTTTGGTTATCTACTACAAGTGAGTAAAGATCAATGTAGAAGTGTTCTGCATGTGGAGGTCATCAAGGGTGTTGATGGTAGTAATGAAAGCGTGCATGTGTCAAGAAAGGAGGATGTAAATCCAATAATGAGGAGCTGTTTTCTATAGCTAGAGATGATTTTGAAATGTCGGATAATGAAATGCAAGACAATGATATGCAAGAAAATTATACAGATCCTGTAGGAATATATGAGTACGTGTATGATGATACTGAAGCCATGCCTTCCCAAGGAAACTCGCAAGTAAATGAGGGATGGGAAGATGGTTTAGATATATACAAAGGAATTTAGCGATAGGCAGGATCTGCAAGCTATCTTGGCGAGAGGTACACATGAGAATGGTTTTGAGTATGAACATAAGAAGTGTGAACGTTCACGTTTCGTGCCAAAATGTAAGGGAGCAGAAGATGGATGCAAATGGTATTTAAGAGCTTCGGTGCATATGAATTCAAAGAGTTTCATTATTGTCACTTACAACAAGGTTACTACAAGTACGCTTAGACAAAAAAGGAAAGGCACACCACACTTAGTTGCATCTGTTTTGGCTCAAGACTATCCAGGTCCATTCGACACACCAAATCCAAAATCCGTGATGAATATAGTTCAAAGCAAGCTTGGCGTGAAAGTATCATACTCGACAGCTGATGTGTATATAAATTGCATGATTTAAGCATTCATTTACCACAACTTTAGCATCGTTTCATCCATTGTTTTCTTCTTCATCTTCATTCAGCCGCTGCGGTCGAGTGTGCAGTTGTCCTAACCGGGTTGTGCGGCGACCAACACGGTCACGGGTTCGAATGGTCCATTTTCAGTGTCTAACCAAGACAAGCATGACCGCTTCTTGAATACTTTTACCACGGGACATTCAGCCGCTGCGGTCGAGTGTGCAGTTGTCCTAACCGGGTTGTGCGGCGACCAACACGGTCACGGGTTCGAATGGTCCATTTTGATTGTCTAACCAAGACAAGCATGACCGCTTCTTGAATACTTTTACCACGGGACCTTATCATTGGGCCGGGTGGAAATGTCATTGGGTCGTCGTTGGTTGAGTCACGATCGCTGTTCCGTCCATGGGTAATATTTCTCGGTCAACTTCAAATCGAGTCCGATGCATGGATAATCCGTATCGATCACTCATCTTAGAAATACCACTTGGTCGGTAGATAGCTTGGTTCTGGTCGTTGGAGTGATCGTTATGTCGTGCTTTCTGAATCTGCACTTGGTCGGATCGTACCGGTTCGGTCGGGATTCGGTCAATGCGAGTATCTTCGGATTTGCCTCACTCCAAGGTAATTCTGGCTCGATCGTTCGTCTTGTCATGTCCATTTTGACGCATAAATCCGACCAAGCAACGATGCAGACATTTGACCAAGGAACGATCCCAGACGCGTACCGGAGGTTAGGGATGGCTCCATTACTCGTTCGAAGGCAAGGACGCTCAGAGAAGGGTTCAACACGGCAGTAGAGACCCTCTTAAGCTCAATAAACTTGAAAGATCTCATTTGGAACAAGCCGGCCGAACACAACACCCTAGAACACCTCAAAGCACCCGATTTAGACATCTTGGAGGACTTTGCACGTTTGAGCCTCCAGGAGGCTCAACAACGAGACAACCAAGGTATGAGTGTTGATTTGGTAGGAAATGGAGCTGAGAACACCAAGAATCAAGCCAAGACCGCCCCCCGACTACAAGAAGTCACCGATGCAAGCCGGCTGGCCGATAGCAAGCAAGCTGATCCGAATATGTCATAGCCAACTTGTTTGCTTCCTTCACAAATTCAAGCCTCGTACCTTCGAGTCTTGTCTTACCATCCCCACCCACTGATCCGGACAAGAGCCAGGTCTGGGTCGAGGAATCAGTTGGCCAGCCACCAATTGGTCGAGTGGTTCGTCCTCCTCAGATACGTGGTCCAATCGGGGATCGACCGGTCCGGTACCATGGTCCATGATTGCATCATCCCATTCCCGTTGAAAAGGATTTGCCATCAAATCCGGTTCTTCTGCAAGTAAAAAAATTAAGTCAGTTACATTAAAACTGGAACTCACTTGGTACTTACCTTGGAGATCAACTTGGTACGCGTTGTCGTAATCTTTTTAGTGATGGCGAAAGGACCATCTACCCGGACATAAGTTTTGACCTCCTCTCAGCTGGAAAGTGATCTTTCCTTAGATAGATCCAAACTAGATATCCTTCCTCGATGGTTTGCTCATGTCGGTTTTTGTTGGCTTGTTCCGCATAGCGCTTGGTTCTTTCCACGATATTTTGTCTCGCCTTTTCATGGATCTCCTTAACCTGTTTTGCTTTTTTTTCACCATCTAGGCTGGTCCTTTCACTCAAAGGTAAAGAAATTAAATCCAGCGGGTTAAAGCCATAGACGATCTCAACATGTGTATTGCATGATTATAGGCAAATTCAACATGTTGCAAGCAATCTTCCCAAGTTCTCAAATTTTTGCGAACTATTGTCTTAAGCAAGCCATACAAAGTCCTATAGACCACTTCAGTTTGACCACCAGTAGTTGAAGACAACAATTTAGTGCATAATTTCGCCCACAAAGTTTTCCAAAAATGGCCAAAAATTTAGTGTTTCTAACAGAAACGATCGTTTTAGGCATGCCATGCAAACGAACAATTTATTTAAAGAACAACACAGCAATATGGATAGCATCATTAGTGGTATGACAAGGTAAGAAATGCGACATTTTTAAAAACCTATCTACCCGAACAAAAATAGAATCCTTTCCAGTTCTAGTTCTAGGCAGTCCTAAAAAACATCCATCGATATGTCCGTCCAAGGGTAAGTAAGGAATAGGCAAAGAAAGGTACTTACTTGTGGATTATACCTTAGCCTTGGATCATTTGCAAGTCTCGCACCGAGTACAAACTTTCACCACGTCCTTCTTCAAATTCGGCCAATAGAAATGATCTTGCAAGACATTGAGCGTCTTCTCTATCTCAAAATGGCCCATCAGTCCTCCTCCATGTGCTACCCTAACAAGCAAGTTTCTCAAAGAAAAATTAGGAATACACAGTCGGTTAGAGTAAAATAAATATCCGTTATTTCTAAAAAATTTCACAAAGGCAAATTTGGAACAAGAAAGGTACGGTTCCTTAAAATATAATTCCAAGGCATATAACTCCTTAATTTGCTCAAAGCTTAAGACTTTAGCATCCATGGTCGTGATCAAGGCATACCTTCTAGACAAAACATCAGCAACAATATTTTCCTTACCTTGCTTGTATTTTATGACATAAGGAAAAGTTTCGATAAACTCTACACATCTAACATGACCCTTGTTGAGCTTTTGCTGTCCTTTTAGATGCTTGAGCTTCTCGTGGTCAGTGTGTACCACAAACTCCTTCGGCCATAAGTAATGCTGCCATGTTTGCAAAGCCCTCACCAAAGCGTATAGCTCCTTGTCGTAGGTATGTATTTGATAGTGTATATGTGTCCTTACTTATCAGTAAATAAAATACAGGATGTGGATAATGGTCGAAAAACGTCTCAAGCAAATGTAAAGGTAACAATAGGCAATAGCGAGAATGTGGATGAGGCTGTGGATGTTGATAGGGTGGTTGCGGATACTATGCATTGTCTCAGTATCAACCAGTACGACGCCAATGTGATAGTGGAACTTGTACAAATGCAGTTCGGCGGTGATGTAGAGGTAAATATGGATGATATATAAAAGCTTGTTCATGTATATATAAATAATATTTATGGTGTTGATACTTATATTCTATTGTAGGTTGTCGTTAACACGGAGACGCTTAAACTTGACGTTGAAGCTGTGGAAAAATGACCGTTGGGGATGACGATGATGCAAGTGAATCACTGGATAGAGATGAGGTAATTTGATCGTAGAAATATGTACTGGTACATGTGACATGTTGTTTCCTATACTTATCTGTTGTTGTGGTAATTACGTATTCAGTTTGTTTTAGAGGTTAGTGATTCAGCACCGGTCAAGAAAAGGGCAAAGCACGAACCTACAGAGGCTGAGTTTGTTTTATGTAGGTTTTTGACTGAACGTATTCCTAATAATGACAAGATAGTGTTACCGGTAGTGGAAGATCTGATCTATCCCATGTTTGAGCGGGTGTTGTCGGCCAAACCTGATGTGTAAGTTTGTAAACTTTTTTTAATGACACTTGTTTTCATAAGAGAGTTGAGATTTTCTAAATCATTATTTTAACGAAAGAGTTGTTAATTGACGCAGTCTACACCTTGGTGGGATATTCGATATTTCCAACAAATTCTTTTTAGAATTGACAAAGCCGCATCAATGGGTGTTCACGATGGTATGTTTTCACTTGTTTTAAGCTCCAACTCTTTATGATGTGTAATATTAATATACCTTAACATACGTCCATGTTTATGCAACATATAGAGGTGTTGATGTTTTTCCTCAGTCGAGAGGGTCTGTTTTATTCCACCATGGCTTACTAGTCATATTGAAGGCAGAGGGCGTGCATTCAAAGCAGCAAAAAATAAAAAACAGAATGATGTCAGATAAGAGGTTGAGGCAAATGGTTCGGGTGCCTGAGAAGTTGTTGGTGGATGATGTGGATATATTGTACACGCCTATGATATAGGACAACGGCCATTGGGTAGGTCTGTCCATAAACCTCGAGCTTTGGATTATTGAAGTGTTGGATTCATTACCTAACTTGAAAGATCTGAAAAAGGTCAATGAACATATGGAACATGTAGTGAACATTGTGATGAATATGTGTTCCCCTCGTGCCACACAAATGCATGGTGTTAAGCCGTTTGTATGGACGAAGTTGGATCGGTTGTACGAGAACTCGCGATGTGGTGATTGGGGAACGATTGCTGTGAAGTTCTTGGAGATGCACGTTCATGGTGATATGAGTCCAGATATGAGTGGCATAACGGATGATCTTGTTGATATATTCAGGAAGCAGAATGCCGTGGATATTTACAGAGATTGGGTGGTGCTTTTGTATTTTGGTAATTTGAGTGTTTAGATGGTTAGTGTTTGTACCCCTTTTTGTTGTTAACATTGTTTTTTGGGTGGCCATGGTTTGTAAACCTCTCTTTGATGTATGATACATTTTATTTCGGGATCTACATTGTGTCTAAGGTAGGGGATTGTAAAATTTTGTGGATGTATGTTAGATTGTATTTGTTCATGTGTACTTGTTCAAAGCTAGTTCAGTTTGTTTTTTTTTATGATCTTTCAGATATCGGGCATATAGGTATGTACATGTGTACAAGTTGGATAAGTATGCGTGGATGTATTTGGACATGTAGAAATTGTTTACTTATTTAGAGATTTCGATTTATGCACATGGTGGTAAGTAGTCGTACATAAGTACATAAATTGTTTACTTGTACATGTAGAATATAAGTTTTGACCAAAATGATAAAGGACATATAGAAATTGTTTACTTCACATCTCCAGCCGTTCATAATTGAATGGCCAAAAGTTAAAAGGAAGTTGAACAACCCAATACAAGGAAGTTTAACATATTTTTTGGGTGGTAATGGTTTGTAGCTCAAAGCGGCGAAAAAAATAGAATGGTATCGGATAAGAGGTTGAGACAAATGGTTCGGGTGCCTGGGAAGTTGTGGGTTGATGATGTGGATACATTGTACACGCCTATGATATAGGACAACGATCATTGGGTAGGTTTGTGCATAAACCTCGAGCTTTGGAGTATTGAAGTGTTGGATTCATTACCTCGCTTGATAGATCTGAAGAAGGTCGAGAAACATATGGAACTTGTAGTGAACATTGTGAGGAATATGTGTCCCCCTTGTGCGACAGAGACGCATGGTGTTAAGCCGTTTGTATGGAGGAGGTTGGATGGATTGTCTGAGAACTCGCGTTGTGGTGATTGTGGAACCGGTTGCTGTGAAGTTCATGGAGATGCACGTCCATGGTGATAAGAGTCCAGGTATGAGTGGCATAACGGATGATCTTGTTGATATATTCCAGAAGCAGTATGTCGTACATATTTACAGAGATTGAGTGGTGCATTTGTATTTTGGTAATTTGAGTGTTTAGATAGTTACTCTTTGTACCCCCTTTATGCTAACATTGTTTCATGGGTAGAGCTGGTTTGTAAACCTCTTTTTGATGTATGACATATTTTATTTTGGGATCTACAGTATGCCTAAGGTAGGCGAATTTAAACTTTTGTGGACGTATGTTAGATGATATTTCTTCATGTGTACTTGTTCAAAGCCAATTCAATTTGTTTTTTTTTGTGATGATCTTTCAGGTGTCGGACATATATGTATGTACATGTGTACAAGTTGGATAAGTATGCGTGGATGTATTTGGACATGTAGAAATTTTTTACTTATTTAGAGATTTCGATTTACGCGAATGGTGGTAAGTAGTCGTACATATGTACATAAATGTTTACTTGTACATGTAGAATAGAAGTCTTGACCAACATGATAAAGGACAAGTAGAAATTGTTTACTTCACATCTCCAGCCGTGCATAATTAAATGGCCAAATTTTAAAAGGAAGTTGAACAACCGAATATAACAAAAAACAAAAAATAATGGCCAAACAAAAAACTCCTAATTGTTAGAAAATGAAATGCTACGAAGTACGTGTCCACAAAATAAAATATGGTGAAGAATCTAGCCAGCAATAAGAATGAACATACATGTATGCCATATATCCTGGATATAGAATCCACCATGTTCAAGTTAGGGTCGAACAAGTTGCCCTATTATGCCCTTCATCCCGGCAAAGTCCAAATTTGTTGGGGATAGGTTTCTTTTTTTTGGCAGCCTGTTAGACAATAAAAATTTTAAGAAATAAGTGTAAGCTATTCTATGGAATTATACAATAATAGAGGGAGGCTTACATGTATCTCTCATGTGGATGAGATACGCTTCTCTTTAGGGCGGTCTGAAGGCCTTGGTGTTCTTGGGGGCATACTGACGGAATTTCGCAGCTCTTCCGGTACATCCTTGTTTTGGTCCGACGCTTCTGGGTTTATAACTCCTGTGTAAGTGTCCCACGAGTTCAGTCCGTTAATTGATGTCCACCAAAGAGTTATTAATTGATGGAGTCTACACCTTGGTGGGATATTCAAAATTTCCAACAAATTCTTTTTGGAATTGGCAAAGCCACATCAATGGGTGTCCACGATGGTATTTTTTCACCTGTTTTAAGCTCCAACTCTTTATGATGTGTAATATTAACATACCTTATCAGACTTTCATATTTATGCAGCACATAGAGGTGTTGATGTTCTTCCTCAAGACACGACATGCACACATATTAAAGGCCGAGAGGGCCTCCTTTACTCCACCATAGATTATTAGTCATATTCAGGGTAGGAGGCGTGCATTCAAAGCGGCAAAAAACAAAAACAGAATGGTGTCAGATAAGAGGTTCAGGCAAATGATTCAGGTGCCTGGGAAGTTGTGGGTGGATGATGTGCATACATTGTACACGCCTATGATATGGGACAACAGCTAATGGCTAGGTTTGTGCATAAACCTCGAGCTTTGGGGTATTGAAGTGTTGGATTCATTACCTAGATTGACAGATCTGAAGAAGGTCGAGAAAAATATGGAACCTATAGTGAACATGTTGTCGTATATTTTGAGGAATCTGTGTCCCCTCGTGCGACAGAGACGCATGGTGTTAAGCCGTTTGTATGGAGGAGGTTAGATGGGTTGTACGACTCGTGTTGTGGTGATTGTGGACCGGGTGCTGTGAAGTTCATGGACTGCACGTCCATGGTGATATGAGTCCAGGTATGAGTGGCATAACGGACGATCTTGTTATGCCACTCATACCTGGACATGTACAGAGATTGGGTATGTACAGAGATTGGGTGGTGCCTTTGTATTTTGGTAATTTGAGTGTTTTAGATGGTTACTGTTTGTATCCCCTTTTGTTGTTAACAATGTTTTTTGGGTGGCCATGGGTTGTAAACCTCTTTTTGATGTACGGCACATTTTATTTTGGGATCTACAGTGTGCCTAAGGTACGCGAATGTAAACTTTCGTGGACGTATGTTAGATGGTATTTGTTCATGTGTACTTGTTCACAGCCAGTTCAGTTTGTTATTTTTTTCTGTGAGATACTTCAGATATTAGACATATAGGTATGTACATGTGTACAAGTGCATGTCTTGCTCAAGATTTAGTGAAGAGATAAGATCAAGCCAATTAAGGAAATGACAATAAGTGCATGTCTTGGTAAGAAGCAAGGAAAATCCTTTATAAGAATCTCTTGAGCTATCATATCTCACACAACTCATAAATTAAACTTGGAAAGTAGTCAAAGAAAGAACGAGTTTTTGGAATGAGAAGTCTGAGAAGGAGGATCCAACGAGGAGGATCGGATGATTATTTGCCAGAAAACGCCATCAAGGTACAAAGTCTTCGATCTTTTAAGATCAATCAAAAGGTAAAAGTGTGATTTCTCTTCAGATTGTTTTGACATGCATGGTCGTTTGGATCGTTTGAACCCATGTGGTCGTTTGAATTTTTGGATCATATGGATATTCGGATCGTTTAGACCTATGGCGTCGTTTGGATCTTTAGATTGTTTGGATCTTTAGATTGTTTGGATCGTTTTGACCTACAAGCCATTTGGATATTTGCATCATTTGGATCTTCACATTGTTTGGACCTTTGGGGTGGTTTCAAAGAGATTGAAATGGCTAAGTATTTGGAATGTTCGAACTTCTAGGTAAGTTGAATTGGCTAAATATGGAAAGAGATTAAGTGTAAGAACTTAAAAATGGCTTGATAGGTTGTTATCTGAATAACACAGTTTAATGGAAATTCTTTGTTATCTTGTATTTGCATGTGGGCGATTTTGAGAGTCCTCACTGAATAATGTTTACTCACATCTCATTTATGATGTAGGTTAAGAATAGTTTTTTTGAGCTTGAGCGTGAAACTATAGAGACCATCGGAGATCGAATATTATGAACTTGAATATATCTTTATGGGCTTTTCATTGAAAACGATATTTTAGCCTTCTGGTTTTACTTGGTCTCAGTATTGTAGCCTAATTTTGCATTCACCCGTTCAATCATTGTCCACAGCCTACCCATAGATTAGTCAATGACTTAACCTACCTTGCAAAGCCCTTATCCACTGATAGTAATCTACTAATATTGAAAAGTCTCTTATATATAACTCTCACTCTTTGGACATTAAAAGGCCTTGGCCAAACAAGAGATTGTGGAAGACTCTCGACATCAGTTTGGACTTCCTTTCTGTGGAAAGCGTTCATTCCTTATATGATCTAAACCAAATCACCAGCTCAAATATCACTTTGCGTCGCCCTTTGTTCACTTTCTTTTGGTGTTGTTAAGTCCCTTCTCAATGTTTATACTTGCTTTTTCATGAATCTACTTAGCAAGTTCTGCTTTTCTTTTTCCATCAAAATTCATATTCTCCTTGAAGGTAAATGTCATAAATCCAATAAAATCAAAGGACTAAACCCTAACCAATATGAAAATGTGAAAATATAGTAGAAGAATAGACAGCATGATTATAAGCAAACTCAAAATGCGGCATACAATATTTCCAAGTTTTGATATTTTTCTTAATAATATCATGCAACAAAGTTAACAAATTTATATTCGTTACTTCAATTTGACCATCAATTTGAGGATGACAAATAGTTAAAAACGGCAATTTAGTTCCTAACTTAGCCCACAAAATTTTTAAAAAGTAGCTTAAGAATTTAACATCTCTATCAGAAACAATGGTTCTAGGCATGAAATCAATCGAAAAACTTCTCTAAAGAACAAATCAGCAACATGTGAAGCATCGTCAATTTTGTGACATGAAATGAAATGTTCCATCACAGAGAATCTATCAACAACCAGAAAGGCAGAATCTCTTCCTTCCTAGCTCTAGGAAATCCAAGCACAAAGTCCATAGAGATATCAGTAGGAATAGGCAAAGGGTACCATCGCCCGTACTTTTGACTTAGCTTGTTTGCAAGTCACACATCTACTACATATTCTCTCCATGTATCTCTTCATTTGTGGCCAATAGAAAAGCTCCTACAAGACATTCATCATTTTGACAACTCCAAAATACCCCATTATTCCTCCTCCATGTGATTTCCTAAACAAAAGATCTCTCAAAGAGTAATTAGGAATACACAATCGATTATGATGAAACATAAAACCTTCATGTCTAAAGAACTTTCTATGCGCAATTTATTTTCACAATATTGAAACAAATTTTTAAAATCAAGATAATAATCATATAGCTCCTTGCATGTGATGCTCCCTTGTAGCTTAGACTTCAGCTGAAATGACAAAGATGGTCGAGTCTTGGCCTACTTGAAGAACCGGCAAGAAAGGTATGGCCGGGGTCTTGAGCAGCAAGCAAGTGTCTTTTTGGCCGTCCTTGATGCTCTCATTGTGGTCCTCAGTCCCTAGTTCTATTCCTGACTCAGTGTGGTTGCTGTCTTGCTCATTGGAAGAGTTGTGGTCGCCTTGAGGACCGATAGGGGTCTTCCAGGTAATCTCCTTGAAGAGCAGTCTCTTCTTCAGTTCTTCGTGCTCATGAGTGTGATTAGGCCCTCCACTGATTTGTTAAACTCTTCTCGTATGCTTTTTGTTCCTGACCTTGTCCTTGGTGACCGCCTCATGATCGGAATGTTGATTGGATCCCTCATGGTCTTCGTGTAGGTCCGTGTCTAGGTCCTCATCATGTTGGATGGGCTGCGAGGCGTCAAGAAGTTTGAGTCACTGTCCGGCTCCCCTTGGTGGATTCGCAGCCAAGCTGAAACTTCTGCACGCAAATTTCGGGCTTGGCTCTATGTGCTTAGAGTCTCCAGCTGCTCCTTCATCGATCTGCGGAGTTATGCTACTCTGCCTCCTTGAGAAGTGCAGCGATCATGTCCTTCAGCTCGGTCAGGGACGCGATGATGGCTTCCCTATTCACGCCTGGAAGGTTGGTCGCAATGTTAGTCCCGTCTTCTCGCTCTGTCTTCTTTTCTCTCACGTTAGTCATCTCTTCAGATCCTCTGGTTGGTGGTTCATAAGAGTCATAAAAGATCTCGGTCCCCAAAGACAGCGCCAAATTGAAAACTTAAGGGAACTGAAAATTTTAGTAAGAATCACAAGAGCAAATATCCAAAGATGATTTTAATTGCTATTTTGATAAGCTTTTCGTATAAAAGATATTGCGTAAAAACGATAAGTGTTTCGTGTAGGTCTATTGCCAGGTCAAAATTTGTCATGTCTTGCGTATTCTTCTTCTCCTTTTATAGTTTCCATTCATCACCTACGCGAGAATATTGGATTATATTCTCACAGATCTATTTCGATCTTTTTTATTTTCTTTCGACCTTATTCCCTTAGTGCAAACGATAATATAAATCGGCCCAAAAGACTTGCGCCCCATTACTTTGGTTCATTCTGGTTTGTCTCAGTCAGCTCGTTTGTTATTCTCCATTCGCCTTGGCTCTCTTCGATTTTCATAGGTTCATTTCGGTTCTCCTTGTTTATTCTATGTTCTCCTTTGTATAGATCTCACATGAGCTCACAAAGAAATTTGTGTGTTCTCTTGACGGGTTTGCTCTCACAGGCATTTGTTTTGGTTTTTCTCAAATTCTCATTCTCTTTATGGTAGTTTATTGGTCATGAAAAATTTGGTGCTCCTCCCTCTCTTTAGTAGCAATTTGGTCTTGGTAGATCTCTTTTGGTTTCATAGGAACAAGGGTAACATTTCTGCCTTTGAATCTGGATGAATGTTTGTTGGTGAAACCATCATGTTCAACTCTGCAATGAAATGCCAGGGTCTCCCTGAACGTATATGACTTGCTTCAATATGCAAAACATCACAAAGTTTCTCGCCTTGGTACTTTTTAATGCTAAAAGAAAATTATAACTTGGTCTGTAACCTTCATTTTGCCAATGTCAGTCAACCACTGCAACGCATAAGGCTTTGAATGTTTTCTAGCCACAAAAAAAGTAATTAAAAATGAGTAACCGCTTTTCTCTCTAATGGCGATTTCCGACGCGATCGCCATCTTTGTCCGACCCTGTTTTCATGGAGAACATCGATCGGTATCTTTCTCCAGACATCTGAAGTTTAAGGCCCGATCAACACCCACGATTTCACGGGGTGGTCTGCTCACGTTCTCCCCAAAATCACACGATCACCTTCCGCTTCAATCGTGGAAACCGCCATGGTCCGGCTATAAGGTGAAGCATCGACGATCTCTGCAATCAACAAATCAAAAACATCATAACCACACCATGAGTGAGAATATCAGAAGAAAGATGCAGAAAATCGATCTCGGTATCGATGACGCCCCTGTTCCGCTGCCGCGATCAATTTGTGATCGATCGGCAGCGGCGTCTGGATTCTCTCTCGTTGCAGCCCTGGTGAACCCACGAAAACAAAACCTGAGAGGAATGATCACACAACTTCCACACCTCTGGGATCTGGAGAACACGGTGACGGGTCGAATCATTGGCAAAAACAGAGTCAAATTTCTGTTTCAGAGTGAGGAAATGAAGACTATGGTTTTAGCAGAGCACGATGGTCTTTTGCGGAATGGATGTTACCGATCACTCGGTGGTATCCTAATCTGTCGGAGGAATCGTTGAAGACGATTCGGTTCTGGGTACAAGTGCGTGGGATCCCGATCCAATACCTAAACCGTGAAATTATAGAGGTCATCGCCATGGTAGCTTATAGAGGTCAAGCCATTAAAAAATCTCGCCATGGTAGCTTCTATGTCTTTTTCAATGTTAGCTCACATCATTAGGATTTCCGTCTCTTGGTTATAATCCTCCACACTTCGATTTTCTTGAGATAGCCAACGCAAATTTTGGTGTACCTCTCAGTGATAATGACTAGGCACAAAACTTCTTCTCGTTATTGCCTTCATCTCAACCCATTTCTC
The DNA here is from genome assembly GCA_000218505.1 of Schrenkiella parvula. Classification (NCBI taxonomy): domain Eukaryota; kingdom Viridiplantae; phylum Streptophyta; class Magnoliopsida; order Brassicales; family Brassicaceae; genus Schrenkiella; species Schrenkiella parvula. Next base: position 5,688,311 of record CM001190.1, read on the forward strand.
AATGGGATACTCGCCATTACGTCTCCTGCTTGTCACCAATTGATCCCACCAATGATTAGCATAATCACAAAATTCAGTGGCTGTGACTCGTATCTTCTTGAACTAGAATAATTTTGGCAATAAAAAATGAGATCAATCTTTTTATCACATTCTAGTTATGCATCATGATCTTTTTTTCATGGAATGGTGGAATCTTCAACTTAATACCATCCAAGTTGTCATCTGCTTGATCCCTTGCTTCTCCAGCATGCCTAGGTCTCCTATGCTTCCCATTGATGAATGATAATCATGACTGTAGTAATCGACCTTCTCTTCAACACTTACTTGTATAGGTTGCTTTCCTTCTCTCGTTTGAGGAAAATTTTGTGGCTGCCTCAGCTTTGCCTCTTCATGTACATGATCCAACCTTGCATGAACAGCTTCTAACTCATTCCTCATCAACCGTTCATCTTTTCCAATAAGGCTTGTATTTGAAGATGTGGAAATTCAGGTTGATGATCCTCCTCTTGGTTGTTGTTATTGTTGTTATCTCCATTGTTAGACATGATTGCACCTGCAAAGAAACATTAGTCGTAAAAGAACCTCACAATCTCTCAAATGTTTTATCTAAATTGGTTTTTATTCTCTCATATGAGGGGGAACTGACTCTTTTTGTTTTCCCGAGAAAGACATTTTCTAAGCTCATTTTCGGGGCTATGCGAGTTTGTTATGATTCTAAAACAATGGAATGATAAGAAAAAGAATTGGCAGACATTCAAAAGAAAAAATTCCCACCTCGCATTCTGTGCCTTTTTCCTGTTAGTGATTTCAATAAAGTTTGGATAAAACTAATCGGTTCAACTTTGTATGCTTTTCCCAAAATAAATCAAAAGACCAAACCATAAAGATAATGGTCACAAAGTGAATGTATATAGAAATTCAAAGTACACCTTTTGGATATAAAATTAGTAAAATTATCATATAGATTTTTTATTATCAGAAAAAGTTCTTAGGATTTTAAAACTTGTATTAATTAAATAATAAAATATATTGAGTAAAAAAATTTTAAGAACTCTATGTTTATTCAATTAGTTTAAATTATTCTCCCCGAGTAACTCAATCAAATTCAATTACTTAAGAACAATCTTTGATACTCGTTTATTCATACTTTGAATTTAATTTTATCAGCTCACGGTAAAAAATATTTTTGGCAAGTGACACTTGACTCAACATAAACTAGACATGATATCTGCATAAACTCTACACTTGATATCTGACTCAGCAAAATTGACTAACAATATCGGTCAACGTTAATTTTGGCTTAAGTTTGATAATTTATCTATAAAATATTAATCGATAAGAACTATTAACAAAAACCATTAGAAGAACAATTTATTACAAACAATGCCATTATATTTTAGACAATTATATTATCTAAAATATAATCTTCCAAAATCACCAAAAAAGAATTCTAGTATAAATACATAAGATATTAATGTATCTTTCCTAAATAATTGCTAACTATATAAATATAATTTTCGAAAATCTATCATTTATTAGAATATATTTGACAAATAAAAAAAATTGCCTAAAAAGTATATAAACATACCATATAAATATTTGATAAATATAATTTTTGAATATTTTGTGATAATAATCTATTTAACAAATAAATAAACTTGCCTAATAATTTATAGTTTTCTAATTATAGAAAATATTAATCGAATTCTACTATAAATATAATCTTCCACTATAAACACATAAGATATTAATGAATCTTTCCTAACTATATAAATATAATGTTCAAAAATATTACTACTATAACAATCTATCATTTATTAGAATATATTTGACATGGTTTATTGTATCAGCATGGTTTGGTTCAGTTGAACCAAATTTAAACGCATTTGCATTAACCGAATTAACTAACACCATTTGCATTTATTAGAATATATTTTTAATTACAATTCATGTCACTAATTTAATGAAAAAAATATGTTTGGAAACAAGTTTAAGTTATGTAGAGTTGACAGATTGAAATGCCCATTTAAAAAGAGGCGGCTGTAAAATTCACTTAAAACAAATTGAATTCCAAACCGGATTAGACAATCTGTTTAATTTAACACCAAAATTCTGGAGGAAATCAATTAAGATATTTTTTTTCAAAATCCTAAATCGACTATTTTTATTATATATAAGATATGTCACTTTCAGTAATTAAAACATTCATTTTTCTGACTTTTTATTTATACGATTTTTATTTCGATTCTAACTATTTTTTTGTTAATATTTTTTTATAAAACACTTCTAACTTATACTCCAAAAAGTAAATCTATATATCAAAATATTTTCGATATTCTAACAAAACACGAGTATTTTTGTTTTCCTTTTTTATACCACTAATTTTAAATTTTTTTTATTTGAGCGCTTTCTATTTATTTGGATTTTAAGTTTGGTTTTAGTTTAAATATGATTAGTTTGACTTTTAGATATTGGTTTAAATCATAATTTGAATTTTGAAACCCAATAAAATTAGTTTGGAATTAAATTTTAAATAATGTAATTCTTTAAAAACATATATTCTCTATTTAAAAATAAGTTAGACAAAACTAACATAAATATTATATGCACATGCATGAATCAACTTATAATACAGTCTAATTTTAAATTTCAATTTTTTAATCCGAAAAATATATTTAAAAACACAAAACATAATTCATAAAATATTTTTCTACAAAATAATATGTGTTAAGGAAAAAAAATTAAAATAAAATGTTATTCCGCACAAGCACGGATAAATTGCTAGTGTAGTTTATTTGGGAAACAATTTGGTTCATTTTGAATTTTACACTGTATCAATGTTGATGTATAAAAAACACTACAAAAATTATACGGGTTGAAATAGGCACTTTTTTTGTACACAAACTTTCAACAACATATGATTGAATTAAAAAAAAATAGAATTCAAAAGCAATCTAGAACTTCTTGATCCTTTCAAGTTTTTATTTATTTTTTTGTTCTTTTATTATAATTTTTTATATCTTTTTTTATGTTACTGGATACGAAAATTAAAAATAAAACTGATTTACAAAATAAAATAGAAGAAAAGAATATAAAAAGATAGAAGATGAATAAGAGGCAATGAAATTATCAGAAGATGATAGAATGATAAACCAAACTTAGAGATATGTACATTCTATCATCTTCAGATACCAGATGATGTGAAAAACTAAAGAAAACTTCTCTCTAAGGTAGTTGTTTGAACAATCTTCGACTTCAGTGGATTCATGATGCACAAACTAAGATATAGTCTTAATACTCAACTTAAAACGCTCCAAAGAAATAAAGCAGAGGAACCTATGTTAGAAAAACTGGTGAAACACAAACCTTAAGTATATTAAACCTACGACCTAATAATCAACATAAAACCCTTCTACCCTCTTTGGTCAGTGAATGGTCAAACAAGAGATGGTAGAAGTCTCTTGATAAACCGGTTAATCACTCCAATATTACATACTAATGATCGAAAATGACACCCAGTCTCACAAGACCGTAAAAATTACTTTACTAAAAAGTTGGATGTTTTCTCATATGAGATTGCATAAAATTATAGAAGAAAAATAACGTGAGGTAAAAACTAAATAATTAGTAGTCTCAAAAATAGAATAAGACTAAGAGAAATGAATGAGAAATAGAGTTGAATTCCCATCCAACTCTTTACTTTCAAATGACTCTTGATCTTTCATTTTGTCACTTTACTTGGCCATAAAATAAATCATCTGTTTTGGGCTCTTCTTAGACTTTTATTAGGCAAAAAATGGGTTGGACCTTGATAGATATCATCACCAATAGATTTTTGAATAGTCTCCTAGTCTAAACTTCATAAATCAGTCCATTAAGTACTTCTTCAAACTGTTTGGTTTGTACCCTTATAAGGAATGCTTTCTATTCATCATCTTTATTTATTTCCATGATCACATCAACAGTAATGAACCTACTAGTACACACTGAATATTGCTTCATACCCTTCAACTAATAACATGTTCGAATAGTCAAGCATGTCCACCCTTCGACCATACTGTACATGGTCCACGTCTCAATACACTGCACCCAACATAAGCCTGGTGAACCATGATGATTACTTTCTCTCTAACTTCCGGTAAGTTTTTGAACACAAGAAAACTTAGCAAATCATGTTGTGTTCGAACCATTAACAGAAAACAAAGATTAGCAAACAATAATAACTTTTCCTTTGCACGTGACACTAGACCATTGATATCTTTCCACCCTCATCCATATTCCATTTTCGAAATGGCCATGCGGGACATGACCAGCTTGGCCTATCACGCTCTAATATCAATTTGAAACACCCTGACCAGAGAATCTTACAAAATTGTTGAAAATTCATAATAAAAACATCGAAACAAATGTTTTCTCAGGTAAAAATGCAGCATGTGTAACTAATATTTCGATACTTTGTTAAATAAATTTGTTCAACACATCTTATAGCCCGAAGGTTACAATACCGTCTTATTGAAAACTAACCGGATAAAGTTTTTAAGTCTGATGATCTCTATAGTCTCGTACTCCAAATCAAATAACAAATACTCACGTGCATCAGCATGCAAACACAATATAACAAACAAATCTGTCAAGCCATAGATTCCATGCTTTCAAAAAATCAATCCGTTTTACATTCTTAGTGCCTATCGAAGGTCCACATCGACCCTAACGTCCACAAGATCCAACAATCCACACGATCCAAAGATCCACATCGACCCCAAAGGTCCATAAGATTGAAAGATGCACACGATATGAAGTTCCACATCGACCCCAAAGGTCCACATGATCAAAGATCCCCATATGGCTTGAAGCCAAAATACTGCATGGAGCCATATCATTATATCATCCGTTCTTTTCCTAATTGTGTTAGCATTTTATTAACTTCCTTGTTTGTCTTAACTTAGAATGTCTTAACTTACTTAGGGTCAATTCACTTTTTTCATAAACATATGAACCTAAAAATTTCTTCATCACACACAATCTATCATGCATAATGCGAAGAATGCGAAGAATGCGAAGAATCCTGAAGAAATTACTTTCAAGGACCAAAGAACGAACTTTCTATAAACATCACAATAAAACATATAATATTAAACATATATATCAAAGTGATTTCTTCACTCACAGGTATTGCGTTGCCACGATTCATGCCTTCACCTTAGCTGAATCTCAATGATTCAAAGACTCTGAACTTCTTGGTGTTTTTCGGTAAAGATTCATGCGATCCTCCTCGCTTGACCGTCCTTCCCCAACTTCTCCTTTTACTGAATGATATTTTTCAGTAAAATGCTCATAACTTCTAGACCGATGATCCTAATGACATGAGTCCACTTCTAGATAAAATAGAACTCTTCTAGCTTTCATGCATCAAAAATTTTCTGGTGTGGAAGTAGTTTGTATGGCTAAGACATCTGAAACTCAGAATTTGTCCAAGATCTTACTTTTGCTTGTTTTGTTATTTTTGCTCAAAGATCCCGAGAGACTCTAGAATCGACTAAACACTATAAAGTACTTGAAATATATTGAAAATAAAATGAACATATTAAAAATTTAGGGTTAAAAATGTGTAAAAAATGGATTATATCAACGCCTCCAAATTTAGTATTTGCTTATATTCAAGCAATAAATAAATAAATATGAACATAGAAACGAGGTTTGAAAACATGAAAAATATTTAATCTCCATAGACCATACTCTATAAATCATACTCCGCAGATTCTTATCTTTGATCTGTCATGCGAACTATATACTTACAAAAACTATACATTCCAGTCATCTGACTCCCTACATTCATTAATATCATCATGACATTATAGGGGCTGCCAAACCATTATATGGATCATGGACGTGTTCTGGTATGAGGGGTTGCCAAACTCCAGGGTAGTCTATCATGAATCTTTGAGAAAGCTCAGTTTCTCGTCTAGAGACTCTCCATTCAATCTATGATTGAGCATCTATCAGGAACTGAAGAGTGATCATGATCATGCATGTGTGTGTGGCTTTTCTGGTAACTAGCTATTGGGCGTGGTTGAAAGGAGGTTGTAGAAGTGCTGATGATCGCTGCAAAGTTGCTACTGTTTTGGCATTCCCCATCAAGAATTTCCCAATAGTCCAAGAAAGTTTCTCTCATGTGAGTAATTGCAAAAACTCGCTCTCTGGAAGATTCCAGTTAGGGATGCCATCACGTAGAGCAGGAACATAAGCTGATGGTATCACAATGGTATGACTCAAATTAAGGTCAGACTAATACCTGACAGAAAACTTATTTTGATCCATCATAGTACGCTCTAGATACTTGATCCTAGCAATACAAGGCAAATCCATCCAACTATCTTCATAAATGGGTGATGCAGCTCCAAAATCGACACTTGCTTCTTGTAGAATAGCAATGTTAACATCACCATAAGTGGTGAATTCCTCTTTTTTCAAACATGTAACTGCAAGATGATTAATCTTCACAACATTTTTAGTTAGAAGGGATGTATACTTAACCTTGGAAAAGAAGGAACAAATGGTGTCTTGAGGATGAGGAGCTTGTCTCTAAGGATCCCATTTTGATCCGTTCTTGCAAACAATGTGCTGGCTAGAAGTTGATGGACATATCTGAATGATGGATGCCTAAGAAAAGAAGACTTGGAAGGTCATGTATCGAACAATCCACAAGTCATCTGTGATTATGTATCACACATTATCTGGTGTGGTGTCAATTGCGATATCATTTTGGTACTAAAAACCAAGTGATGCATCCAACTTCACAATAGTCAATGTGTAAGAATCTTCTGTAACATTGAAGATAAAACTCCATCCTTAGACTTAGGGTGCTTGTATCTAGGAAAAGCTAGTGTGAGTGTGCTGAGGAACTATCTACACAAAGACTTATAGGCTGGCCAACTCATCTTCATGAAATATCTAACCTTTAAAGCTTCCAAATGCCAAACAATATCATCTCTAATTTCTAATGATTCCAAAGTGGAATAATCAACGAGGTGAACTGAACAATGCAGGCGAACTTGTTAGGGTTTTTTGGTATCGAGTTTTAAAAATTTAAGCCCTAAACTGCAATTACACAAGTGTGTTTGTAGTATTTATGAGTCGATACACGAGGCTGATTCACTGAAAAAGCATAGAATAATTAGAGTAACTGAAGACAACAAAACTTTATGGGGTTTTGGAGGATTTTTGTCATGGTTTGTAAATAACTAAGCCAAGCAAGAATTAAAAGTGAAGAGAGTAAATCAATCAAACTATGGAAAAAAATAAAAATGATGATTTGGATTTTTAGGGTAATCTATGTGATTATAACTAGAACAAACAAGATATAATAGTAAAGCAATCGATTTTAGATAAAAATTCTCTAAACTTAAATCACGATTTTATAATTAACCTGTTTTTGGAAAATCAGTTACCTATATTTTAACAACTTAGCTAATGTGCTTTCATATGTAACTATCCAATCAAGCACCCAATAGATTCGTCTTTGTTATAACGATCACGATGATTCGTAAATATGTTTTTGCATCTTACGACACGACCGCTCGTCTAAGCTAGATCCGCTAAATAAATTCAACTTGATAGCGGCTTTAAGTGATCCTAAAATTAGCCTCTAGTTCATGATGCTAATTCTTGCATTAAAAACAAACTTCGAACAAAAGAATGTCCAAGAAATTGGCTAAGCTAAAATCGCCACTTGCCTAAATAGTTAATGAAATTCTTATTTGATTTAACCCTTTAGAAACCCAACTAAAAAAAATAATCTAACATGATCAAAAGAATCAGAAACTTAATTGATGAATGCATGCTTAAACAAATCAAAAAGAATAAAAAAGAGGGTTCAAAAGAAGATCTATCTTCTTTAGAAAAAAAAAAAAGCAATAAAAAATCTTGGTGGTTGTATAAGTGTTTTGTAGCACTGTGTCAAATTCAAGCCCTAAAATAAGAGTATATATAAGTCTTCAAATATTCGTAGGACGTTCTTAGGATTTCCTTGAGGAAAACGACTATTGGGTTCGACGGGCCATGTGAACAGGCTTGGAATGATACATTTTGATCCCATCCAGCGGTCGATTGCCCAGAGGAGTGGCTTCTCGTCCAGCGGTGAAGAGATGGACCCGCGGTGGACAAGCCTCTGACCTTGAGCAAAACTTCTAAAGGTTGTACCAGACATGGCTTCTTATGCTTCAATTAACTCGAGATCTAACCATCAGATCATCCTCAAATAACTTCCACGTGAAAGATAGTATATAAGAATATCTTGTGTTCAATAATAAACTTGACCAAGTGGTTATAAAGGTATCCGTTTGATGTCAAAATTCTGCTCTTTCAAACATGTTCCAAAAATGTGTATTTTGCTCCATTTTGAACCCATTTGGCTAAGTTAACCTTTCTTGACTATACAAATACTCAAAAACAACTATAGAGTTACTAAAAACCGACTGAAATGTTTTTTAAAGTGGTCACTTATGATAGGTAAAATGGGTAAAATATCGATGTTATCAATTGAAGAGACTTTGGCCGCGTGTCGAGCTTGTGCGATCTTGGGGCGAGATAATGTTAGACCGGTTAGAATGAACTCGATGAGGGACGAGGAGCTTTGAGTCCTAGCCAAGAGCTTAAGATCGTGGGACAGGAGAGGTTGTCTGAGGTGGAGGCTTCGCGTCCACAAGTCGAGAGCCTTCGATTTTGGGTGCTATATCATGTGCCAGTTGTTGGACGCTAGACCACGGGTTAAGTGATAGATCCATTTTTTATGCAGTCTTGAAACAAAAACATTAAAACCATTAGAATGAAAAGAAAACTAAAAGCTAGACTCTTACCAGGTTGCTCTCTCCCATTAAGCGCTTGGCTGAAGTCATTAACTCGACCTAATGAAAATTTAAGTTTGAAAGAAAGATGCTAGCGAGTTTTTGTTTCCTTTAGATTCCTCTGTCTTTTAAGCTGTGTGTGTCCATCTATTGGATCACCAATCGATCATCTTTTCCTATATTAAGAACTTACGCATCAAGGGCTGGGTTCGATGCTCATCAAGGATTGGGTTCGATGCTCAGCAAGGAGATAACTTTTTGAGGTTGGATGAACTCAGGGACATCATGCCCTTAGACATGCTAGTCTTTAGGATGGTTCACTTGGTGAGCCATCTGATATTGTCTTTGAAGTCTTTATTCTTCTTTCAATTTATCGGTTTCTTGGAGAGGTGTAACATCTTCAGAACCTTGGCTCCTAGTCATGCACATGTATCACGGGGAAATGTAAAAACAAAAGCTGCCTACTAAAACTTAGAATGAAAATAAATGTGTTTTAAACCCAAAACTTGGTTTGAATTCAAAACCGATATGTTCAAGTGCTTGACAACGGCAGCATGAATCTTGATAGGGCATTACTTCGGACATGCTCTAGAGATTTTTCTTAACTTAACAAACTACAAGAAAATATCAATCATAGTAATATATTAGGGTATTGATCCACATCGACTTGTTTTGCTTTAAGAGTCCAAATACCAAATCATAACTAATATGAAATAAAAAGGTTGTTTGGGATAAGTTGTCACGAAAACAAAAACTAAGCTGTAAACCATTCAATAAAACGCGTAAAAGAAATCAGAGAGGGAAACACTGGTCAGTAGGGATATCTCAAGGGTTCATGGATTAATTCAATTCAAGCAGTCAAATAGATAGATTATATTGATAGTTGATTAGGTTCTTAAGCTTGCAAATCAAGGTATCTATAATAAATGTACTGTCCTAGTACTTATTCCCTGTCTAACAAACTAATTAGTCAACTTTTGCAGAATATTATTAGATGGAACATGCAATCAAATAGCTTCATTTGCGTTCACAAAGTCTTTTTACTAAACTCTCGCAAGTTATAACACTAAGCTCGTCAAGACGAGATCAGGTTAACATATTCAACACTTTCATGGTTCCATCTTCTTTATATCCGTTACTAGTTGATCAGTCAAGAAAACATGCACTAGAAACATGTCTAGACGTTTTGTGACTGTGGATTGCCGACTAAGATTTTCAAATCCAAGACAGATAGAAAACTACATTGAAGGTTCTTTGGGTGTAAGTTGTATAAGGTATATGTTGAAAGTTCTTTATTCGATATTGAGGTGATGATATTTGTTACTGATGTAATTATTTGATGTATTTTTAGAAAGGTGGTATTGCTCACTGAATATATTTTAGGTGGTTTGATGAAAAAGAGGTGAAAGGATGGCTAAAAAGAGCGTCGATTGAAGCTCAAGCTGAAATTGTGAAAAAAATAAGATGGTTAATGAATTAACCAATAAAATCATTGAGCTTCGTAGTGATTTGGAAAATCATTAGTTGGAGATATAATCATAAGATACCGAAGATGAAGAGAAGAAGTTTACCCAGCTTGGATTATGATACAAAATCAATCCCAAGATTGGCACTTAAAAGATGTTAGATGGTATAACTATTACCTTCAGATGATCCATGGAATAAGATGCTAAAGAGGTTTAGTCTTGATGTACAGGACTCTCTTAAAACGTTCAAATGAAACAAGGCTTGGCTTAAATAACTCTCTTAAAACGTTCAAATGAAATAATTATAGGAGGATAACTCCCTAGGCTTAAAATGTCTTCTACAACTTTGCTTAGCGAATGGACTCACAAGTTTGATGGATAATACTTGATAAACCGGAAGAACTATTGGATATGACACGAAGTCGGATCAAAAAGTTCACAATGAACAAAGGAGAATCACTCTCACTTGAAAGAAGAAATTTTGATGAAAATTTTGATGAAAATTTTGTCAAGGTCTATAATGGTTCTTGCACGATTTTTAAATAGAACGAATTTTGGAAACTTAGATAACATAAAAACTAACAAAAGACTAGAATTATATACTTAGGTTGAATGACTCTTCGGCTGAATATACATAGTTTTCTCATCAACTTTCGCAAACACTTGGGCTAACAATACCAAAGTATTTTTTTACAATTCCAAATCACGGCCCAACTAATCTAGTTGATCCATTTGGTAAAATATTTGATATACTAGACTGTTTAAGGGTGACTTGAGATACTTAGTCCTTGCCCTTGTCATTGGTACTTCAGATACAAGCAATATTGCATCTGGTTCAAACTCAGGTTCAAACATTATTTCCACTTTTTGGTGATGGTTCCACCCATGATCACATCAGACTGAACAGAAAGATTAATGATATTGAACAAGTTATGTATCGGAAACGCATCATCATCACATTATTTACAAGATTGCTTGTATGTCAGAAGCCAACCTTAAGGAAGAAAACCACGTAAGAACTCATGGGCGGCCAAACAAGTCAAGTGTAAGGACCAGCGACCGCAAGAGAAAATGGGACCAAGTTGAAGAAGGAAACAAGTTTTCGGCCAGGCCCAGAGAATGTGCAAGTTGCAGAAAAAGGCACAATGGAGATTGCTAGAAAGCAAATGGAGCGTGTGTTAAATGTTGAAGTAAGGATAATGGAATTCGGATTGTCTGCGGATGGATCAAGGGTAAGACAAAGTGACTAGTGACAAGGCAAAATCATACTACTATTACAGGAAAACGAGTCATTTCAAGAGGGTTTTCCCAAAGTTTCAAGCGGAAAGGCAAGTCGTTGGATCAAGGGACAATCAATGATTTCAACATTGTAAATGATGTTGGCGGTCAGACCATGTTCTCATCTGGAATAGTCAGAAAACATTGAAGGCATGCTTAAGAATCATGAAGTGATCTTGGGAATGGACTGGCTAAAGAAATTCAAGGCAACCCTTGGCTGTCACCACGGGCGGGTGCCGTTTGAAAAGGAAAGGAAGAAGCTAGAGTTCCATGAGATTCAACCAACCTTTCGGGTAGCTTAGTGGTCTCGGCAGTCCAGGCGGGACGGATGCTTGAGAAAGGATGTGAAGCCTACTTGGCAACCATCACAACTGAAGAAGTTTGGAAATACGTCGAGATAAAGCACATTCTAGTGGTAAGAGAGTTTGAGGATGTGTTCCAAACCCTAACGGCTCGACCTCTGGATAGGTCCGATCCATTCACAATAGAAATCGAACCCGGAACCACTCCACTCTCCAAGGCGTTGTACCGTATAGCAGAGCTTATAAAGCAGTTGGAGGATTTTCTAGATAAAAGGATGGTAGCTTTTGGTTGTACATCGATTATATGGACTTGAACCGGGTCACGATTAAGAATAAGTACTCTTTACCCTGGATAGACGAGTTGCTGAATCAATTCAGCGGAGCAACTTGGTTCTCCAAGATTTACTTAGGTTTGGGATATCATTAAATCTCGATAGATACGATGAACGTCCAGACGATTGCCGTTAGGCCAAGTTCTGGCAACTACGAATTTTTGGTTATACATTTTGGCCTAACTAATGCACTAGCAGCATTCACAAAGATGATGAATGGGATTTTCAGTGATTACTTAGACGTGTTTGTGATCATATTCATAGATGACATACTTGTTTAATTGAAACACTGGGAAACTCAATAAGATCATATAAGGTCGGTGCTAGGGCGGTTTGTAGAACATAAAATCTATGCCAAACTAAGAAAGTGTAGCTTATGGTAGAGGAGTATCAGAACCCTTAGTCAGATTGGGTCATACCAAGGTGGTTCGACAGACCTGGAGAGGATTAAGTCCATCCAAGAATGGCCACAGCCAAGAAATTGACACAATGTTTATCATGGCTAAAAGAGTTGTCATATCAATAATCGAAACCCTTAGTCACTCGTTAAAACATGGCATTTTTGTGTATATAGCACATAAAAGAACGTCACATCTAACTTTTTTCAGACAAACTCTGGTAGTGGAGGAGATAGTGGTGCAGAGAACATATTTGATTTCCCTACTGACGGAATAATTCGTGGCAAAACCGTGACTAGTTTCTCATCTCTATAAAAGCGACTTCCCAGCATACGGCATGCTTTCTGGTTGGATGACGCATGGCTGTTTAGCGTGCCCATATTTTCTAGATGAGACAACGTCTTTTTAGTTAGAAAATAGAAGAAAACATAGTTGATTTGATTACCATAAAATGTTTTTGCCCCCGGATCATCCTTACAGGAGAAATGTTCAAGCATTTCGGCAGGGGAAGACTATAACAGATGCTCCCCCACCATGGTTGAATGGAGAGAAAATTCTCCACGAAGGATTAAACAACATTGTGGGGTTGTCCAGAAGCGTGGACTGTGGAGGGCATAGACAAGAGAAGCCAGCCCTAACTATCTATGGCTATGGGAAGAATCATACTTGGGTGAAGAAGAGTATTTTTTAGGAGTTACCGTATTGGGATAACCTACTTCTTCGCCACAATGTTGACTTCATGCACGTCGAGAAGAATTTCTTTGATAATCTAATCAACACGGTTTAAAATGTCTCGGGAAAGACAAAAGATAACCTCAAATCAAGGATGGATCTCCCAAGTATATAGAAGACAAGTTTTACATGTTAACGACGACGGGTTGATGCATGTGCCAATATTTAGGTTGTCTAATGAAGGAAAAAGACAAATCCTACTATGGCTTAAAAATGATAATAAATTTCCTGACGGATACGCTTCAAAGTTTAGTCGATGTATTGATGAGACTAATTGGAAGCTATATGGACTTACAAGTCATGATTGTCATGTCATCATGCAACGACTCCTGCCATTTGCATTTCTGGAACTACTTCCTCGAAACGTTCACACAACAATTTCAGGTAATTAACTTATAAAACAATATAATATATTATATTTAAACAAAAATTAATGCTAAAACTTGCTATTATATATGTGTGTAGAAATAGCACTCTTCTTTCGAGATATATCATCGAAAATTCTGAAAACCGAAGATGTTGCCATGTTAAAAGCAAATATCCCCGTGAAGCTTTGCAATTTAGAGAAGATATTTCCCCCGTTCTTCTTTGATGTCATGGAACATCTTCCCGTACACCTGCCAGATGAATGCGTTACGTGGCCCAGTCCAATATAGGTGGATGTAACCGTTCGAGAGATACATGTATCATCTCAAGAAGAAAGTCAAAAACAAGGCACAGATAGCGGGGTCTATTGTTGCTCAATGTTTGAATGAGGAGATTTGAAATGCATCAGCCAATTACTTTTGGACATCCATAAATTAGATAAGAAGTTGCACTTTCCGGAGATATCAGATTCACATATTCAGATCCAGATGTACCAAACTTATTTTACCATGAAAGTCAGGTTAGTGGGTGATCGACAAACAAATGGTTAACAGACAACGACTACACCGTGCTTCAAACGTTTATTTTGCTTTATTGCGACACATTTGAGCCTTTTGAAAGGTAATTTTACAATTCTATATAAAAAAAAATTTATATAAAATAAATATTTTTTCTTATATCCGTCTACAAGTTGTTTGAAGAGCACATGACAGAGGGCAACCCGAATATTACCAATAATGAATAACAAATCGCAAAAGATGAACATTTTGCAGGATGGGTTAAAAATTATGTGAGTTTTGCATATATGAAAATTATATTGTGACTAGTACAAATTCCGTAGTAATTAATTTTTGTCCCAATCATGTATGATTTTTTATTTTGCAGGTCTACGACGCTAGTGAATCATATAAATTTTCCTTTAGCACGGCCCTATTCGAAGAACAGCATGTTTATGTGTGTGAGACCCGTTTAGTAGCCCATTTCTTTGGTTCATTACGCGGAACCCTAGCGTTGTTGCGAGTTAAACACTTAGAAAAAAAATCAAACTTCTCGCCTCCTTCGTTTTCTCTCTAACCCTCACTTCTGCAATTTGGGCGGCGAACCGTCGCCTCTGCAATTTCTGCGGTGAAACATACCCTCATTCTCTGTTTCTCTCGCCTCTTCACCATGCATGCATCCCACGAACCCTCTGGCCCTTCCTCTGGCCAACCCTCTGTCCACCCCTTAACCCATCTCTCCAGAGGGTCCTTCGAGCGTCAAAGTCCGTGACCCACCAACTCGGTTCAACCGCGTAAGTCCTTCCATCTCTTTCTCCTGCCAACTCGATAAGGGTTTGTAGATCGATGTGGGTTCTTAATGTCGGTTAGGGTGACTTTTTAATGTGGGGGTTAGTGATTCGTTGTTTCTCACTGGTCTATGGCATTGCTTTCTCTAGGATTTGGGTTTAGGGTTTGGATTTGGGGTTAGGGTTTGGATTTTGGGTTAGGGTTTGGATTTGTGGTTAGAGTTTGGATTTGGGGTTAGGGTTTGGAATTTGGTGTTATAGCTCTGATTCTGTTATGATTTGGTGTTAGGGTTTGGTGTTAGGGTCACAAAGCTTATGATTTTATTTGGTGTTAGGGTTTCTGTTATGATTAGGGTGTCGGATGGGTTTAAGTTCGATGTTATGGTTAGATTTGGGGTTACAGTTGCAGGGATTGGGGTTATGGTTTGGAATTGGGGTTAGGGGTTCTGTTTGCGGTTGATGATTAGAGTTTCTGTTTGGTGCGGTGTTTGGCTATTCTCTCGGATTGTTCGGTCCTCTTATGCAGGACAGTTTGCGAACTTCAACAAAGTCTCTAAAGTGCTGCAAGCTGGGTTTTGGTGGCCTACAATGTTCAGAGATGTACAGAGATTCATCTAGAAATGTGATTCCTGCAACATACATCAATAAGAGAAACAAGATGCCGTAGAACTTCATACTGGATGTAGAGGTCTTCGATGTTTGGGGGATGACTTCATGGGACCGTTTCCATCCTCATACTGAAACGAATACACATAGGTAGCGGTAGACTACGTGTCTAAGTGGGTTGAGGCTTTAGCCAGCCCCACGAATGAGGCAAGAGTAGTTTTAAGATGTTCAAAACCATAATTTTGCCACGGTTTGGTGTGCCAAGGGTGGTGATCAGTGATGGAGGCTCACATTTCATCAATAAGGTCTTCAAAAATCTGTTAGAAGAAAAATTGTGTTCAACATAAGGTTGTAACCGCCTACCACCCCCAAACAAGTGTGCAAGTCGAAGTTTCCAACCGGAAATTAAGAGCAACCTGCATAAGACAGTTGGAACTACTAGAAAGGATTGGTCAATCAAGTTGGATGGTGCTCTATGGGCCTACATAATGGCCTATATGACACCTTTGGGGACAACACCATTTCATTTGGTGTATGGAAAGGCATGCCACCTCCCTGTGGAGCTCGAATACAAGGCAGCATGGGTGCTAAAGACACTAAATTTTGACGTTAAGCCTTCTTTTGAGAGGAGAAGAATGCAGCTGCACGAGTTGGAAGAGATTAGACACCTGGTCTATGACACTCGAGAATCTACAAAGAAAGGACCAAAGCTTATCATGACAACAGGATCATCACTAGAAACTTTTCTCCAAATGACCAGGTATTGTTGTTTAACTCTTGACTGAAACTGTTTCCAACAAAATTAAGGTCAAGATGATCTGGAGCCTTCAGCATCAAGGAAGTCCGACCCTATGGAACTGTAGCGTTACTGGACAACACGGGAGGAGACTTTGTTGTAAACGGCCAGCGTCTTAAGCCATACCTCGCTGATTCCGACTTCGTGGGAGGATCCCTCCCCTTAAGCGATCCTCCTCAAGCCTAGAGGGTAACCAATTCAAGCTAGAGGTTTAAACCAACCGCTTGATGTGAGGCAACCCATCTGTAACTGTAATTATTTTCAGTTCTTTGTTTTCTATTGTTCCTGACTTTTGGTTTTAGTGTTCGTCATATATAAAAAAAAAAGAGAAAGAAAAGAGCACCCAGACGGAGCACCTGCTCAGGGGGGAACAACCATATGCTTCGGGTGAAGAAAGTATGAAAGAGAACCCAACGCAGAATCAGAGCACCTGCTCTGCCGTGGTGCTCCAACCAGGTAAGTTTTTGAAAAAAAAAATAATCTATGATGATTTAAAAACCGTTTATGTGAATTCTTACTATCTTCCTAGTGACCATTCATGCAGTATCTTGAATGCAGAGACAAGCCTGAACACCATCACACTCGGATCTCGCCCTCTCCAGAACGTTTCGACCAATCGAAGTTTCATGGGAAAGACATAAACTCTATTTTATATGGACCTAACTTGAATCTAAATTCTTCCTGTTATGAGCATTAGACTAGAGGAATGAAATATTATTCATGCCTTCTTACTCTTTTACCACTCTTGCTGATTTTGGATAGCTAGTACTCACCTTGATCCTAATCTCATTTCAAACAACCTGAACTCTCATATTTCAAGTTTCACTTGTGCAGATATATGCAAAACGTTCGGAGAGAAAAGGATTAACACAACCTCTAACTCACTCTTGCTGAAGAAATTGTGATAAGAGAAGAAAAACATGTTGGAGCACCTGCTCCAGTTTTTTAGAGCACCTGCTCCGACACAAAAAGAGTATATCAGACGAACCATACGGGTACGAGGATCAGTCATTTCACATTATTTATTTTTGTTTCAGAGACACACCAATGTAATGCCCTCTTCATTTCGTTTACAGAAAAGAGAAAAAAATAATAAATAAATATTGACGATGAAGAGAGGTGAGTTAGTAACTCCAGAGTGTAGCTCAGCATACAGAAAACCGAGAAGAATTCGAGGCTGGATCTGAGGACTTTGAGTTCAAGAGAAGGAGAGTAACTAGAGGTTCTGGAACGTCAATGAATTCATTATGTCCTATCATTTTGTGTGACATCTTGCATCCTCTACAAAACTCTGGTAACCCCTAAACACTCTAAACTCCACCACTGAACTAGTCTTCTTAATACCAAGCATTGATTCATTTGTTCATGCTCATTATAGGATGCTCACGCCAACTTTAATTGAATTTAGAGAGTTTAATGTCTAGAATGTGGGATTTTGATTGGTTGGAATTCAAGTATGGAACAGGGCCTGCAAAGGTGTTGCAGGGTTTTGGTAAGGACGTTTTCTTCCCATTTTGGAGCATGTGGTCTGCATGTAACATTGGTTTCAATGTTTCTGAGATTTTGAGACTCCCTGCATTTTCAAACCTCTCCTTCGTATCTCGGCGTTCAGTTTGCTTGAGGACAAGCAAGGATCTAAGTCCGGAGGAGTTGATGTTTGACAATTTTGATTCATATTAACTATTGTTTCTCAGGTCTAAGAAGCTTTGAACGATGAATGGAGCTGCTGGATTCATTTAAGAAAAAAGGAGCAAAAGCAGAGCAAAAGGAGTCTAGAAAATCAATTGGAGCACCTGATATGCCTTGGAGCAGCCGGTCCAACTCGCAAGACAATTAAGGAAATCCGATCTTCCCGGTGTAAGAGGGTGAAGCCATAATTTTTTAGCATATTCTCTTTTAGTTCTTCTTTGGAAGACGACGGCGATTAGAGAAGTTCTTGGGGGGGGGGGAGAGCTTTAGCTTGTAAGATTTGGGAAGAACAATTCCTGCAAAAGTTGAGAAGAATTCTGAACCCTTGTTATTTTCAATAATCATTCACGAATTTGATATGCTCAAAAGTAATCCTTAGAGCTACTCTGCAAATTCAGAGAATTGCAATCGTAGTATAAAGGTGTCGAATCCACAGAGACTCAATATTCCACAGTAGATTATAATTTTGGATTAAGCTAAACGATAATATATGTAAGAAAATAAACAAAGCAAAAGAAGATGTAGTAAATTTGATTGGGAGAGAGAGCTAGTCTTAGGGTGTTTCTCAGGTAAATCAGAATTGTAGAATGAATAAATTGTCGAGGGTTTTAATGAAGATCCGTTCTTGAACTCGAAACACAATTGTAAAATCAACCAACTTTCGCTGCGGAAATTATCTATGTCTAAAACATTGACTTCCAAATTCCTGTGCAAATTTAATAGTCCAGACAAGCATTAAAGTTCAGGTTCGATTGTTCACAAAATCTCTAAATCAAATTCCTTTGCAAATATATATTTTGCTCATCTAAGATAGTTCCGGTGATCTTTTGTATCTATCAATCCTCCTAAGATCTAGATCCTAGGTGATCAAGCTAGAACTAGCCTTAAACGTAATCCAGATGAAGAACTCTATTGATAACACTAACAGATTCAAATCCAATCTAACAACTCTTTCTTTACCTTTGAATTAACCCTAATCCTAATAAGCAAACTACTCAGACATGGTGGTTGGAATAAACATCATGAAATAAGAAGTATGCAATTAAGAAATTGAAACAAAGATACAAAGGTGTTCAAATTCTTCTCTCGGTAAGAACAGAGTTTGGAATCGTCTCCCACAAAGCTCTCTAGATCTCAATCTCTCTAAAACTTGATAAAATAAAAGGTAGGTCTAAACAATGACCAAAACAACAAATAAATAGGTCAAAAACGTGGAGGGGTTAATTTTACAAATAACAAAACTTATGGGGCCAAAGTGCAATTTCTGGGAAATCTTTTAATGATGGTCTCGCGAATGGTGTCGACCGACATGCTTAACTCCAAAATGGTTAAATATCTCGCGAATCGCCTAATGATTTGATCTTTCGAGCAAATCTCTTGCTTAACTCCAAAATGGTCAAATATCTCCAAATAAGCTCCAAACGCACCTAAATCTGTAAAGATTTGCTCGAAAGATCAAATCAGAAAGACTCTAGATAAAAGACTTATATCACGGTTAAAAACTCAGAAAAACCATGATATATCAGAATTTTTTTTATCTATTGTTGTGTTTTGTTTCTTCATGTCTGAGTAATCTCTCTTTCTAGACTAGGGGTTTCAACGGAGTTCATGAGCAATTGAATTGAATATAAATAGGGTCTAATCGAATTGTCTTCATCATTGTTAATCATACTGCTGAGATTGAATTGATCACTAAATCCTTGAATCTAGGTAATACTGTTCATCAAAAGTCTAATGGGTTGCTAGAAGAAACATTGATTAGCATGTTGTCCTTATCCTACGACAGTTGATGCTAAGGCAATTTTTTAATAAATCAAACATGCTTGTTAATGCTTGTCTACAATTCTAGATCTAAACGACAGTTTAAGATTCTATATTGTTAAACAAAGTTGTTGGGTCTACGACATTGGATCGATCCTATCTTAATGTTGAATTTGAGACGTGTGCTTAATTGTGTCATGGATAGTTATTTGGTTCTTGTTCTCTCCTGCGACCATCCCTGGTCTAGAATTTTGTTTTATCAATTTAATAACCTGTTTAGACTACCATTCTTGTTACCAAACAAACATCTACCATCTTAGCTTTATATCAATTCCTTGCAGAAACTTAGTGTAACATTGGTCTTCTGTAATTCGAATCTTCCTATATTACAATCATTATGTTGTGCACTTGCAGTAGAAAATAAGAGTATAAATCAATTGTATCAATGACCATGTCTACTTAAAAGTGATCACCTTTAAAAGGTGAGCAAGGATCTCGAGGAGAACAAAGTTAGATCCGAGGTACATAGGGCCGTTCCAGATATTGGAAAAGGTTGGGGCAGTCGCTTACAAACTAAACCCGACCGAGGAAATGAACATATTCCACAACATCTTCCATGTATCTCAACTAAGAAAGTGTTTTGTAGATCCGAGTGTAATAATGTCAGAGATTCCTACCGAATTGAAGAAAAACATCACCGTGGAAATCAGATCAGTCTGGATCGAAGATAGGATGACAAAAGCAACGAGCCAAAAGGTGACCCGACTAGTCATGATTGTATGGGATTGTAACGGGACAGAAGAAACAACTTGAGAGATGGACAACATGATGACGACCGAGTTTCCGAGTGGTTTAAAAGCATACAGTATAGCAAACAAATTAACCCGGATTTGAGGACGAATCCCTATTTAGTGGGGGAAACTTATAGCATTCTCGATACTTGCTAGGATTGCCAGGCGACCATTGGGCGAGGACGCAGATAGTGAGTCAGATCGAGAAACGAACTAAGCGTTCCAGTCCATATAAGGGTTAAGTCATATGTAAAGAAGACTTAGCCGGAAGAAAATGAAGGTTTAAGCTGAACTTAGCTGGACTGAGCTAGCCGAAAAGCTAGAACTAGCTGGCTCAGTTTACTAGCAGCTTGACCCAGCTGGATGGAGTGATGGGAAATTGGTCCAGCTGGGGGATGGGTAAGCTACCGAGCTAGCTAGTCCAAGCCTGGACGTCTGCACACTCGCCCAGCGTGTGGGATGGTTGCGGAAAAGTTACTCGCGAAGGGTCACGCACACCTTCGCTTATGGAAACGGGTGTGGCGGTTTTTTGGTTAGTTTTCAACAAGAGAGGGCCTATAAATAGAGATTTTGGTCAAGACAAAAGGGACAATTTCACGCTAAGACAAGAAAACCAGAAAAAAGTCTAAGAAAGAAAATCACTACGAGGGAAAAGAGAGATCGAGTGGGAAACTTTAAGTACTAACGCGGTCGAGGGAATGAAGCAAACAACTCGAACCGTGTGGGCGATTATGAAAACTGACTCGTGGAAGCAGCTAGATGAATCCTTCCAGGACGAAGGAGAAGGAGAAGGCTGGCAGCACACCGGACCGCTCGGCTAAGGTTAGTGGAAGGCTGCGGTCTTCCTTGCTTGGTATCAGCTGTCGAAATTTTTGGTCAAGCACTGGGCAACCGGGATGACTCAAAATTCACATCTCTCTCTCTTTAAGTGCCTTACTCTATTTCTGCTTAATCAGTTTAGGAGTGGTATGGTCGGAACCATGGTCGGATTAGGGCCCCATGTAGCATAAGTGTACGGGTTGGGAGAATGGATTGGGGACTGGATCGATCCGCCAAGGCTCGGTTCATCCCGAAACGTCCGCTTGGGCATGGGGCAGTTAGAGGAAAGAACGTTAGGAATTGTGCTGAGAAAACATTGGTGTGATTGCATGATCACTTAGGAATATGAGCGGATGCATCACTAAGTAAATCATAGGTTATTTACGCATTTTGTTACCTGACGAGATGGTTATTATTAGAAGGATACAACTTAGATGCGCGAGACGGGGTGCTAGGAAGTCGGGTGGTGTGATAGTTTGGATATTGTGATCGAACATTATATTAGCCTATTGTGAAAAACTATATTTTTGTATCAAATCCTATGTTTATAAATAATAAATCCATATTTGATTGACTCTTTATATATTCGCATATTGAGTCTAAGTAGATGAATCTCAGAATAATCGAAACACTGAATCATTTAAGGATGATGCTTTAAAACAGACTGAATGACTCAGCTCACTAAAAGAGTCGAGATGTGGTAACCTCCTTTGGCTTAGCAGCTGAGATGGGATGTTACAAATAGTTTGGAATATATGACCACATGAGGAAGTTTTCTGAAAAACTATAATATATTATATTTTGGGGTTGGTTGAAAGATTGATTTTTAAAATAGTTAATTGTTGGTATTTGGATAGATAAAAGGATAATCAGTAAAATTATAGGTGTTATAATGGTTTTTGTTAGAATTCATTTCACAAAAAAACGTGTTTAAAAATATAAACAAAAGTTTATTGGAGGACAATTGACAAAATTATATTAGAAAAGACTGTTTTTTTGTGTTCAAACCAAACAAAACAAATATATATTTATAGAATATAGATAATGATGAATTTATATGGAAAAATTAGAAAAAATTATTGCAAAGATCTCAAATAATTAAAATGCGAGAAAATCTCAACTGCCAATAATAGCAAACTACGTGTCATAATCTATATCACTTTTCTTGCATATGCGCTATACACGTGTAAGAAAAGTGATATAGAATGTGCCATATCACCATTGTGGTTAAGAATGCGCCATGTTGCTACTGTGGTCCCAAAAACATTTTCAACTATTTGAGCCGTTTTAACTCGAATTAATCCACGTCCGGTTTTAATTTTTTGAACATCGTCATAGTATCTTTTCAACAGTTGAGTTTAATCTGGTCTATTGTGAGTAGTCTTATACGTGATTTTGCGTTGTTGCCTTGAACTAGCATTGGATAAGTCTTGTACATGCGGATTGGCAGCATAGTTAAGCAACATAATTCTGTTTTGGATGACCTTATCAATCTGTCTCCAAGAACTATGTACAAGGTGAGCAATAGAGTAGTAGTATGAATTTTGTATCCGAGAATTTTTCTCTCTCCATATAATATATATGGTTACTTGAAAACCAAGTCGTATTTAGAATGCTATGAAGATTATCACTTGGGCTGTAGTCAGAGTTTAGTGAGTTTCAGTCCAATCAAGGCCAAGCCGGTTGTGTAGGAGACTTCCAATAACGTCTGAGCATACCATGAATGGGAGTGGACAAGCAAAAAGGATGGTCTTGGGTTTCTTCCAGCTCCCCACATAGAACACATGATTGGTGTAGTCCCTGATTACACATACAATCACCTCATAAAAGTCTATCTTTCACTGCTAGGCATGTTATACAGCTAAGAATGAACAAGTTCAAAAATTTCAGAGCTCGGAATATCTCGATTATGAAAGACCATTGCACAATTTTGAAAGCTTCAGATATATCAAACTTGATGGTGTTACGTGAGGCTATAGTGTCTTTCTGATAATATTTTACCAGCTATGTTGCTAGCAAAACTCAAAGAGTAAGCATCCCTCAACAAACACACTCTTATTTGGTTCAATAAAGTCACGAAAAGTGATTTTAAGCTGGTTTGTGAGAGTTTTTTAGATGACCTTGTACCAAATACAGACTTTATTGAACCAAATAAGAGTGTGTTTGTTTAGGGATGCTTACTCTTTGAACCATATTACAACAAGCAACGTGATGGTAGTCTTTCATTGTGAGGCATGACCCATTCGTACTTTTGAGAGTGAGATTTTATAATGTCGCATTCAGCGATCTCAGCATGAATCCATACAAGAAAAAATACAATAACAATGATGAAATTAGAGCAAATAATACTCCAAGCACATGCATATAATTCTTTCGTGAAGCCATCAGGTCCGGAAGCCTGATCTGACGGCGTTTAGAATAATGCTTTTGTAATTTCATTAGCGTTATTCGGAAACAAATTGTCTCCAACGTTCTTGTGGGCTGTACTTAAGTACATTAAAAATATATTATGTGCGGACCATGCTTAAGGTATACGATGAAAATAAGAAGCTTTTAATCACCACATCGCAGCCATGTGGCTATGCATAATTAAAACCTTAATCTTTACGTGATTCTTCTTTCTCTTTTTCCGCTTCCAACAGAAAACTTTCTGCGATTCTTCTTCCTCTTTTTGCAATTCTTCTTCTCCATTGATTCATCCTCCTCGATTCTTCTTCCTCTCTTTCCCTTCTTCTTCTTCTTATTCTTCTCCTTCTTCCTCTCTTTCCTTTCTTCTTTTTCTCTGTCAATTTCCTATCTACGGTTCCTTATGTGGACATTTGTGGTTAGTTAAGCTACAAACAGAGTTGTAGCTATTTGAGGATACTAGCCACAAAAACTGTTGCGGCTATTTCGTGGATATTAAGGTTACGGATAGCCACAAAAAGACGATATCCACAAACTTAAAGCTACAAAAACAATTTGTGACTAGTCATAGCTAAATGTCAAATAGCCACGTAATATTTATGGTAGGCACAATTAATGTCATAGTTATAAACATTTTATTTATAGGTGGTAGATGTCTAAATACGATTTATACTTGCATGGATAGATCCAACATGGGAGAATCTCTTATAAAATATCCCACCAAGAAACATTTCCACAGAGACATTGCATACCCAATAATCTATTCACGGATGATTACCTCTACGACATAACTCGACACAATAACATCTGAATGATATTGAGAGCCTGATGGATCTTTCACAACATAATTCCATGATTCCTTCTTAGGCGAAAAATCGCCCTTGAGATAACATGTTATCGGAAGAAGAAAATGAGAAGGAAAATAAAAAATCTTCGTTGAAAAAGATGGATGCGGCAGCAGCATTGAAAAAAAAATTAAGTTTTTGAATAATCAATCTTTTTATAATTTTAACATAAAAACCATATAATTTTTTCATATGAAGATTTTGAATTTTAAAACAATAGAATAGATATTAATCATATGTCATTACATAGATATACAAATACAAGTGTATATAAATGAAATTGTGTTTATAAAATCTTTTAGCCAATAAGAGTTATATCCAAAATATATATTAAAACATTATGTACTTTTACTATTCATTCTTATAATAATCTATATAATCATACATATGTATAAAATAATTATATACTTATCAATCATAAATTTATGCATCGTGCAAGACACAAATACTGTCCTAGTCTTTTATAAAAATGATTGTTAAATTATTTTTAAGTAGGATTTAATCTCATATCAAACAAGTTTTTTTCGTCTAAAACTTTCTTTATGTTAAGCATGGTAGAACGCAAGTAGAATACATATGTGAACTAGAAAAGCAAACACCACCGCTGATATTAAAAGAAGCCCATTGTCCTTTCACACCACCGCACCAGAACCAAAAATTGATCAAAAGAAATGCTAAAATTATGAACTGCCGATTAGACAAACTCGGAGACCCACTGTATCTCAACCAAACCGTGGATTAATCCAAACAAATAAACAAAAGACAAATAAACCAAAAAAAGCATGATTCTAACAACACTGTAGAAACTAATCGGAACTGGTTGAGCACGACTATAACAAGACTGTAAAAATTCAAATCTAAATTTAGTTTCAGAAAAAAGGGGGAAAAATTCTTTAAAAAAGAAGAAAAATCTGATTTTTTGCGATTATGTTATGCAATTTTAAGAAATTAATAATTTTAAATATATGGGATCTCAAGTTTTAAAAGTAGGTAATAAAAAAGTTGGATCCCCCGGTTAACAAACATATTTTACTAAAAAAAAAGCACTTGAGAAAAAGTGATGCAATGAGGTCCATACACGTCTGATTTAGCTGTAACGTTGGTACGTCCAAAGAAACTCACCGTCCAACCACATCACTACTTAACAACTACGAAAATTCCATCTTATTTTCTCTTTTCATATTATTATATTCACTTAACTTTATTAAAAAGAGAAAAAAGGTAAAATGCCAATTTATTCTCTCTCTTTTTATTTTTTTAATTTGTCCTCCCACATTGCAACTTATTCATATATTCGATAGAGACGAAAAAGAAAGAAACCCCAAAAACCCAGAAAAAAATAAAACCACCGCCAAAAATATCTCCTTCTCTTTTGGAATCATTCAAGTCAAGCAGAAGAATCATCTTCTCCAGCTTCACCAATAATACCAGTTTTTAGGGCTTCTCGTATACACTTTTTAGGGTTTTTGCTACTGTGAAAAACCAAAGTGAATGATCGGAAGAATCTGATGTGGTTATCGAACCAGATTCTCGCTTTCGCTTCGGTTTGCTCTCTATGACCTGAATCGTCATCTCTTTTTTCGAATTTTCTGATAATTAATTATCAGATGAGTAGTTCTGTGTTGGTTCTTCTCAACTTCTTCTTCCTCCTCTTCTTCTTCAATCCAATTTTGACAGGTACAGTATCTTCAATCCGATTTCGGTAGTTTCTATATACCTTTAGGTGGTGCTCATGATAGTTTCAGATTTTTGCATCAGCCGTTGTCTTTTTATGATGATTCGGTATTAAGAGCTTAAATATTTCTAGATTTCAACTTAAAGCTGTTCGGTTCTGCTAATTCCGTCGATTGGTGGAACATGGTTGGATCTTGGATGTTGTGAAATGAAAATCCATCGTTTATGATTCCAGTATGTTGTTACTATGGGTGATCGGCACTTTCGTTAATTTTCGGAGTTTATAGATTCTCCAGACACTTAATTGCTTTTACGTTGTTTCCAGAGTTTGAAGTTGAGGGAGCATTTGTTGGAACTTATGGGATAAATTATGGAAGGATTGCTGATAACATCCCGTCGCCGGATAAAGTAGTTTTACTTCTAAAGCAAGCTAAAATTCGGAATGTGCGTATATACGATGTAGACCACAGTGTACTTAAAGCTTTCAGTGGGACTGGTTTAGACCTTGTTGTTGGACTCCCAAATGGGTTCTTGAAAGAGATGAGCTCAAATGCTGATCATGCAGTCACTTGGGTCAAAGAAAACGTCCAGTCTTTCTTACCAAAGACCCGGATCCGGGGGATCGCGATAGGAAATGAAGTTCTCGGAGGCGGTGATTCTGAGCTCTCAGGAGCCTTATTGGGCGCAGCTAAAAATGTCTACAATGCGCTGAAGAAATTGAACCTGGAGGAAACGGTGCAGATCACGACGGCTCATTCACAGGCTGTGTTTGCTAATTCATACCCGCCATCGTCTTGTGTATTCAAAGAGAATGTTGTTCAGTACATGAAGCCACTGTTGGAGTTCTTTCATCAGATTGGCTCTCCTTTTTGTTTGAACGCGTACCCTTTTTTGGCTTACACTTATAATCCGACTGAGATCGATATCAACTATGCTCTTTTCAAGCCAACTGAAGGGATATATGATCCGAAAACCGATCTACGTTATGATAACATGCTTGATGCGCAAATTGATGCCGCCTACATGGCGCTTCAAGATGCTGGTTTCAAGAAGATGGAGGTTATTATTACTGAAACCGGATGGGCTTCTAAAGGTGATTCAGATGAACCTGCAGCAACAGCAGAAAACGCAAGAACCTATAACTATAACCTCAGGAAGAGGCTTGCTAAGAAGAAAGGGACACCTCTTAGACCAGAAATGGTGCTCAAAGCCTATATCTTTGCATTATTCAATGAAAATTCCAAACCGGGGAAGAGTTCAGAGACACACTTTGGACTTTTTAAGCCTGATGGAACCATATCGTATGATATTGGGTTCCATAGTCTAAAGTCCGATGCTGCCAAGTCATTCTTCTCATCGTCAAAGGTATGAATACTCTAACTGGAGAAGCCGTAGTATAATTGTTAGTTTGACAATGACCATATCCAATATGTATGCTCTGTGAATCTAAAACCGACTTTATATGCAGATTCAAAAGTGATCATCTTGAGTATCAATCTCTTCTGTGCTTTGTTGCAGGCAGCTTCGTATTATGTGGCATTAGTCATCTCTGTCTCCGTATTCCTCCTGATGATCTAACTGCGGTATGAGCTTTGACGATTGGATCCTCTATTTTTGTCGTACATTTGTAGCAATATGATATACTATTACTACTAGGAGTGAGAGGCTAACGAAATATCAGGAGCACAAATTTATTGCAATTCTCGTCGTACCCAGGAGATATTCGGAAAATATTTCATTAGAAACTCTCATATATTTATAAATCTTATGTAAACAAATTTATACGTAAATTTGGCTCTCTGCTTAGATTAAAGGGTACTAGAGGATTATGGATAATTGTGTTTCTGATAAGCTTCCGATCTACATCGTTATAGAAGAATTAAACTCTGAAATATTACTGATTTGATGCTATGCAGCCCAAATGCCACTAATATAACAAAATCATATTCATATCTTTTACAATCTGAAGGATAAAAATAGATAGAAATTTGGTGAGAATTTAGCAAGTAGAATAGAGGAAAAAAGAAAGTAGAGAGATCCTAACGCTTTGGGGCATTCAGTTGTAGAACATAGATAGAGTCTTCAGCCTAAACAGACGCGCATCCTCATTGTCTCTCTGCCTCCAAAACTCAAAACATACAAATTCTATAATGCTCAAAGCTACAAAAATTTTAGAAAAAAAGAATGTGTTCGTCCTCTGATTGTATTCTTCCTGGACCAGCGAGCCGAAGCAACTTGTCTGCTTCCGACCTCAGTCCCTCTGGTCTCCTTGCATTTGCCTCTGGCTCTTCTATCTCTCTTGTAGACTCACACTCTCTCCAGCTCATTTCGACCGTCTCTCTCCCTTCTCCTGTCCCTTTTGCAAATTCTATAGTTACCTCGGTTCGTTGGGCTCCTATCCCTCTCCGGCGTGATCACTTCTCCTCTGATCTTCTCATCGCGGTAGGTGATAACCTCGGCCGAATCGCTCTTGTTGACTTTCGTGTCCGTTCTGTCCACCTATGGCTTGAACAAAACTGTAACAATGCTAGAGGAAAGACCCTCAGCTGTGGCGGCGTGCATGATCTTTGTTGGGTACTGGCTTTGCCAGAATCCTACATCATTGCTGTCATTTTCGGCTCATCTTCGCTCTCGCTTTACACGGATTCCGGACATGTGTTCTGGAAATACGATGGATCTCCTGAGTTCATGTCTTGCATTCGTTGTGATCCTTTCGATTCCCGTCATTTCTGTGTCCTCGGGCTTAATGGGTTTCTTCTCTCTGTTAAACTTGTTGGAATTACTGAAAAAGATGTTGTTTTGAAAGAGTATCACATCCAAACAGATTGTAGCGATATACTGAAGCCAGAACGTGAAGTCGTCGTTAGTAGCAATCACTCAACGTCTCCTTCATCGACCGTTTTATATTTTGATTACGCAAGATTCTCTTTCTCACCACACTGGAAACACATCCTCTTTGTCACCTTTCCTAGAGAACTTGTCGTGTTTGATTTACAGTACGAAGCAGTCCTCTACGTATTAGCTTTACCTCGTGATTACGCCAAGTTCGTTGATGTTTTGCCTGACCCGTGCCAAGAGTTTCTATACTGCCTTCACCTTGATGGAAGGCTCAGCATTTGGCTACGGAAAGAGTGAGTCACTCTCAACTCTGTTTCTCTTTGTGGTCTTATCTCAATGTAGTCTAATTAACTTGCTTTCTCAGAGGAGAACAAGTCCATGTCTTATGTGGAATCGAAGAGTTGATGCCATCGATTGGTAATTCTGTACCATCACCTTCTCTTCTGTCTCTTCTAATCTCCCAATTAGACTCAACCGTCCAGAGCATGAGGAAGATCCATTCAGAACGATTTTCGGATTGTTCAAAGCTCGATAACTCTTTTGATTTCAATGATGATGCTTCTGTTCGTTTCAAGACACATTTTATATCTATATCTGATGATGGTAAAATATGGAGTTGGATTTTGATTTTCAAAAGTGATGAAGATTCTAATCTTCAGACTAATGACAAGCGACTAAAGAACTCAACTAACACATCTTTCGAGGTTTATGACGAAATCAGAAACATCTCTAACTTTTACAGTTTGCCTTCTCTATTTTTCCATTTACAGAAAAAAACTCATTTATGCAGATGACTTTAGTTGGACAACTTCAGCTTCTTTCGTCAACAGTGACTGTTCTTGCGGTACCAACACCTTCAATGACAGCAACATTGGCTCGTTAGTTGCATCAACAACTAGTTAAATTTTGTATATTAGATAAAAAAAATGAAAGTCACAAGTTGATGGATTGTAATGTTTGGTAATGAAGGTGGAGGAAATTTTCCTGCTGTAGTAGTTCCCCTTGTAGCTTTGGGAACTGGAGCTGGCACAATTGATGTTGTTGATGTGTCTGCAAACGCAGTGACATCAAGTTTCTCTGCACACACCAGCAGTATTAAGGGTTTAAATTGGCTAGGAAATTCGAGACTCATTTCATTCTCTTGTAGTCGGGTAAAAGAAAGATTAATTCCATAAGGTCATACTATATATCATCTTTGTTCGATTCTTGAACAGCAATAATGTTGCTTTCGCGGTGTCAGGTGAGTAAACGAACAGGTGGATATGTCAATAAGCTCGTCGTCTCATGCCTTAGGAGTGGTCTTAGTAAAGGCTTTCGAGTTTTGCAAAAGCCAGAGCGAGCTCCCATAACAGCTCTTAAGGCTTCATCCTCTGGGAGGTTTGATTTCTTTTATTTTGTTTTTCGAATTTAAAATAAGTTGAAACCTAACAAAAAAATCTATTCAAATATCATTAATGAAACAAAAATCATAATTGAAATAAAAAATATAAGAAAAATCAAAAATAATTTTCATTTTTTTTAATGAAACAAAAATCATAATTGAAATAGAAAGTATTAGATAAATCAATAAAAAATTAAATAGATTCGAATTCTTCTCGCGGGATGAAGAGGGTTCAGAAATATCTTCCAAAAGCTTTGGATAAATCTCTCTCTAAAATCTTTATTGATTAAAATTTGGGTTTAAACAATGACCAAATAATTAATAAAATAAGTTAAAATCGTGGAATGACTATTTTGCAAATAGATAAAAATTTTGGATCAACTTATAATTTTTTATAAATCTTTTAATGATGGTTTCATACATGGGTGTCAACCAACACAAGACTATAAATGCTCTACAATCTGATATTTTCAGCAACATAGTTTGTTTAGCTCCAAAATCTCCAAATAAGCTCCAAACGCACCTAAAGATATAAAGATTCAAAAAGACTCGAAAATACCAAAAATACCAAAAACAATTTACATAAAAGACTTATATCACGGTTAAAAACTCGGAAAAACCATGATATATCAAAAAGAAACATGTCACTAAATATTGTTCCCATAAAGCTTCAAATCAAATTTATGTGTATGTTCACCCCTTGACTTTATATTGAGATAAAAGAGGTTTTATCATTTTATTTTCAGGTATCTTCTTATCTTGTTCCGTGATGCTCCAACAGAAGTGTGGGCAATGACTAAAAGTCCAGTGATGGTAAAGTTAGGTTCTTAGGAATGACAAAATATTTATGATGAGATAAGTTTGTAATTACATCACTTGTACTTTGATGTAGCTTAGATCACTAACTCTCCCATTCACGGTACTGGAATGGACTCTCCCAACTATTCCAAGCTCAGCTCAAAAGAGTCTCGCAAAACAGCCTTCAATGTCCTGTAACGAGGAAACAAATGCCACATCAATTGACACTGGAACTCCAAAAGCATCAAATTCTAGTAAACAAGTTTCTATAACAATTTTTACCTTATAGTTACCTTGAAACTTATAACAAAAGACTCCTTTCTTGTAGAAGTTGTCACTGCTGATGGATTCCAAGAAGATGCATCTGAGACTTTTGCATTCGCACTAGTGAATGGTGCACTTGGCGTTTTTGAAGTTTACGGACGTAGAATTCGAGATTTCAGGTGGCTTTTGGGAAAACATTCTTAAGATTTTCTCTTCATCATGCTCTGACATGCACATTTCATTTTTTTCTTCGTTTTAGACCGAAATGGCCAGAAGCTTCTTTCAATACTTCTGATGGGTTAATCACTGCTATGGGATATCGCTTACCTCATGTTGTATGTATTATTATTGCTTTTTGATGTTTATCTCTTGTTATTTTCTTAAGAAACATCTTAAAGACAATCACTTAATAGGTCACAGGTGATAAGTTAGGGATTATAAGGTGGTGGAATGTAGCATCTGGTAACTCCTCCTCGTTTAACACATGCAAAGAAGGAATAAAGAAGATCAGATTTTCACCTATCTTTGCTGGTAATATCAGCAGAGGACAGATCACTGTTCTATTTTATGACAACACATTCTCCATCTACGATCTCGTAAGATTTCTTTTAGCTTTCTTGACATTGTTATAAAAAGAAACTCTTTTCCCTCAGACAACTCTACTTATGTTGTGCATGAACAATATTATCATTCCTTTGTTGGATGTGACCAGTTTATATATTATTGTAGGATTCGCCGGATCCATTAGCCATTTCACTTATGCGGCCTCAAATACCTGGCACCCTGATACATGAACTTGATTGGTTACCCCTGCGAAATAGCCGATTCGACTGTCCTGTATTGTGTGTTGTTGGGACTGATGGTAGCTTCCGTCTGGTCGAGGTTCATGTGTAAGTAATTCAGAATATCTTAGAAAAGTTTATGAGGATCAAAGAAAAAGAAGAAGCTTCTCTGTAATCATTGATGTTGCTTACTTATATCCATGTAGAAATGAAAAGATAACGTCCCAAATATTACATACAAAGCCTCCCAAAGAAAAATTTCGTCCAGTGCCATTATGTATTCCTATGCTACTCCCCGTGCCACATGCCATGGTAATTTTGATTTATATTTGATTTCAAGCTGCTTATAGTATATTATAAGTACCTTAGCTTATAGTATATTTTGTAGGCATTGCGGATGATCTTGCAACTTGGTGTAAAGCCATCTTGGTTTAGCTCTTCTCTTCCCGGAGAAACTTTGTCTTCTAAGGATCTTCAAAGTTTCATGATTGATTCTCCACCAATCGGTGACCCTGCCATAGTGGAAATATTGCTTAAAGTACTAGAACCATATCGTTCAGAAGGTTGGATTTATACTGTTTTTTCCTTCTCCATCATATCTTGCGTTTTATATGATGAGTGATGATGTTTTTTCATTTTATCTTTGTAAAAAATATTCAAATTGCTGATGGCTAAAGGCTGCCTCCTAGACGACGAGAAAGTAAAATTATATTCTAGTCTAGTAAACAAAGGTTGTGCAGCAAGATTTGCTTTCGCGGCTGCAATTTTTGGAGAGACTTCTGAGGCACTTTTCTGGTTACAACTGCCTAATGCCTTGAACTATGTAGTCAACAAATTCACAAGCAAGTCTTCGACGAAGCATTTTGAGGAGACGACTATATTAAACAAAACTACATCAAAAGGACCATCATCTTCAGGATTCGAGAAAAAATATTATTTGGTTAGTCATCCAAGTAGAATGAACTATGAAAATAACTATCGTTTGCTAATTCTTTTGGGTTGGTGAACAGAGTGAAGGACAGCTCAAGCTAATGGCTTTCGAACAACAAGAGTTATGGTTATGTGCTAACGAGCGAATCCCGTGGCACGAGAATCTGGAAGGGGAACAAGCCATTCAAAACCGAGTACATGAGTTAGTTATCTTCCATTCAGAACAAAAGACAACTGAAAAAAAGATTTGAGGCCAACATAGTTATGCTTTGATGAGCAGACTTGTATCAGTTGGGAACTTGGAAGATGCAGTGAGTTTGTTACTCTCCACTTCTCCAGATAGCTCTTATTTCTATCCAAATGCCTTGCGTGCTGTTGCTTTATCTTCTAGCGTTTCGAAATCCCTCGTTGAGCTAGCGGTGAAGGTATTAAGATACTATATTTCATCTCTTCTTGGTGATTAATCACGTAATCTGAGTTCTTTTTTTTCTTTGACATGTTTTCTATATGAAGGTAGTTGCAGCCAACATGGTAAAGTCAGACAGATCACTTTCGGGAACTCATCTTCTATGTTCGGTTGGAAGATACCAAGAAGCATGCTCCCAGGTTAGTTTTGTTTTAATGTTAACAGGTTAGATCACAAGATTGGCTTTATGTGTGCCTCAATGCAGTTACAAGATGCTGGTTGCTGGATGGATTCTGCTACATTGGCAGCGACGCATCTAAATGGATCTGACTACGCAAGGTATCGTTAATTTGTATCTTTGTCAGTTAAGACTTACGAATCACGATACATGGTAATATTCAAATCTCTCTTTATTAAAAATGAAGAGAAAAATAACGTAATAAGAATAATATTCGAAAAGAGAACTACTTCATTGCCCTTTCGAGCCAAAATTTATGTTTGTGTATGTATTGTTATAAACAATGCCCATTATAAAGCCTGACTTTTAATTTAGAGATTCTAGATATATTTGTAATTCAAGCTAAATCCTAATTTTGTATTTTTATATAAGGGATTTGCTATTTATAAAATAAATATAACACCAATTTTTTCTATCTATTTTCTCTCTTTTCATAACATATATATATATGGTCACGTTGTATTTTGGAAATTAATTAACATTGAAATTTTACTTATTTTTACTTAGGGTGTTGCAGAGGTGGGCAAGGCACGTCGTGCAAACTGAGCATAACCTTTGGAGGTATGTACATATGACAATTCCTTTTGATAAAATACATGCCATAAAAAATAGGATACAGGTATATTTGATCTGAGTTTTGAAAGTTCAGGGGCTTGATGCTATATTTAGCGGCAGGAGCGTTTCAGGAAGCTGTAGCAGCATTTTGCAAAGCTGAGCAGCCTGAGACAGCCTCTATTTTAATTTTGGCCTGCCAAGAAACTCTGGCAGAGAGTTGGAGCATGGATGCTGAGAATGAAGATATGATAGCGGTTACTAAAGGCTATGAGTTGTATCAGAAGAAGCTTGTGCATCTATGCATGGATTCACCACATTTTTTTCACTAAAATATTAGGTATACTATATATTATATAAGAATCAGAAGCTTCAGTGTACTATTAAATTGTACATTGGTATATGATCAAAGTATACACAAAACTAATAAATACGAAGTTTATAGTTGAAGTTTTTTTAGTTTAGGGAAGCAAAAGTCTTCATGTATACCCTACTATACTCATAAAAACATTTGATAAAAGAGGATGAATAATCATATATATATATAATATTTGATTTTTCATACTATTAAATATTAATAGATAATCTCCTACCTAACTTTTTGTCACCTTCATTAGCGTATAACATATACCCTTCATTAATTTAGATACTCCTATTCCTTTTAATATTTTCCATTTGCCCTTCTTTTATTCAACCATTAATTTAATTAAAAAATCGAAAATCAGAAGGAAAAAAAATTGAATTCACCATCGGGCCAAGGTTAAAGCTCTCTTTATTGAAGCAAGGAATACACCACAACTACTGAAGTTATTGTCTAAGGTTAAAGACCCTGAAAAATTTGATGTTTCATACTCCATTGCAGGTGTTGATTTTGAAGACACTTTATATGATTATGGGTCTATTATGAATCTCATGTCAAA
Source organism: Schrenkiella parvula (assembly GCA_000218505.1). Taxonomy (NCBI): domain Eukaryota; kingdom Viridiplantae; phylum Streptophyta; class Magnoliopsida; order Brassicales; family Brassicaceae; genus Schrenkiella; species Schrenkiella parvula. The sequence continues at coordinate 5,723,809 of CM001190.1, forward strand.
GACCATTGTATAGAAGTTAAGAATCACTAATATGAAACATCATGAGATGACTTTTGCATTTGTAAATTCTTCTACCACAACTTCTCATGGTACTATTCTAGATTTACATATTGAAGTGGAGAATTGTCTAGTTTGTATTGATTTCCAATTTGTGGAGATTAGAAAATGATTTGATATGCCTTTGTTTATTAGATGACCATTTATGGCCATAGTTGATGCAATCATTGATCTGTCTAATAAAAGAGTCTTTTTTCCAACATTGACAAGAAGATCTTCTACAAGGCATTCTAACTACAGGAGCAATCAAAAATGCCTCTTGTATCTCAGTAGTTAATAGAGAGAAGATGCTAGTTGACCCTAAGAAAGAACATGGTGATAAGAGTGAGATCAAAGAAGTCATGGATGGAAATCTTCCGATTACTACCTAATAAGTTAGTGAGAAGGCAAAGGTAAAGGGAAAAGTGAATAGCAAAAAGATCAAGGATGGTCTGAAAATGACTTTAATCCCTCAAAGATGTGATGGAGACACAGTTGACAACAAGTTGAAGTGCAACGGCACCTCTATGCGTTTCTCTAAGTCAAAGCTATTCTCTCCTCAGAGTTGAAAGAAAGGGCAAGGATATTGTGAATGGTATCTTGAGCAAGGTCTTGAATTTGATGATGTCTAGTTGTAGATCTTGTTTCGGAGCAAGTTCTCATGTTCAACCTGACTGATATTTGAGACCGAAGTCAAGCTAAAGACTTAAAACAACAACTTGGAAGGAGGCAACCCATCGGTAAGTGTACATACTTCGTTTTTTTCTTTTTTTAAAAATTTTAGTTTTGGTTTTAACGTTTCAAGATTTCAAAGGACATCATAGCCAGATCGATCGATCCAACACCTGATCGATCGGTCCGCTGATGAATACGAAAAAGCGGACACTTTTACGATTGAACGTCTGCACTAAGATCAATTGGTCTGGTACATGATTGATCAGTCATGTTATCTAGATATCGTTCATTAATCTAGATACCCTCATTCTTTTTTAATAAAATGTACGCTTTCCATTTTGCCTTTCTTTTATTCAATCATTAATTTAATTAAAAAATAGAAAATTAGAAAAAAATAAAATAAAATCTGCCATCAGGCCCGAGATTTCCTCTCTTCTCCTCCATTGAAGCAAGCTTACTTCTTCGCATCGAAGGTGCTGCATTTTCTCTCCTAATTTTAGGTTCGTTCGTCACCTATTGTTGCATTCTACCTTAAATGTAAGATATATACAATCAATTATGTATAAATCAATGTTCGTTTTGTTTTTGCGATTTGAAAAAGAAAAAAAAAATCATTCTTTTGATATGAAAATTCGTTTTCTAACTATGCTTTATAGGCCGATTAGGACTATGCATTGGTAAATAATAGTTTGTACTAGTTGAATCGTAGAAAATCGCAAGTAGATTAGAAGGGATTCAATTCGAAATCATCTTATTTTATTTTCAGTAATAAGACAACTAGGTACAATTTTTATTACTGAATACAAATGTTTAACTGGTACAACTGGTATTATTGAGCAAGAAGGTATAACTAGTACAATTGGTATTACCGACTCAAGTTGGAAATTGAGGATTTCAATTGATTTGAAAAAATCATTATATTGGTATTTGTTTGGGTTTTTACTATTCTTTGTTGGTCGATTAGATTACACATTGGTAATGATTGGATTGCAGTGTTTGAATCGAAGTGAATCGTAGGTAGATTCGAAGTGAATCATAGGTAGATTGGCAGTCTAACTGGTACAACTCGTATTACTGATTGATACTGCGACATGAGTTTTTTTTTAAGAGGGAATGAGCAACATCGCAAACATACATTTTGATTATGGAGAAAATTATTCAAAAATTGGAGAAAAGAATATGTCACATTTACGGTATATCCTTTAAGACATTCATTGAAGAGATAACTTGCTTGTTGTAAAAAGCTAGAATATGCAGAAAGATTACGATAGATGAAAGTACAGCGAAATTGAAATTGAGTTATATTCCATTGATAGTGAAACCTCATACACAATCATATATTTTGGATGATGATGATGTGTATGTGTATCTACGTTCAAGGATAAAAAAACTATGTAGAAGTGTTTTCTAATGGTTTCGTAATGGTGCAACTTAGATCAATTATGTTCAAAAAATACACTTTTTTTTGTATATCTAAATAAAAATGATTTTCGTAATGGTGGAACTAAAATCAATTCTCATTAAAAAGATTGAGAAAATGTTTTAAGCAAAATAGGTAACAGACATATACACGTTATATAAATAAGTATTAAATATAAAAACACATATTAATTAGATAAGATTAATTTATAGCATTATAATTATTATTAAAATATTTACACAGTAAACACCTTATACATTTATGATCATTTTGTTAATATTAACCACCTTAGGATGCCAAAAAACATAAAAGAGGGTGTATTGGATTAGGGATTTTAGTTTGTTTTTAAATTCTCTGTTATTCAACTAACGATTTGTAAATCTTCTCAAATTATGTGTTATTGGACATGAAATTTATGTAAAGTCATTAAAAATCATTTGCAATCCGCTGTTATTCAATCAACAATTCATAAAAGCTATATCAAATCCAGTGTTATTCAAAGCAAAACAATTTTTTTGAAGAAAACATTAGGAGAAGGATTTTAGGAGACTTTCAATCCAATTTTAGTTAAAAACTATGGTAACCAAAATACCATCTCTAGAGATGCTTTATTTTGAGAGACTTCAAACATAAATAAACGTATTTAAAAACAAAACTGCAGATTTTCTTTTAAGAGTTTTCTCTCTCAATTCTCCGGTATTGTGCAATAATTCGTCCAAGGTCCATAGCTGGTCGAACCATGAGCTCTCAATTAAGTCTTTGATTTCACTGTTGATTTGGTTTTGCAATTAAGAAATGTTCCTAAAGATATGTGTGTTGCTTGTTTTTTTTTTGTTCTCGTTGCAGCATTATATAACTCAACTCTCACCTAAGAAAAATTCATAAGGATACACATTTAACCTAACTCCCTTTAATCTTAAATATATATTTTTTGATTTTTTTTTCTGGGCTGCTATTTTTAAAAGATATAATATGAGCTTCTTGTTTAGTTTTTTTTTTGCTAGGGTTAGGTTGATATGTTACCGTATATATATGATCAATATCGTTCTTTCATGTCAGAATCGTAAAAGAGATGGGCTTACCAAACTTTTGCTTCACAGATCATCTCTTTTTCTACTAAAGAGAGTAATTATTTCAAGTTACTTTTGCTTAATTCCATGTTTGGTTTCATTATTTTACTCGATGTTCATGAACTTGGATGATGGTTATCTTTGCATATTGTTCATAGAAATGTGAGACTGCAATTCATTTATAAACTATCTTCTGGTAGTGTATATCACAATTCATTATATAGAACTTTATGGTTTTGGTTTAGTTAGACGATTTGGTTTTAAATAGGCTATAGAATGATTAATAGTTTGTTCTTATGGTTCTTGATTTCAGAAAACAGTTATGTGTTTTCTCTTTATTTTATTTTCAATTTGAGACCAATCCAATTAATTATTTCTTGCTCCTACAAATAGTCGATACTATTTTTCTTTCCTTGATTTTCTGAATTTTCTATTTGCTTTTCCGAATTTTTGTTAATTGGTCATAAGAGTATATGGTTTTCGTACAGCAACATATAATTTTGACGAGCATGTCTTGATTCTTGACTCAGAAGCTGCCACTAGTAAGCTTTAATCTCTTCATTGTGATGTGTCATTACATATTTTTATCTCTTTATTCCCTCTGATAAGTTCACAAAAACATAGCCCTCATAAAAGACAGTTTTCTTAAAAATTAGTTATTTTCTTTTTTGGCGGTCAAATATGGCGGTTAATTATTTTTTTTTAGGGGTGGGGACTTAGGCGTTTATTAGTAATTTAGTTGCCGTAAACCCATTTCATCTCTTTCTCCTTAGTCAAGTGTTTTCTCCGCAGCTTTCTGGTGAGTTTATGAGTTACTTTTATATCAATTCCCATATATATTTTTTTGGTCACAATTTTCATAATTTTGTGTTGGTTGAAGGCATTAAAACAAACTTTCATATTTCTTTTTCATGCTGTCGAGATTTATATATTTTTGTTTTTACTTTTTCTGAGGAATATATAATGAATCACATTGTTTATGAAAGTGAAGAGATACAAGCTAAAAGAAAAGAATGAAGATGACAAATTTCAAGACAGATGTTGATATTTTGTTATTGGTTTTGTCATTCATTGGGAAGATCTGTTATTTCACTTCACATATTCTGCAAATACAACGCCCAATTAGAAGACTAACTACAAGACTTGGACATGAATACATACAAAACGCGTTGGTTGAAAATCCTGAACATTTTTGACACAAGCAGAATTAGTACTTGCATGTATTTTTTTACATAATTATCTTTGCAAGGAATGTCGTTCAGATGTATTTCTTCCTGAAGAAATTGTTGTTGACGGAAGTGGTGTTGAACAAATAGGTGAGGATAAAAACAATGATGATGAAGTTTATCTTGGTACTCAAGAACAACAAATAGTGAATGCTAACAACTGGAGAGCAAATATAGCAGCATCCATGTGGACAGATGCTATGTATATGGGATCTTGATGCAACAACCGCTTTGCTTTGTTCTTTCTATTGTTTTCTCTTTATTTTGTTTGTTTGGTTATTTTCCCTTACACTTTAAATTTCTCTGTTTTATGTTTTATTTTTGTTTATGAATTTACTTTTACCCAGAAACATTTTTGGTTGCATGGGACTTTGTGAGTTAAAAATAGTGATTATCAAAATCATCCAAACTACTCTAAAATTTAAAGAACACATATACCAAATCACCAACATATATATATATATATATATTGAATCCTATCAGAATCACCCGTATCTCCTCAAAAACCCATATAAATCCCACCAAATATCAAAACCCCCACAATTTCCTAAACTTCTTTATCCAATACATCCCCAAAAATTTGATTTAAGACATACAAACATAGAAAATGTACTTTTATTCCCAAAAATCATCTATAAAACTAAAAATATTTATTTTATGTCAAAGTAAAACTAATTATAAGTTAAAAATAACAAAAAGTACAACCATGTACAATTAAGTAAAACTAGACTGTCAGGAACAACTATGTGAAAAACTAACCAATTTTTTATGCATATAATTGTCATGTGTCAGTTTTAGGCGGCTGCATGTGAGATATATAGCGATACACATGTTAAGATAACAGCGCGGATGTATTTTGGTTTTTGTTTTTTTTGGTTTTTTTATATTTCTATGTTCAAGTTTTGTTTTTCTCCTACATTATTTTGTCTCCTCTTCCTATCATCTTCCTCCTAATCAATTGCAACAATTTTTGGAATGTTTCTAAGCTTCTTGATTTCGAATTTGTTGTTGATTTCGCGTTTGATTAAGGATTTCGTGATAGTCTTTGTTTTTGGGTACGAATTTATGGGTTTGGCATTTCTGATTTTTCTGGGTTTTACATTTAGTCATACTCGACAATATTTTGTACAACTATATTTAGTAATACTTGGCAATAATTCATAGAATTGGAACATGGACAATATAGGATTCCGTCTGAATAACAATGACACATCCTCCTCGACATCCAACTTGAGCTCCATGGTTTGCCGAAATGGATATGCATGTGGAAGAAGAATTTTAACTACAAGTGGCTCTCAAACTATCTCTTCTCGTGAATCCAAAAGCGACACTGAGCTAGTCTCGGGTGAAGCACACCACCAAATCAAGTGGTCAGCAAACGTTGTCTTACCGTGGTTTACGTGTGCTAGAATACATATTTTCCTACTTTTCCTATCATCAGACTCATCTACCTCTCCCTTTTATACAAAAAGGCTACATGTAAATTCAATGTGCTTCCCACAAAGAATTCTAATCAATTCCAATATTTCTATCTAATCACTTTATTGCTAGGCTTAACTATTCCATTGATATTAACTCTATGATATTAATTTGGCAGAGAGATTTAATTCAACTTAGCCGCATATGATATAAAAATTGAACAAAAAGTCCATTGAAGAATCAAATTAAATCATTCCCAAACCCAGTTCCAGCTAAAAGCTTCCAAAATTCACGAATTTGACAGAGCTGATTGTGAATCAAATCCACAATGGTCTCCGTTTATTGTAAAAAAATGGCATAAATGCATATAGATTCTTGTAATTGACATTATTCCAGAAAATTGAAAAAAAAAATTATTAACAAATAAAATTAATATCTTAAAGTTCATTCAGTTGTACCAAATATTACCAAGTGTTACTTTTTTGTTTCAAATCTTTTGAAACGTAGTAAAATTTGTGATTTTCAGATCTTTTCGTTTTATGTTTTCACCAGATAGATCCGAATGGACCGGTTTATCGGATTTGATCCAACTCGACTGGATAAATCTTCGAAATGAGTGGATATAAAGTTAGTTAGATAAGCATATCTTTAAAACTAGAGAGATAAAATTTTAATTTACTGTTTTTGTTTAGTTTAAAATGAATAGATAAATAGATCTAGATAATTTAAACATCTAACTTTTATGTTGACTATTTTTTAAATTACTAACTTATGTTGACTCCGCCATATCAGACATAATGTTAACTTCTCTAATAGGTCGACAAAATCCTGTTTAATCATCGATTAGTTTTTTGTTTAACCCATATGTAGTCTTTTTGTTCTCACCCAAAAACCCCCCCATATTTAGCCCAATTGATCAATCTCAAACCCTAAAATCAATTTCTCTCTACTCTCACCGAAATTTCAAACTCAATTTCTCTCTACTCTCACCAATATAACTGCAATCACCAGTTGCCCATTTCAAATTTTGTGAATGAAATGCCGAGAGGAAAACAAAAGTATGTAAGAAAACAGACAAAGGTTTTAGTGCCTGAGGCGATAGAACCCGAAGCAGAGGGTGATGTTGTAGATGCTGATGATGGAGGTGGTGATGATGAAGCTCAATGCGATGATGATGAAGAAGATGATTGTGCAGTATTTGGGGATAATGATTGCAATGACGTTGACAATACTGGTGATGAAGAAGAAGATGAGAACGACATGAACGTAGAAATCATAGAAGAAGGATGTCAAGACCTAGTAGAATACTCCAGAGAGGCTGCAATAGATGAGGAATGTGGGAGTGATGGAGATGAAATATGGGATGTTGAGGGGATTTTGGATCCTTTGTCATCTGACCTTGAAGATGACGACAATGAAGCAGATGAAAGATGGAGAGAGAGAGAGAGATACTAAAGACCCTGATGTGATGCTAGCGTTAGGGAAAACGTTCAAGAGCCCAGAAGATTTCAAGCCTGCGCTTCCAAGTTACTCGCTTAAAACTCGATACGACATGGAGCAATATGGGTCACAATCCACGAAGCTTGGCGCAAAGTGCTCTAACACTGATGTCAATTGGCTGTGGAGAGTCTACCGCTTTTATGAAAGCGGAAACATAAGATGCAAATAAAAGTGTTTGTAAATGAGCACAAATGTATAAATCAGGCTACTCTATAATGCTGAAATATTCAATAATCGCATGGTTATTTTTGGAAAGATTGAAAGTGAATCCAGGGATTACAAAGCACGAGATGACTGTTGAGATAAAGAGAGAATACAACTTGGCTGTAACCGAGGAGCAATCTGGAAACCCGAAGAAAAACTGATGTGAGAAAGAAAGCTAGTCATGAAGCCCATTTTGCACGAATATGTGACTATCAAGCAGAGGTTTTTAAGTTTACTACCGACACCAACTGTTGGAAGCAAATAAATGATTTATTGGTGTTATGTGTATTTTAATGCACAACGAGAGTCTTGGAAATATACATGAAGACCTATCATATGGTTATTAAAGGCCACCTTCTAGTTGTGGTTGGAAGAAATGAAGATAATAGGATATTTCCTATTGCGTGAGCAGTAGTAGAAATAGAGAATGTGACTAACTGAGATTGGTCTGTTAGAAATCTTGCTGAAAGTTTGTGTCTTGGTTATGGAAGAAATGTTGCAATCATATCGGATAAATATAAGGTTAGTAGTAACATTTTTATTAGTTATCTAATATTTTCTATACCATTTTGCAGGGTCTTGTCAAAACAATGCATAACATTATTCCAGAAGCTGAACATAAGCAATGTACTAAACACATTATGGACAATTGGAAGAGAGACAATCATGATATAGAACTACAATGGCTGTTTTCAAAAATAGCCCGCAGCTACAACACATGAGAGTTCATTGACCACATGGAAGCATTGAAAAGGTACAATCCTCATGCTTTTGCTACTCTACAAAGCATTAATCCTCAGTCGTGGTCAAGAGCTTTCTTTAAGATAGGTTCTTTCTGCAAAGACAATATGAACAATCCGAGTGAGTATTTTAATAGGACTATACGTCCAGCAAGAAAGAAACCTTTACTGGAATTATTAGAAGATATTAAGCGACAATGTATGGTGTGTAATGCAAGAGGTTTGATATTGCGGAAGATTGAAGACAAGATTCACTAAGAGAGCTCATACTGAAATAGAGAAAATGATAGCAATGCATCAGACACATGGTGAGGAATGATTTGCATGAGATTGAATTGCATGGTGTTGGTTATAGAGTGCATATGAACAATCTAACATGCGGTTGCAGGAAGTGGCAAATGGTTGGTAAACCATGTGTTCATGCCACAAGTGTTATCATAGGAAAAAGCCACAAGGTTGAAGATTATGTGAATGACTATTAAAAATGGTATTGAGCCTGTCCAAGGCATGAAACTGTGTCTGAGATTGGATAGGTTGCATGTATTGCCACCACCTCGGTGAAATGGAAACCCTGGTAGGCCAAGCATCTATGCAATGAGGAAATGAATAAATGAAAATGTGTCTTCCTCAAGTAAGACCAGGTTGTCACATGCGTTAAGAGTAATGACATGCTCAAACTATTTGGAAGATGGTCACAACAGAAAAGCATGTAAAAACCCGACTATTCGACCTCCTCCAAAAAGAACAAGGGGTCGACCAAGGAAATATCAGGTTTGTGTATTTCTTCACTTCACTTTCAAATCAAAGACTCATCATTTCATACGTTTTTTGTTATGTGAACCAAGAAGGTGTATCACAGCCGCAAGGATCACAACCAAAAAGATCACAACCACAAGGATTACAGCCACATGGATCACAACCACGAAGATCACAACCACAAGGATCTCGAGGAAAAGGATCACAAAGACCCGCACAAGGTCGATGATCTCAAGGTTGGGGATCATGGTTTGAATGTTTAAACTAACTTCTATTTTACTTTTGAAATGTATGTTTTGGATGAGATCATGGTTTGCTACTGTATTTCTCTTGTTGTTATGTATCTAGGTTTCTGATTTCTAAACTTGGTTTTTTATTCTTCTTTTGTCGGTATTTTGTATCAGATTTGTGAACTTGATTTATGAACATGGTTTGTTTTTATTTATGGTTGTTTATGTTCTTTCACAATACAATGACAAAATCAACACAAACTAATAGATGAAGCCAAATCCAAATACTAATACAAATAGTGTTCAATGACATAAACTATTCTAAGACAAACCATTCTCATCACATTAATAATCAAGAAAAACTTTGGTCTCCTTATTTTTTTTACCAAAAGTCACGTAAATAAGGACACAAGTCATGAAAAAAAGAAACAAAGACACAAAGAATGAAGAAAAGACTGACAAAACACAATGTGTTCATCACATTTAATTTCTGAATTTTCTTTCTGCTCCACACTACATCTTCTTTTAATCCTTCAATTAAAGCCTTCAACTCCACAACCTCAGATTTTGCATTACTAATTCCACTTTCAATTCTTCCTATTTTTTTAACTGTCTTCAACCTCTTCAAACACAACATCCTCGACCCTTGAAACAAAGACCCTTATTGCATAAACATATAAACAACTTAAACAAATACACTACAGTTATTGTCTAAACACAACAAAAACAACATAAGCTACTTACATCTCTTTTATTTGAACGCAAGCCTTTATCTCGTTCGCTTATACAACCGTCAAAATATCCTTCTGGATTTTCTTGCATCTTAGATGTCAAGATCATTACAGCTAAACCACATGCATACTTTGATGGAAAGCCACAGTTTCCGATTCCGACGCCAGAGGATTGTTCAGAAGAGGAAGCCATCAATTGAGAAATAATAGAGAAAAGAGCAGAGAAATCAGAAGGGAAAATTTTACCCGGTTTGTTGGCTCGATTTTTTCCAATCGATGGTGAGAGTAGAGATAATCTAAGTTCGGGATTTTTAGAGAAATCGATTTTAATGTTTGAGGATTTTGGGCGTGAAAGAAACAAAGTCGTTTTGTTTAACAAAAAATTAAATGATTATGAAGCGAGGTTTAGTCGGTCCATTAGTGAAGTTAATGTCATGTTTAATATTGCGTAGTCAATATAATTTAGTGATTTAAAAGAAAGTCAACATGAAAGTTGGATGGTTAAACGATTTAAGGGAAAGTTGACGCTTAAAATGACGTAAGTTTGAAAGATCGGCATTTAAATGTCATTTTCTCATTTGAATGTCGATTTTAAACAAGAAAGGTGTTTCAGCCGGACAAAGGGCTCAAATTCTCTTAAAATTTAAACTCAAATCACAAATACTCTCCATCAATCTATATACCTCCTCCTCTTTGATTCAATGTATAATTTCTATTTTATCCTTCAGTTTTTATTCATTAATTTAATTAAAACAGAAAATAGAAAATCAAACAAAAAACAAAATCCAAGCCCGCACCTCTCCCTCCCTCCTCCGCCGCCATCGTCATCCATCCAGCTCCGCTCGCATTGAATCTTCATTAAAACTCTGGCATTAAAACTCCATTGAAGCTGCTGCTTTCTCTCCGCCAATTTCATGTTTAGTCATCGTCTATGTATGTATAATAGTCGATTTTGTTATTTAAATCAATGTGGATTTGTTTTACAAAATTGGATTTGTGAAAAAAATAGATTAATCCTTTTGGTATACACAATGTGTTCCTAACCATGCTTTATGGTTCTACCAGATATATGCATTGATAATGAATGGACTGTATTGGTTGAATTGTAGCGAATCGCAAGTAGATTATAAAGGGTTTAACTCGAAATACGAATGTATTACTGAATACAAAGATATCACTGGTACAACTGGTATTACTAAATACGAAAGTATAACTGGTACAACTTGTATTAATAAGTTAAGTTGGAAATTGAGGATTTTAATTGGTATTACTTTTGTTTGTAACTTGCTGGTACTTGGTGATACTTGGTGATACTTAGTTATGGTTTGTTTTTGGCTTAATAACAGCGACACCTCCTCGTCAGCCTCGAGCATTAGCTCCAAGGGTCGCCGACATGGGAAATATGGGATTCCAAGCCGATGTATATGTGATTCTGCAATGGTGTTTAAAACATGCACGATGAGATTCGATAATGGAAGACAAGTCTGTACTTGCGTGGATAAGGAGATAAAGAAAATTGTATGATTATCTCTTATAGTATGATTATGATTGTATAGGCATCATATTTCGCTTACGTTTGTCATATATGCTTTAGGATGGACGTCACCACATTTGGAAATTGTGAGAGGAGGCAATGATGGAAGAGGTTTGTGATGTTAAGGAGCAATTGGCGAACCTAGAAGATTGCATTCACTACATCACAACGAACACTGATGGCGACTACGTTGACCCACAAATGATGTGAAAATATGTTTTTCATTTTTGAGACTCATTGTTCCCCTTGTTGTAGGGGTCAGTTGAAGATTTGAACCAGATGGTTGGGAGGGAAGAGCGGTCTGATGAGACGAAGCTGTTTGGAGAAAAAGAGATGAAGCTAATGATTAGATTTCTTGTTGACCTCCATTCGGTTGTCATTTTTTTCTTGATCTACTTCTTTAAGTAAACATGTTATTTTACTTATTTGTTTGTCATCTTCTTATTTCAATACTTTTGTTCAATGAGTTATATAGTCATCTTTAAATCCAAAATTTATCTCAAATTTAAAATACCATTTTTATCTAGTAAAATCAGTAGTAACAGTATCACAAATTCAAAATGCCAGTTGTACCTAGTAAAATCAGTAGTACCAGTATCACAAATTCAAAATGTCAGTTTTACCTAGTAAAACCAGTAATAAATATCACCAATTCATGAAAATACGAAACAACACTATTTGGATTTAACCACATAAGCTCAGTCATGTTGCTTGCTCATCTGCCTTGCGTTTAGCTTTTCTCGCACATAAGCCTTTTTGACCTCTTACCGGGTTTGGCTCGTTCCCCTACATCTCAAGAATATTTTGTTGTCCTCTTAAAGGTCGTCATCATCATTTGCTCTTCTATAGGCTCTCCTTCAGGCTGTCCTGCAGGCTCTCCTTCAAGATCTCCTTCAGGCTCTCCTTTAGGCTCTCCTTCAAGCTCTCCTTCAGGCTCTCCTTCAAGCTCTCCTTCAGGCTCTCCTTCAGGCTCTCCTTCAGGCTCTCCTGCAGGATCTCCTTCAGGCTCTCCCGCACGATCTCCTTCAGGCTCTCCTACTTCCGCTTCTTCATTCTCTTCCTCCTTCTCTTCTTCTTCCTGTCCTCCTTCTCTTCCTCTTTCTCTTCCTCTTTCTCATCCTCCTTTTATACTTCTTCCTATTTCTCCTTATCTTTCTCCTTCTCTTCTTCCGTTCCACATATTGTATGGTCATCCTCTTCTTCCAAGATACTATCCAGAATAGATTCTTCATCAGCGGATGTGATCAAGATGCTTTCGATGTCCTGTGAACATGAAGAAGGAATACAGTTATATAATCCACATGAAAAGGATAACTAATGTAGATTAATATAATTTCTAACCTTAGTTCTACTAAGTGTATCATTTATTTCCGAAAGGGGAAATTCTGTCATAGCACTTGCTTTAAACTTTGTCCTGCACACCGTATGACACTTACGGTTTGCGCCTATGTAATCTTTCTCAAAATTTCTTCTTCAAATTTGGAATTCCCTCAAACGCTAGAAGCTGCACATCACACATATAGTTACATTTAGGAACAAGATCTATGAATAATAATATTAATTAATAATCATATTTACCTCCAAAGAAGTACAAAAACTTGGGAAAGCAAATCTCGCTTTCCCCACGACCCCTCCGAAATGATCCATCGCATGCTGAATGTCTTGCATATTCTGATCAAAGGACTAACTCCCCCAGGGAAATTTCCTACACATCTCTAGATCATCAACCTCTCTTATTAAAGAACGGCTCCACAGAGGGTGCTCTATTTCCGGTCTTGCTCTTTCTGATCGGTATGCTTGATAGTAGGTACATAACACACATCTTCAACCTATCCGAAAAAGCTTTTATTTTGAGAAGTTTTGCTTCCACATCTCCATACACTATCTTTGAACCTTTGGAAAAATTCCTTCCAGCAGACCCTAAACCTAATGAGAACACCATTGACACATAACCAAACTTCTCTTGTCTTGTCAGTGTACACAGTCCGAAGCAGAAACATCCACATGCCCATCACCTTGTGGTTATTGTCCTGATGCATGTGGAAGAAATATTGGAACTGCGGGTAAGTCAAAAACCACTTTTTCTTGTCGTCTTTAAGCTTTAGGCGATTCAGTGTATCACTGCCTTTGTAATAAAACACCGTTTACTGATCTTTATTTTCTTTTTGTAGTGCTTTAGATTGAAGTACATCCGCATTGGTTGCAATGGCTCTGTTACTTGCATTTCCCCATCGTCAACCTGCAATAAACACTCAGTCGTACCAAGTAACACCAAGTGTTACCGCTTATAAAGTCATATACAAACACAGTTGTACCACGTAATACCAAGTGTTACAACAGACAAAATCCTATACAAACACAGTTGTACCAAGTAATACCAAGTGTTACATTTTCGTTACTGTTTATAAAATCAAATACAAACTCAGTTGTACCAAGTAAATACCAAGTGTGACATTTTCCTTCCAGCTTATAAAATCAAATATAAACTCAGTTGTACTAAGTAATACCAAATGTTACATATTCTTCTAAATTCAATTAGTTTTACAAATTTCTACCTAGTTGTTCCGAAAATAACTATCTAGTCATGCAACCAGTCGAACTACATACCGTTGTAACCGCAAGAACTGGATTGCTCATGGTTTGGCTGCTATCTTCTTCTGGCTCCCTTCACCTCGACTTGGGGAATCAATGTTTTCACGTGGAACCACTCTCGGTTCAATCTCTTCTCCGTAATATGCTGGCTTTTTTTGTTCGTGATCGACCCATAACAGCCTGTTTCTAGCACAAGTAGAAGAAGAACGGATTGGCCCCGAGATATGTCACGAATTTTCAAAACTGAAACGGAAAGACAAATTCAAACGACGAACACGACTTACCTAAATTTGATTGGATGCTTGTTTCGAAAGTTAAATTCGATTGGATGCCCTGTACTTTCGTTTTTGGATGCTTTAGTATTTCTTAGATTTTCGTCTTCTTCAGCTCATCCGAAATAGTCGCGGCGAGGGAGATAAATGTTTGGTGAAAAATTGTAGCCTGATTCTTTTTCTTTAGGTTTTAGACAAAACTCGTTTTAACCGGATATATCTGGTTTTATTGTGGATCTGCGAAAACGTGTGGATATGGTCTAGTTGGGTAAGTAATAAGATTAGATTTTTAAGGGTAAATTCGTATTTAGATGGATTTTAGATTTAAATAAAAAAATAATTATGTTTTTAGTGTAAGGTATTTGAGAATTTATTTTAAAAACAGAGGGTGTTTCAGCTATTGATCGTTGCGACTTCTTTTGGTGCAAAATGATTCTTGGATTGGGTGTATACTCACTGGGTTTTTCGTGTTGAATGTCTTGCCCTTGTGCTTCAGTTTTTCACTGGGTTAGTCTGTGTCTATGTCTGGATCCTTTCAAGAAAATTCAACTTATTTCTAAAAAATCAATCTCTGACCTAGAATCAGGCCAGAATGATTTCTTCCTTCCCCTGGTTCTTGTTCAAATTCCAATTTTTTATAGAAAAAGAGGTATACCAAAAACATTTTTGATACGAAATTAGTCCGATGAAATTTCTTGTGGATTTTTTTATATTTACAAGTTTATAAGCAATCAATTGCAGCTATATATTTTTTTCTGACTACAAAAGTATTCTATCTTATGTCGAACCGGATGTCGGGTATATAGTCTACATAAAAACTATATGACGGCTGTGTATTTTAGACTGCCAAAAGCGAAGATTTTGTTTCTTTTGATGATTCTTATAATCAAACTACGCATATTTTTATGAAAGAAGAGGTTCATAGATGTCAGAAAGAAGGTGCACGGATTTTGTATTGTCACCATGTGATTAGAGAAGGCTACAGAGCTGGAAGTCTTAAGTCTGTAATGAATTGTAGCTATGTCAAAGACGACAAGCCTTAACCAAATTTCCTCAACACTACAATTCCTCATTTTGAGGTAAAAATGTCTGTTTTTCTATACTAGGTTCCAAAAATTGGAAGCTTTGTTGAAGTTTATGATTCAATTGATCAAATTTGAGTATTTTCATTATAGGATAATGAGGATTTAGAACTGGTACAAGCGAAATTGTCGTTTGTAAATGAGAAGAGAATTTGTTAACAAGATTACAAAAGATTAACTTAGCATTTCAATCTGAGGTTGAATAACAAGTGAACAATGTCTTCTTGAATATCTTTGTATTCAATGGGACAGGTGGTGTATAAAGGATTAATGTTTTAAGAAGGTAGTAGAGTCACAAATGATTTCACCTCTACATATTCATTATTAAATATTTGCTACTTTTGGTTCTTTTTAACATCGAAATGATCGCTTAAGACTACAAATCGTTATCATCTAATAGTGTGTGTTAGCTAGAAAAATCACATGGCTTCAACTTCATTCCCGGAACTGATATGTATCAAGTGTTCAGAAAACAATTACTTTTTGTTTTACTCAACGGCTATATTACAATTTGTGTTTCCAGCATTGAAGGTTTGGCCTTGTTCAAGGGAAGGGTTGTGGTATAGAAAGAGAAGAAATCTGGAATAAGAAAGTGCGTGCTAAACAGAATCACAAGGAGTCATCGTCTGATATACCACTTTTTCTCGAATTAAAATCCAAAAAGAACATGAGGAAATAGAATATTTTTATTAATTTTTTTTATTCGAAAAACTAACATTTTATCCTTTTACCCAACTAAAAATCTATAATTACTATCTCTACCCGGGTTTTATCCACCCACCTAGTTTAATTGGGTGAAACCCGAATTTTAAAATCAAAATCGAGAATCTTTCCCAAACGCCTCAAAAAATCAAAATCGAAAAAACTCACTCTCAACTCGCTCCTTCTTCTCCGCGAGTCTTCTTCCTCTTCTCTTCTCTCTTCGCTTCTCTTTTCTCTTCGCGAGAAGACTCTCCTCCCTTCTGAGAGACACGAGACGCTCCTTCTCTTCTCTTCCTCTTCGAGCTCGCTCGCGACTCCTTCGGAGGAGATCTCTTGTTCGAAATCGAGATCTCCTTCATTACTCTCTCGGGAGCTCTTTCCTCTCGAGCTCTTCTCCCTCACCCGACTCTCCTCTTTCCTAAACCCGACTCTCCTCTCTCCTCTCACCCGACTCTCCTCTCAGCCAAGCTCCTCTCATCTCACCCGACTCTCCTCTTTCCTAAACCCGACTCTGAAATTTAAGTTAGTTTCGTTTTTGTTGCAGAAACGAGAGAGAGAATGCCACCCAAAACTAGATGGAGTCGGGCTAAAAAAAGCAAAGAGCTCGGATGCAAATGCTTCTTCTTCAAGTAGGAGTAGAGAAGTAGAAGAAACTCGAACAACAGAAGAGGTGAGAACAGAACAGCTTCGGATGGTTGACGAGGACGGAGGAATTAACGATGGCAGCAGAAGCAGCCGGACCGTAAGTGACGGCATCAACCCAACGGAAAGTAGTTGAACTTGAAGGAATGTAGAGTTGGTAGCCGTGGTTGAGGTATCGTTTAGATTACGGAATTGTTGGTAGCCGTGGTTGAGTTATCCTTTAGATTAGTTTAGGAACTAGTTTTGAAAGTAGCATCTTGATCACAACGGAAGAAGAAAAATCTCTTCTATCTGAAATCACAGAGGAAGATGACATTGATGATAAGCATGATGTCGTTGTTGATAGTTGGATGCGACGTCTAGGTGAAGGGCATGCGGTGTGGTTTGAGGAGATGTACAAGGAAGATGTGGCTGTCCATTTGGAAGAGGAACCAAAGAATGCTGTGAATGAGGAGGTAGTTGCCATTGAACAACCAGAAAACACAGATTTGGCTAAATTGGCGGAGGTCGTAAATTCCATGAACGAAGATAAGGGAGGACGGATGAGGCGAATAGAGGATAAGGTTGATAGATTAGACAGGAGAGTCGCGACCTTGGAAGATTATGTAAAGAAACAAGGTGAAACTGAGAAAGAAGGCGGCAAGGTAAAATCTGCAACTTCTTTTGTTTCAAGAAAGTCACATTTTGTAATAGTATGTATAACTTTAATCGATTGCAGGAGGATTATGTGGAGCCAGTTGTTGATTCCGGAGACAATGCCGCACATACATTGAAGAAGAAGAGAGATAAGGGCGATCAAGGATCTGCAGTAGAGGAGAACCCGATTGCGAGAAGACCAATGACAAGGGCCAAGAAAAACAAAGAGTGATATATGTTCAACTATGTTCCTTTAACTGTATTTTTCATTTCGTAAAACTGATATTACTACTACAACTATGTTCTTTTTAACTTTAATTTTCTGTTTACTTTGTAAAACTGGTATTACTAGTATAACTATGTTCTTTTTAACTTTAATTTTCATTTCGTAAAACTGGTATTACTAGTACAACTATGTTCGTTTTAACTTTATTTATTTCGTAAAACTGGTATTACTAGTATAATTATGTTCTTTTTAACTTTAATTTTCATTTCGTAAAACTGGTATTAGTAGTAAAACTGCTCATTGTAATTTCAAATTGGTCACATGGTCAAATTTATTACAAAATCATAAAAACGCATTACACATCACGACCAACAAGAGTCGCAACCAACTCCTTCAGCTTTGCAATCTCTTCACTATTGTTTTCCAACTCCATACGCATTTGTCTGATAGTGTATTCAAGATGTCCGAAGCTTTGAATTTTCATTGCCTGCTCATCCACCTCCTTTCTTAACTTAGTCACCTCCTCCTCCACACCATGAACCCAACATTTTCGAATGTGTAAGCCATCCTCCTGTACATGAAAGGCAGATAAAAACATATCAAACACATATAAAAAACATATGAAAGACATATCGAATTGCTCTTTTCTTCTCACCTCAAACACAGTGCAGGTCCAATATCTCCCTTGTGGGTCGGTTTTGTTTGCAGGGACTTCCATTTTGATTCGTCCACCACATGGACACTTTTTCAGAATGCCATAGTCACCATAAGCTATGCAATAAATTCTCTCAATTAGCCTCTTGTTCCTCTTATCATCACTGTGACTTGGGTCCTCCATAATCGAAACCTATGTCAAAGCTAAATCTAAATCCAAGTAATTGTCACTAAATCTGGAATCTAATCTAAATCAAATATATGAAATGTCAATCTAATCGAGTAAGTACCCGGCAGAGGGAGGTGGAGGAAGCGGAGGAAGCAGAACACGGCGGAGGAAGGCGGAGGAAGCAGAAGACGGCGGAGGAAGGCAGAGGAAGCAGAAGACCGCGGAAGAAGACGGCGGAGGAAGAAGAAGACGGAGGAAGATGACTCGCGGAGGAAGAAGAAGACGGAGGAAGAAGGAGGAGGAAGAAGAAGACGGAGGAAGAAGGAGGAGGAAGCAAAAGACGGCGGAGGAAGAAGGAGGAGGAGGAAGAAGGAGGAAGAAGGAGAAAGAAGGACGAAGAAGAAGAAGGAGGAAGAACTTTCGAATTTTGGTGAAATTAGAGAGAATGGGACTTGAAATGAGAGAGTGGGTGAGTCTTGAAATTGAAAATTTCAAATTTTAGACGAAATTTTCGAATTTTGGGTGGAACCCGCTAAAATATTTTTGAAATTTTCGAATTTTGTGCGCCATTTATTTGTACATAGTTATCCGGCGGATACCAGTTGTACGATAATTGCAATTAGTTATACTTTTGGTGTTTTTCAATTTAATTAGTATTACTGAAACTTAAATTTGTTTTTTGTAGTTGTACTATTGATTAAATCATATTAACGTATTACCCTGACTGTTCTATGCACTAATATATTATAAAAATATAGTTTTGGAAATTTGTCATCCTAAATTGGTTATAATTTGCAAAGTTACCTTAAAACTATAAGGAGTATGTTGTGAACATTTCTAAATAACAAACAAATATGAAGTTTTATTTTGTAAATTTAGTTATTCACATTAATACATATTATTTGTGAAGTTTTAAAAGAAATACATATTATTTGTTAAGTTTTAAAAGAAAATACATATTATTTGTGAAGTTTAAAACAATTTATTTGTCAAAATATAATTTTTGGGTTTTTAATTAATTAAGACACATTAATACACAATTACACCATTTATTTTATTTTTTTAATTTATTTATTCACATTAATACACATTATTTGTGAAGATTTAACACAATTTAGTTGTCAAAGTATAATTTTTTGGGTTTTTTAATTAATTAATACACATTTACACCATTTATAATATCATTTTCTTTTTATAATTAATTAATACACAATAAAATGCACCAAAAGTTTTCTGAAATTTTAACACCATTTATTTGTCACACTCCAAGGAAAAATGCACCAAAATAAAAACGTACATAGTAAAAACACACTAAGTAAAAAAACGCACCAGTTATACCAGTTTTACAAATAAAAAAGTCATCAACATGATTCAACAAAACAAACGGTGCACAATAAAATCAAACACTACGATGCACAAGAACAAAATAACAACCACTGGAGTCCTTGTCGCGCTCGCCTTTTGTCTTTTGTCCTTGGACGCCGTTCCCCGGTCGATGGAAATCTTTTCACTTTCTTTCTCCCGATCTTTTTGGTGCGATCTGGAGGCATGATCTCAAGTTCTTTGACGTAATCTGGGACATTCCAATCAGATCTATCCGGCACTAAATAAATTGTCCTGTAATATGCCAATGCCCATAACTCCGTCCAATAATATTTTGAGCACAAATCATGTAATTGGATTTCACGACTTCTATCGTCAAGCGTTTTGAGATCTATGAAAGCGGCTAGTGCGTGAACACAAGGATACCTTTCAATATCAAAGAACTTGCAGCTGCAACTTTTAGAGAGTAAGTTCACCATATAAGACTTCCCGTCACCACTGACGACACTATATTCAAGCTCGAAAGTATTTAGATCCGTCACAATTAACTTCTCAGCATCCGTCCATATATCATGCATATAGTTCTCACTAAAGGCACCATTTTACGGATCCAGAAACCGCTTCCTTCCTTTGTTCATTAAACCAATCCGAAAACTTGCTCATTATTGTATCAAGCATTGGGATGAGGGAATACTTCCTTGCATGTTTAAAGACACTGTTTAGAGATTCCACGCAGTTGCTTGTGTCTATGTTATATCTTTCCCCTGGAAAACAACACCGTGCCCATTTTTCTTTCACAGTTGTTTCCTCCAAGTACTTAGCCGCATAAAGATATCTCATCTTAAAAGAGCAATACGCACTGTTAAACTCAACCACTGTGTAAAACCTACTGCACTCCATGAATCTCCAAGCGACTACGTCTTTGTTCACGTTACAAGCATGGCCTTTCACATTTTGGGATATGTGCCATATACAATAGTCGTGGTGAGATTTCGGATACACATTAGCTACGGCACTTTTGAGACTCGGATTTCTGTCACTTATAACCAATTCAGAAGAATCCGCTACAACGGTTTTCAGCATCTCGAAAAAGCAAGATATCTTGGCTTGCACGAATTAGGTGTGTCTTCCTTAGCCAAGTATGGAAGATAAAAGTCCCCGGAAAACTAAAGCATTTCATGTGGCAAGCGCTATCAGGGTGTGTAGCGACAAGCCAAAGACATACGTATAGGAATCCGGGCACGAATAAGACGTGTGCTAGATGCGGAACAGCTGAATAAACGATTAACCACTTACTCTTCGAATGCCCACCAGCTGTACAAGTATGGGCATTACTGGACATTCCGCCGCTTCCGGGTGGCTTCCCGAGTACTTTCTACCAATATATGGACCATTTATTTTGAAGAGTAAAAGAGAGCAGAAAATCCGCCCTATCAAGTATGTCATATCTTTGGATTATCTGGTACATCGGGAAGGCTAGAAATGACAAGGTCTTCAATGGAAAAGACACCTTAGCCATTCATACCTTACAATTGGCTAAGGTAGAAGCGGATAGTTGGCGGGAGGCAAACCTGGAGAAAGATAAGGAAGAGGAGTGTGAGTGGCCTGCCCAGGCTGTTCCTAGCCCTCAATCAACGTCACAACGTTTAGCCACATCTCAGATTGATGCGTCATGGACGGATGGGGCCCCGGTTAGCGGTCTTGACAGGGTTCTAACAGACACTCGGGGCGTAAGTTCATAGGAATGAAGGCCTGTAGATGGAGTATGTCAGCTCTACACGCGGAGATGGATGGCCTCCTCTGGGCTATGTCTTGCCTAGGAGAGAGGGGGTTCACATCTATTAGCTTCGAAACGGACTGCTCAGACCTTCTCAAAATGATTGAAGAACCACCCGATTGGCCCGATTGGCCCGCTTTCAAGGCGGAGTTGGACGAATTTCACATCTTAAAAAATAACTTTGATTATTGTAGAGTCCATGTGATTCCACGCTCTATTAATGTACGTGTAGATGCACTAGCAAATTGTGCCCGTATGAGAGGTTATTCATTTTCCCATCTAAGTCAGAACAATCCGGTAGAGGAGTCCCATACGGGATGCCCCTCATCCGGTTAAACTTGAATTAATTTATGGAGGAAGTTGACAAAAAAAACAAAACAAAAGTTGGTTTTGATGGTTGTCCGTTAGGGCCAAACTCCTAAGTAGAATGCGAGGCTGTGAAGTATGCTCCAAATCTAGAAGTTATGCAGTGGAGAGCTTGCTAGCATCTCCATAGAAATCTATACTTACGTTTGTTTCAAGAAAAATAGCAAAAACACACAAGAGTAGAAAACAAAATCAAATAAAAATAAAAGAAAATGGTAGATTAAATCATTTTCTTAGCCTTAAAGGTAACACAATCAATCTTCAGTTGCAACGGTGCCAAGTTTTTAAAGGGATGGAAATTTTAACCCCAAAATATAAAGCTATAAAAATATAGCTATCCATTTTGGTACTTTATAATCAAATCCACGGAAAAAGCGTTACATTATAATTTTTCTCCATAAGAAATAAGTTGAAGAAACAAACAGTTGGACCTTTGTTATGACTGAAATGATTGTATGATGCACATGGTTTGGATTTTGCCTTTCGAGTTTTCAATTCTTAACCTAAATGCCTGCAAGTGCACATAGTGCGATGTAGTACTTAGGACTCACACCACAAAGACTTAATTGTTCTGGATTGAATTTAACAAAGGTATATATCAAACTAGAACAATCAATAAAAGTGGGGGCTTGTCACGCAAGATCAAAGTAATGATGCAAGAAATTAAAACGATTAAGGAACCTATAAAATGGACATTGAGTTTAAGGCAATTAACGGGGTTTGGTAGATCTGTTTGTACAAGTCAATTAAATTATCAAGGTAATCGATTAGTATAGTTCTCAAACTCAAACAAAAAAGCGTGTTAGATCTCCTTTTGAAGCATCAAACAGCTAAATTTAAATTTCTCAACTAATCTATTTTTGTTGGTAATCATGCAACTAGTTCATAATTAAAGTTAAGTTCAAATAACATTCACAATGCTCCTTAATTGTGTTCACCTAGACTATGCTTGGCTAATAAATTCATCACAGGATATTTTTGTCTGGTTGCACGACGAAAGCTAGGGGCGCGGCTAGGTCACCTTTTTCAATGGTTTACTTCTTTACGTATGCCTATTTACTCATTTGTTGATCAAGCTTAGCTGACCAATCCTTGCGATTTGGTCACGTAGTCTTTTGCAAAATAAAATTAATTTCTCTGTTGGAGATTTCAACTGGTACGGTCGTTTGAGGATGATACGGACATGCAACTTTATGTGTTGCAAATATTTTGGTGATGAAGTATGATCCTCCATAACTTATGACAATTTTTGGGACTCAAAAGCGCGGGAAGATGATTGTTTTGAACATCTTGATGACAACACTTACATCATTAGTCGGGACACAACTTACGACAATTTTTGGGACTCAAAAGCGTGGGAAGATGATCGTTTTGAACATCTTGTTGACAACACTTAAATCCTTGTGATTTGGTTTTGTAGTCTTTTGCAAAGTAGTATTGATTTCTCTGTTAGAGATTTCAACTGGTACTGTCGTTTGAGGATGATATGGAGATGCAACTTTATGTGTTACTCCATTATTCTGCAATAGGTTCGCAAAGATTTATGATAATTTTTGGGACTCAAAAGCACAGGAAGATAATCGTTTTGAACATCTTGATGACAATACTTACATTAATAGTCGGGATTTTAAATGCCTCAACCCACTTGGAAAAACAATTCTACGGCTACAAGTATGTATTCGTTTCCAAAGGAAGTCGGTCATGGTTCCATGAAGTAGATTCCCCAAACGTCAAACTGTTTAACTTTGAGAATGAAATTCTGTGATATCTCATTCCACTTGCTTGCGTGAATCGTATCTAGAGATGATGATATGTGTTTCTTGGAACATAGTAGGCCACCAAAAAACAGCATGTAAAACTTTATAAACTGTCTTGAAAGTGGCAAAGTTTCCCATGTAAGTTGAACCGTGACATTTTTAAAGTATCCCATTTATTTCCTCTTCAGCCACATATCACCTATATAGCCATATGAACAATGCTTGTAGATATACAGTTCATCCCAAAAGTACTTTCATGCATCCCCGATTGCATGCATCCCCAATGTTTTCTTCTCATATTCGAAGAATAATGTGGTTCAATGTAAGCAGCTAGATACTTTGAGATGTGTCTAAACGATTGGGTGTTGAATGCCTTGGATCGCGCCATAGGTGGGCACATTTTCCTTGCATTTGCAACAATAGGAACATATTCTATTGCGTAGATGATTTATCTCGGTAATCTATCATTCAATGATATTTTGGCGTCAATTCGCTTTCTTGAAAGGTGATTGGACACTCCTTTATAGGCTTCCCTCCTATCACGGATATCTAGATCAAATTCTTGAAGCAAGAGTATCTATATTATAAGTCGCGGTTTGGTGTCTTTCTTTGATATCAAGTATTGGATCGCTATATGGCCCGTATGAACAATAACTTTCGACCTTACAAGGTATGATCGAAAACTATAAACAAAAGATGATTGCAAGAAATTGGGCGTCATCCAAATTTTTGCTTGCGTAATGGAGAAATGTAACTTCTTATCCTTCCTTTGACCAAAAGCAATGCTCACTGCATATTCGCTAGGGTCTCATATGATTTCAAAAGGTTATTCCTAAGCACCTCTTTGATCTTATGAAATGGAACTAGGCATTCATCATTGAATTTGAAGTTCTAATCCCTACAAAGCAGGTGTATGAGGGGTCTTGCTATCTTTAAGAACTGTTGAAGAAAACTCATGTTTCTTGTTTCTTTGATGAGGGGGCTTGCAACCTTCCAATCTTGATGTGTAACCTAAGAAGCTTCATGTTTCTTTGATGTTTGTTGGCGTTGAAAATTCGCATCACTTCCATTTTCGCCTTATAAAACTAGATTCCTCTAATTGAGATTTGGTTTCCTATAACAATTAAATCTCGCACCATGAAGGGATATTTTTCCCAATTCAAAACCGATGTGCTTGTCTTCGCATCGTTGTAAACATTTGCTAAGATTCGCTAGGCATACTTGAAATAAAGACCCATAAACGTAAAAATCATCCATGAAGTCTTTGATATATTCTGAAAAAGTTGACATCCTGCACCTTTGAAAATTCGTAGTAGCGTTGCACAACCCAAACCGCATCTGTCAATATGCAAACGCTTGTAAGAACATGTGAAAGTCATCTTCTCTTGGTCTTCCAGGCGAATTGGAATTTAAAAGAATCTTGAATAGCCATCATGGAAACAATAATATCAGTGATTGGCTACCTTTTCTAGAATTTGATCGATGGAAAGAAATGCGAGGTCATCTTTCCTTCTTGCTACTTTTAGCTTTCGATAATCGATTCACATGTAGTGACCGATTATTTTCGTAGTAGAAATATCTCATCTTTTTCATTCTTTACAAATTTATTTCTTTGGAACCATGCAAACCGCGCTGAATCACGTGTTATCTAAAATTGGTAATATAATCCCAGTTTCCAAAGGCTTCATGATCTCTTTCTTGACAACGTCTATTAGATTCGGATTCAGCTTTCTTTGATGTTTGATTGAGTTCTTTAGCGGTGTCTTGAAGATGGTCTTGTGCATACAAACATCGGGACATATTCCCAAAATATCCCGATGTCTTTCTATGCTTCCATAATTCACAAACTAACAATATCGTTTCAACATTTTTCAAGTTGGAATTGATGGTGACGGGATATGTGTATTTGGGCATTGAAAATCATATTTCAAACCGACCAGTAGGCATTTTAGCTCAACTTTAGGTGTTTTGAGTTCGTTTCAAATGATCAGCTACGAGTTTTGGCTTGTTCTAAGGATGTGTAGGAGTCCTCTTTCGGCTTGATCCACATTTTTTGAGCAATTTCTTGGTGTTTCTTCAAGTAGACTATGTAGTTATTTGAGCCATGAGTTCGTTCAAAGGATCAGCTATGGTTTTGGCGTATTCTGAAGAGGAGTCCTTTTTCGGCTTGATCTAGCGTTGTTTCTTAGTTTTTTATTGTTTCTTCCAGAAGATTATGTTTGCACTTCCTAGATGTCAAAATTATTTTTAATGGATCACCTAAGAGAAGTTGTTCGTACACTTCTTCAGAAGGTCCAGAAAGCTCGTCGGCCTAAAAAATTGACCATCTAGGGTTGGTTTATCCAAGCTCTTGTTCATGTCGAAGTTCATCACAAAATCGCCTAAATGCAAGTGTATCTTTCTCGTCAGAACGTTTGAATGCTCCAACTATTGCGAGAAATTGGCGACCAAGTATAGAAGGCTCGCTAGGTTCCATATCAAGCTCTAAAATCACAAAATCAATTGGGATGAATAAATCCCCAATGATAATAGGAAGATCGATCAATATTTCAATGGGTAATCGAATAGACCTATCAATGAGGATTAAGGATATCTTTGTTGGGAACATCGATCAATATTTCAATTGGTATCCCAAGCGTTTTGCTACAGAGAGTGGCACCATGTTGATACTTGATCTTACATCACAAAAGGATCGCTCGAAAGTCTCTCCGGAACAAGAGACCACAAAACTGTGGGAAACTTCACGTTTTCTGGGGATGCGATTTTTTACGATATAACTATACTCATGTGAGATCATCATCAGACCCTCTTCTAGCATTGGAGTGTTGGTTAAGATACCGCAACCTCAATAAAAGGTAATCTGACAATAAGTTCTCCAATGAGTTCCTTTAGCTTCGCTCTTTCCTTCTCCTTTTTTTGAGCCTTCAAGCAACTTGGATAAGGGGCTTTGGGCGTGTGTGAAAGTCCAGGAGGTGAAGGAATTTTATCCTCTCATAGTATTTTCCTCATCATAGCTTCCTTGCCGAGATTCTCATCATTCAAGACAATCGCTTCTCCCGCTTCTTTCTCTTGGGGACCTTTCGGAAATTTATTATTCCTGGCAAGCTAAACCACTTATAAGGGTGATTTTTTTGCAACTCACCAGATTAAGGTGATTTTTCACGCTGCATAGGAGGTGTGTCTATTAACGATATATGTCTATAACTTATATGAAGGTAGTTTAGATTTCTACTATGCACATAATTAGGTTTTATCATCTTGTATAAATACGTTGCCTCTAGCATATGGAATAAACAACAGAAACCTTTAATACGTTTATAGTTTCTAACATGGTATCAGAGCATAGCTAAGATCATACAAAATTTTTAACTATGCTCAATTCTAGATAGATCATTATCTTCCGCTCTTTATCTCTCTCTTTGACTTTTTCTAAACTGATTATTCTATCGTTTGGAAACTTCTTTTCTCTGAGTCATGACTGATAATTCTGGTATTATCGTTGCTCGCACAAAAACACGACGAACTATTAATCCTTATGACTTATCCTCCGGTGACAACCCTGGAAGCATAATCTCTCAACCTCTGCTTCGTGGACCCAATTACGATGAATGGGCTACAAATTTTCGTCTTGCCTTAATAGCGAGAAAGAAATTCGGATTTGTTGACAGGACGATACCTCAACCCGCTGCAGATTCCGAAGATCTTGAAGATTGGTGGGCAAATAACGCTATGGTGGTGTCATGGTTAAAAATTGACGATTGATGAGAATTTGCGTTCTTCTCTATCCATTCATGAGATCACACATGACTTGTGGACTCATATTAAGAGAATTTTTTCTGTTCGGAATGGACAGCAGGTCCAACGGCTTAAGACGGAGCTCTGCAATTGCAGTCAAAAGGGTCTTCCAATGCAGGAATATTTTGGGAAATTAACACAATTATGGAAAAGTTAAGCTGATTATCAACAAGCTAAAACTATGGAGGAACTTCCTAAAGAACTTGAAGAAGACAAACTTCACCAATTTCTCATGGGACTAGACGAGTCAATCTACGGTGCAGTCAAGTTTTCCTTGCTGTCTCGCGATCCTTTGCCATCTATAGACGAGGCGTATCAGGTTTTACAACAAGACGAAGAGTCGAAAATTGCCACTCGACATCTTGCTACACGAACAGAGGAGATGAGTTTCGCTATTCAAACTGATGCTCGGATGCTTTCGGGTTCTGATCAACGATCTCGTCCAGTGTGTACCTTCTGCGGGAAGAAAGGGCATTTGGTTGAGACATGCTATCGGAAGCATGGATATCCGATTTCATATGGCGATTGCTCTATGAAGAAACCTGACAATTATCCTCCACAAAGACCATCTCAGGTATCCGGAAGAGGTCGTGGAGCTAATTCTGCAGCCGCTTACCATGTTGCGCCTATTTATGCCTCGGCTAATGTTGTATCACCGGAGCTGATTGCGTTGGCATCAATGGCCTTAGTGATGCTCAGTGGCAGACCTTAGTTCAAATGCTCAATGAACGCGATCACACTTCTGATCCGAAACTGTCTGGTACGATTCGTAACTCTTCTTGGATTATTGATATCGGCGCATCCAATCGCATGACAGGTTCTTTGCTCTCTTTTGTGACGGTTTGTGAGATGTATCTGGTTCCTATTAAACTACTGGATGGCCGGTTGACTACATCTACGAAACACGGGACTGTTCAGTTGGGTTCTGATCTTAGCCTTCTGTTCTTCGTAGATGGCTTGCAGTGTCATTTCATATCAATTTCACAGTTGAATCATGATCGGACTTGTGTTTCCAGATCACTGATAAGTTATGCATTATTTAGGACCGCATTACGAGGACGCTGATTGGACCGGGTGAGGAGCAGCACGGGTTGTATTTCTTTTGGAGTATGGACGTGGCAAATGTGATGCACATGTCGACAAAGCTGTCTTTGGATGTCTGGCATCAACGTTTGGGACATCCAGCTTCTAAAGCTATTGAGTTTTTCCTATTTATGATTTAAGTGGTTATATTAGTTTTGATTCAAAGACATGTGACGTTTGTATCCGCGCCAAACAATCTCGGGTTTTTTTCCCGCTGAGTTTGAATAAGACAACGAATGTTTTTGAAGTTGTGTATTGTGATCTTTGGGGTCCTTATCGGACACCTGCTTTGTGTGGCTTGCGGTATTTTTTGACGATATTGGATGATTATACAATCAAATACAATGCTGATGGTGCTCTCGGTAACAAATCTATTGAGGGTGAATATTTTCTGAAACCTTTGCTCCTATTGCAAAAATGACATATGTTCGGATTCTCTTAGAGGTCACAGCAGCTAAGAATTGGGAACGCATCAAATGGATGTCCATAACGCTTTTCTTCATGGTGATTTAGAGGAAGAGTTTTTCATGAAACTTCCTCCGAGTTTTCAAACTAGTTTTTCATGAAACGAATCAGGTTTGCCGTCTTCAAAAATCTCTTTATGGTCTTAATCAAGCTCCGAGATGTTGGTTTGCCAAACTTTCTGATGCATTGGAAGCTTATGGGTTCAAGCAATCTCGGTCTGACTACTCATTGTTTACGTATAATCACGACAATGCACATATGTATGCTCTTGTGTATGTTGATGATTTAGTTATCTCCGGAAGTCCTCATGCACTGATTACTGCTTTCAAGAGTTATCTTAGTTCATGCTTTCGGATGAAAGATCTCAGTGTTCTTAAATATTTCTTAGGATTCGAAGTTGCCCGAATCCCTTCTGGAATTTATTTATGTCAGCGGAAATATGCTCTAGACATCATTTCAGAGGTGGGTCTTCTCGGTGCACGACCAGTTGCCTTTCCTTTGGGTCAAAATCATCATTTGGCACTTGATAAGGGTGAAGATCTTTTGGAACCAAAACGCTATCGCAGATTGGTCGGTCGGCTCATTTATCTCGCCGTAACTTGTCCCGACATCTTGTACGCCATTCATATTCTGGCCTAGTTCATGAAACAGCCTAAGCTCGCTCATTGGGAAGCTGCATTACGGGTAGTTCGTTATCTTAAGAATAATCTCGGACAGGATATTCTTCTTCGAGCTAACAATCCTTTGACATTGATGGCATGGTGCGATTCTGGCTGGTCTGGATGCCCTCTCACTCGGTGATCCCTTACTGGCTATTTCATTCAACTTGGTCAGTCTCATGTTTCATGGCAAACAAAGAAACAGGTCACTGTGTCTTGCTCCTCAGCGGAGGCAGAGTATCGGGCAATGCAGCATACGGTTCGTGAACTAAAATGGATAAAGGCTCTGCTTCTTACTCTCGGTGTTGATCATTCTGCTCCCATCACTTTATTTTCTGATAGTAAAGTGGCGATTCATATTGCTGCAAATCCGGTGTTTAATGAATGCACTAAACAAGTCGAGAATGATTGTGACTTTGTTCGGGATGCTGTTAAGGAAAGTCTTATTGCTACAAACATGTTTCTACCAAGAATCAATTGGCGGATATTTAACCAAGGCGTTAGGCAGTGCTGAGTTTGACGGTTTCAACTTCAAGATGGGCATTTGTGATCTCCATGCTCCATCTTGAGGGGGTATTCACATTTCGGATTGGTATTTGGCTGGTTGCGATTGTTGCTCCAATTCAGAAAGGCGATCACTGATGGTTCTCATAGCATCAAGGAGTTGAGTCATGTTGTTTTTTTTTTGCGCTTCTTCTACTATGGTTGGGTTATGCATCAAGAAACAACAAGGATCAAGTGTACAAATGATTTCTTTGATACTTTGAAAAATAAGAGCGATTTTAAATTCTAACAATTCTTGAAACAAACGCGCAAATCTTCTTTCCTTATCTAACAATAATAAACAGGATTTGGTGAATGATTCAAATGTAAATAACACAGAATATTGAATGCAAATGATTTCTTTTGGTTTTCGTTTTTAGATGCATCACAAAACTAAATTAGGAAACAACGTAAACACAAATGTAACACGATTTTTATGTGGTCTTGGTTTTTATATGGATCAAATAAATAAATAATTAAATAGAAATGAGAATTCTAAACTTCTGAAAATTCAAACGAATGATGATTTAAACTAGATGAATGTAGTTGTTGAATGATGAGTTTTAAAAATACAAAAAATAATGAAATGAAAAAGACAGATAACATGATTATGAGTTTTCGGCTTTGATACCAGATGATGTTGGACCGTATGATGGTCTTACAAGGTCATATGATGCAATCAAGGCTGCTGGTGTGACTCTCTCAGGAATGACCTAATGATAATCGTAGTGGATTGAGGTGGAGCTAGACTAATTAGTTATGCTATTTTATTTTGTTTTGCTTGTGGACAGACACGGAATGATAAGTAAACAAGGGAAAGTAATGGTTGCCACAAAGCTTTATAGACTAAGCTTTGATAAGAAAAAAGTTTCTGCAGATGGAATGACTCACAAATTCTAAAAAAAAACTCACAACAAGTGTTTTAACATAAACAAGCAATTCTTATAAATCAGAAGATAAAGATTATACTATTGTAATGAAACCTTATATAATGGATCAAAAAGCTTTGGCTTTCTTAGGGTCTTGAATCAAATTACATAAATGAGAGACTCGATTTTAGGACTTTAATGCAGCAAATAACTTTAATGCAGCAAATTACTCAAAAAGCTTTGGCTTTCTTAGGGTAGAAGTAAATAATGAACGAAAAATTATATGATCTAAGTGATAAATAGAGTCGATTTTACTCAACATATGATTCCCAATTTCCATGTGCATTAGAACATACTGATGTTCGATGTTTCGCTCTTTTTGTGTAAGCGTCACTTATGTACTCTTCTCCAGTAGACAGTCTTCAAGGACGAGTTATGGTTTATTGCTTCAACATATTCGTAACTGCCTGAACATTTTTTTTGTCAACTCCTCAGCATCTTTTATCATGGGTTATTGCTTATTTAACATGTACAAAAAAATTTAGAAACTCAAAGCAGAAGGCAATGCATTCTCCAGACAAGTGTCCCTCAGCCATAGATGCTTCTGAAATCCTAGGTCTTCACGGAAGCAAACCTCTCAACGCCACAAAAAACATTTTGAATAAGAACTTGATGCTCGTGCGACTTCATACTACCAATAATAGGAGGGTCATGATAATAATTTGAGAAATTTTCATAAAAGCCATCAGAGCTTCTGAATTTAGATAACCTTTTGGAAAAATATCCATTTTTCTTCCATCGACAGCCAATAAATAGCTGGAGAAAATTATGTTCTCTTTCCTCGGATCTTGATGCATAAGTTTCTTCGAATCCACATACTTTCAAATCCACATATCTTCTTGATCACTTAGTAACTGATAGGAGAAAATTACATTCATAGACACTTATTGGAGACTTAATTACAAACTTACACACTTTAAACAGGAGACAAACTTATGTGATGTGAAAAATCACTTATACCCTCACAAACTTGAATTATGTATTCTTAACTTGATTTTTCCTCCTTTGTTTTTTTACTTTACTTTCCACCCTCTTGCATTAAAAATCTTAATTTCACTCCCTTTCTTCTTCGTTGCCTTTCCGAAACTGTCGGAGATTGACCTTAGACACACCGGCGCCAACATCTTCGCCCTTGCACGTTCCTTCGCCGTCCAATTTTCTGGTGACTCATCATACTCCGCTTACTCGTGCACTCCCCTTGCTCCCGTTCCGACGTCCTCACCAGCCTTGGAACTAGTCAATTTTCCGGTTTTCCCCAGTAGCCCATTCATTCGCCGTCCGATTTTCAGGTGACTCGTCCTTCTCCGTTTACTCGCGCACTCCCCTCGCTCTCATCCCAACGCGCCCAACAGCTTTGGAACATGTCGAATTTCCAGTTCCCCCCCCCTCAAAATGACAGGTGAAAACTTGTGAACTCCCCTTTAATATGTATCCTATCTTCAAATCCCAACTACATATGAATGAATTACTCTTCGTCGTTGGCCAGTTCGGTAGGTTTTTAGAATTTTAGACCCATTCATTAGGGTTTCATCATACTGACCCAATTCGGCTTCCTATACTCTTATGTGCCGCGTAGGATGTTATGAAGAAATGTAAGAGTGTCTGGCTTGGAATAAATATTCACCTGATTGTTGGGATGGACATGGTGACGTGGACATGGTGGCGTAGACATTCTGGTGTGTACATGGTGGCGTGGACATTGCTGACATGTGATGGAGACATCAAGTCATCATCAGCTAAGGAGCAAGGAATCATGAGACTTGGAGAAAGAAGCATGAAACTGAGGAGAGCTAAAAAGCCATGTCAGCTGAGTTCAGTTCAAATGGAGGCCAAGACCAAACAGTCCAACTCAACCACCGATTGGAATACACACTCAACTCATCTAGAGTTCACTGCGAGGAATAATCAGCCCCAAAAGATTCCATATAAAGAAGATATAGAAGATTCAACCTGGCAAACTACCAATCACTACAAGAATTCATTAAATTAGTTACCGATATTTCCGTAGCAATAAGGCATTAGCCATCGCAAAAACCAAGCAGGCCACGGATGGCGACAAATGAACTGTTGCCTCAGCTCTGATGCTAATGTTGATCCGTCGCCATTTTGTAGCCATTTTGCAATGGACTAGAGAAGGCACCGACCGTAGCCAGTAGCGATGATATGGCTACGACTTCTTCCGTTTCTTGTTAGCGATGAGTTAGCGAAGGATTTTCTGTTGCTATATAGCTACAAAGTTTTACTATGGTTTCCCCTTAGCAAGATTGTGGGAAACATAGCAACATATTTGGTTATGGATTATATGTAGCTAAATGTTGGTTTTGAATATAGCAACAATCTTATTTTTGGCTAAAGTCGTGGCCAAAAAAGAATACACTCCTACGCATTTAGCAACATATTTTATTATTACTATGTATTATTTGTAGCTAATCTAATATTTTTAGGGAAATTGCTATCTATAATACTAAAAACGATACCAATTTCATTATATAGTATGTATCCCACTAAATTTATGTAACTAACAGTTTCCCTATGTAATTTACCACTTATACCATTTATTTCTAATTTTAAAATTAAATTTATCTACTTTTTTTTCCTAATTTGAAAACTGTTTTTAATTTTTTTTTAAACAGCTTTTGACTGTATTAATTTTTTTCAAAATTATTAAACTATTTTTTTCTAAGTAAATTATTTTCACAACACTAAAACCTTATTTTTTAACTGTAAAACCTTATTACACCAACTCTAATTTGTTTTCCTGCATCAACAACCTAGCCCCACACATCTTCACGTTCTAGTGTCTCTCTGGCGATTCAATACCACCATGTCTCTGGCAAGAACCTCTGACCACCGGATCTCCGGTCTCGGCGACACTACACCTCTACCGCGCCGCCATACCTCGCCCATTCTCTCCCTCTAGATATCCTTCATTCTCAGCAGGTCCTTTCTCCATCACGCCCGCCGCCGGAACTGCAGTCTCGGCGGTACCACACCTCTGCAGCGCCGCCATACCTCGACCATTCTCTCCCTCTCGATCTCCTTCTTTCTCAGCAGCTCCATTGCTTCTGACGCCCACCGCCGGAACTATAGCTCTCACGACCTCCGCCTAAACTTCGGACCCACCGCCAAAACTATAGTTAACTATTTTCTGGTCGTATTAAAAAATGTCATCTAATTGCTCTTGAATTATGCAGGTCACCACATCAACACACATCATACAAAATAAATCCATAATAGCTGACTATATATACAAACATAGATAACTATGTCGCGAAAACATAGTTGATTGTGTCTAATAACTGACTACATATACAAACATAGATACCTATTTCGCGAAGACATAGTTGACTATCCTATTAAAAATTACCACCATAAACACTTTTATCTAACATAGACGGGGCGTCCCTTGGAGTGTCTGCAATGTTGGATAAGACAGATGTCAGTGCTGACTATATTTTAAATTATAGTTGATTATATTGTGAATTATAGCTGACTATTGTGAATTATAGTTAATTATTTTCTTGTCCTATTAAAAATGGCATCTATTTGCTGTAGATTTATGCAGATCACCACATCAACACAAATCATACAAAATAGGTCCATAATAGCTGACCATGCGAATCACCAGATGCAACGGTTTCACTATCACAAACAGTTACACATAAGTTAAGCGTCTCAATGTCACTACTTAAAGATTCAAACACCTTCACGTCATCATCGTTGGTCATGGCTACTAGAGGTATCATCTCCTCCTTTAACATCACCATCCATTTTGGACACCGGTATGACAAATCCACTCTTTTGTTTGCACATATCTGGATCTTGTTTTTCACCTTCTCCACCAGCTCTCCTAGTGAAATACGAGATGTCATCCGTATACACTTGGCCAACTCATTCCGGTCTAGTTTAAACTCTCAATCACCATACTCGGCGTGAACCCATCAACCACAGAGAACAACTACATTCGTTCCTTTCTCCATCTGCAAAAAAAAAATAACCATTGAAATACAAATAGTTGCAGCTTTTTTTTAGCAATAATTTTGGGTTTGTGCAAAAAATAGAAAAAAGTGATTTCCAAATTCTTAAATATATTTCCTTAAGTGATTTCCAAATCCCTAAATATTAGCAACAATTATTCAATTTTTTTTATTATAAACATTTTTAATTATTATTTAATTTTTAATTCTCACAAATATCACTAAGGTTTAAATAGTTATTTTAACACCTATTTATGTTATATACTTAATTTTAATTTGACACATGCTATCCACCTAATTAGTGTATCTAAACCTATTATTCACCTAATTAACCCATATTTTTATATATTTTCTCAATAATATTTGATTTTTGATAAATAAATTAATTTTAAAACATTAAATACATAATAATAAAAAATCTTAAATTTGTAAAGATAATATAAATTGTTAAAACATTCATATATTATACAAATTGACATTCTATAACAAAAAATAGTTACACCGAAAAAGTAAAAACAAAAGACATAACAACAATTCAAACTAAAATACAAAATATTTTGTTTGTTGTCTTTTGTTTTCACAAACAAAAGTCCTAGCAGGATGGAGAAGGATTGGTTGAGGTTGAGGTCGATGCATTAGTTGTAGCTGCTGCTTCAGTTGGAGTTGTCTGTGCGTGGGGCGGCTCAGATTGATTAGGTGGCTGCTCAGCCCCATGTGACATTGTGACTCCTCTAGCTTCACACAAAGCAGTCAGCTGCTGGCTCATAAGGTTGACAACTCCAGTTAAATTGATCAAATTCCGCTCAAAACAAGCTTGACGAAGAAGAACAACGGCCGGTGGATCAATGGGATCATGACTCTCCATTTGTGCTGTTCCAAGTCTAAACAACCTTCCTTTGTATGCCTTCCTTTGTATGCCTTGACTATCTACACCAGTCGAGAACATATCAGAAACTAAATAATCAAATATTTATCATTAAGGATACCATTATCAATAAAAATAATATACAAACGCAAAAAAAACCAAATTATCACACATTTGCCGAATAAAAAGCTTCATTTCGCTTAAGTGGTGTGATTGGTGTTTGTGAGTTGGAGGCTTGGCTGCCAACCTCGATTTTGAACTCAAATCCGAATTGGAAGATTTTATCAACAAAAACTGAAACAATAAATCAAAAGAAGAATCATACTTTAGAGAGGTCTCTGCTGCAAATGAGGTAAGAAGCGATGGAGAAAAGAGATTGGTACTGTGTTTCTCTGTCGCGAAGGGGAGTGAGATATGTAGAGAGACAGAGTTAGATATATAGAGAGACAGAGTTAGATATGTAGAGAAAGAGAAACTTTCTAAGGGGTGAAGGAGAAGAGGAAAAAGAAGTTTTGGATCTGAAAAATGACGTGAAGGAAAAAGAGAAGAAGGAAAAAGAAAATTTTTGCTAAATTCTTTGGGGAAAGTGAAAACTTTTCTCGGTCATACCAATTTTTTTGGCGTAGCTTTTTAGACATTATGAAAATGTTTATATATATTTGAATAAGATATGTGACAAAAATTACATCTTATTCTTTATATGGTCACATAATATATAAGAAAAGTTAAGTATTATTATTTATATAATTATAGAATTATAGAGAATTAAATATGATGAGAATCATAGAAATCCATAAATCCCCTTTCATATAAATGATTTCCCACGGTATCTGCATCTAAACGCCTTCGATTTAAGCACCTCAAACATGGACACAATTGATCACCCCAATTTTTGTACGAACGTTGATTTTGAGCAAACCTCAAAAGTGATTGTAAGCCATTCAGAAACTCCTCTGATACACCATTATGCAATGTATCCAATCTTCTATACATCCATGCTCTTTCTTGAAAAATGCTGTTGTTGTATGACGACATTTCTCTAGAAAATAAAAGATTGAACTTTGGTTAAAATATCTCCCTATAACATTTCAATTCACTATATCCTTTTTTTTGCTTTCTTTTTTTGGTCAATCTATATAACCATTTTTTAACAACTAAAATTCTGTAAATTACAATATATAAAATAATAACTAAAGTTGCTAAAAAAATATCCAATCAAAATTAAATCACAAATTCCACCAACTTATAAAATCA
Organism: Schrenkiella parvula; assembly: GCA_000218505.1. Taxonomy (NCBI): domain Eukaryota; kingdom Viridiplantae; phylum Streptophyta; class Magnoliopsida; order Brassicales; family Brassicaceae; genus Schrenkiella; species Schrenkiella parvula. The sequence continues at coordinate 5,761,118 of CM001190.1, forward strand.
ATAGAGTAAAATGTGTATAATTTTGATGAATTGATGAATCACAAACATTCATGTTATTATATTTTAATATTTCTTGTGAATTGTCTTTTTTAACTGATGATTTTTATCATCTTTTAAAGAGTATAAATTGATCATGACACAACAAATAAATTGTATCATTTTATAATAGAAATTGAAAAGGAAAAAGTAGTTTAGAAACTTTAGCAGAGATATGCAAAACAAGTTAGATGATTGTTTTAAGAGACAAATGCTTAATATTTATCTTCGATTGTTGTAGTTGAATTTTTGAGTTTTGGATGTGAAAAAGATTGAGCTTGAGTTTTTCTGAGGAGATTGAGTTTTTGATCTCATTATAAGTGTTGATTGGTGTTGTAATAATTATTGCATTTAATACAAATCTACCAAAGCTAGTTGACACAATTAAAATAGTTAAAAAATTTATTACAATATTTGGAAACTCGACGGTTTAAAAGTTTAAAAGTGACACGGAGAATTGGATTCACTACAAAATTTATTATGGTTTAAAAGTTATTCAACTTCTAAACCAGGATATATCCGGCTTGCCTTATTTGGAAACTCGACGGTTTAATCACTTACAACCAAGACTTTGAAGAACAGGAGAGAAATTAAACCAAAGATACAATACTTTGGGATCAATCTTAAGGCGTCCAGAAGGCCTTAGCTGCACCAGACCTCACCAGATCACATGGACCAACCAAATATCATACTTGCCATTTTTCGACACAATCAATATTCAAGTCCAACAGCTCTTTTCCCACAAAGACAGCTGCATTTTAAAAATGTATTATACCATTAAGATGTTCCTAAGAAGCTCACCTATGCCCTTAAACCGTCCAGATACAAAGACAAGATCACAGCCCTTGATTCAAGCCGATTCCTCCATCAAAGCCCAACAGCTACTTTTATTCAATTCAAGATTTCTTTCTATCTTATGTTACCTTTAGTCTTTTTAAATTGAGCACTATATAAGCTCTTTAGTTAGTCATTTTAAAACTCACCTTTCAATCAACCAAGTTAATACAAATCATTTGTTTCTTCTTCAAAGTGTCCGTTTGAGTTATTTTGTCTTTAAATTCATTTGATTGATTCAATTGTTTCTACATATTATAGGATTAGGATTGTTTGTGTGATTCAGACAAGTGTAGTTCTGCAAGGATTGGGTGATTGAGAGAGCCAGTTACAATTCCACCACCACCTCTACCATCATTTCACCTTCCACAGTTTGGCTTAGGAATCTCGTGATCATCAAGTGATCTCAACATTGGAGTGATTCCGTGCATACATCATGACCTGGATACCGGGGCGTGGACATTGATGGCGTGGACATGGTGGCGTGGACATTGTGGCTTTTTTGTATATATTTGGACAAGCTCTGCTTTACATAAACATTATATGGACACACTCATACTGTAATAAACAACACGATGCTCCATATCTCAATCTGCTTTTGATTTTTGCTTACCGGAATTGGAAAAACAGTCAATTTGCAGGAAGGACATGTAGTTGTGGAAACAAAATCTTGGCAACGAGCGCTTAGACATGAAGTTGTGTTCATGATAGCTGAACAAGATAACACATCATAGAATATCATGGTATTAATGGGGACATGTTTGTGCGGACATGTTTGTGTGGATAAATTATCACGAACAACGAAAATTTGTTTGTTCACTCACTCCATCGTCAAACTCATCTCTATAATCAATGATTAAGAAATTATCCGTCCAAAATCAGTCCATAATAATATGTCCACCACGTCAATGACAAATTATTTGTGCATGATATTTTAACTTATACACGATATGATTTCCACAACACCTAGTCCACTAAATTCAATCTCGAGGTCAGAACATGATGCCAACAATATCTTGTCCACGGCATGTTTTCGACGACATGTTTTTCATAGCATGTTGTTCACAACATTTTATCAAACACTTGAAATGTATAATTTGTTCTTCGATCTTTACAATCACTATGTGTCTTTTTTCTTCTCTTTTAATCATCATTAGATGTTTTTTCACAAAATCTTGATTGAATATCTTCTGGTCACTGATCTTCATCATCATAATCAACTTATGTATTATTTCTTTCATAATTTTTTATGCCTTGTATCTTAATCCAAGCAAAGAAAAAGAAGAAGAAAAACACGAAAAACAAGAAGAGGAAGAAAAAGAAATATAAGAAGAACATATTGCAAAGTCAAAAATTTGTTGTTGACGGACTGATTTGGTGAAAGAGAAAGAGATCTTGAAGATTGGTTGTCGTGTGTGTAATTTTGATACCGAAGAAGAAGAAGAATGAGGAGAAGAAGGAGAAGAAGAAACAAAAAATTCAGAAAGGAGAAGCGTATCTGTTATAAGGGTAAAATGAAATTTAGAAATAGACAACAGTGCCCAAAGTACCTCAAATTTATAAAGTATATATTTTGTAATATGTTTGTCTTAAAATGTGTTAAAATATAAATCACTCAACTTATATTGGATAATCCTTTCTTGCACATTACTTAATTGACTTTACTATAAATAAATTGAGATGGACATAACTCCATGGATAGTGCTGGTTAATTAATAGGATTTTGTGAACATATCAAACTTGAACTATTATTCTTGATATTTGTTATTGAATGGAGAACTTATTAATATAGGTTTTTAGAAAAATTTAGTTATCTGCCAGGAAAGTAGGTTAATCATACGATATGTATGTGAGTTCTAATATAAAAAGATGATGTCAATTGTCTCTAGGATTAGTCTCTTAAGAATTTATGAATGTCCAACCTTTTAACCATATTACTTACGTCATTTATTACTTATCCTTTGCTTTCATTATCAGCATTGTTGAAGCCCCAAACCAACTCATATGAATGCTTAACTCTAGTCTTAATTCAAGTTAATTATTGCGTACTCTATTTTTGGTGGGTTTGATCCTAAAATACTACAATTGTTTGATGTCCATTTGAAATTAAGTTATTGTGTTTAAATTAGGTACTTGAAACACATCACCAAGAACCTCTAGATTATCAGATCTCCTATATCTAAGAATGAGCTGTTAGGTTCCTTACAATTACCTGAGCAAGTCAATATTTCAATAGTGTAGCTGAAACATGGTTGAGTATTGAATAGTATGGACAAGATTGTCCGATTACATGGAATTCCGGCAAGCATATTCTCGGATATGGATGCACGGTTCATGTCAAACTTTTGAAGAACTTTCCAAAAAGCCTTAGGCATGAGAGTAAACATGAGCACGGACTACGGAAGATATGTTGCGGGCGCTTTCTAGACTATGGCGACTCATGAGAGAAATATCTTCACTTAGCCAAGTTTTGCATACAATAACAGCTTCCAGGCAAAAACTAGGACGCGTCATATGAAACCTTATATGGGCGATCGTGCCAGACCCAAATGGCAAAACGTAGCATGATTGTGTCGGATAAAGTGAAAGAACCCGCTGAAAGGATCAAGTTCTTAAAGACCATGATGAAGAAAGCCAAGGATAGACAGAAAAGCTCTGCGGATAATCGACATAAACATATAGAGTACAAGGTTGGCGATATGATCTATCTTAAAATACTCACATTAAGGGTTAAGCCAGAATCTCAAAGAGGAGAAAATTGGAGCCGAGGTACATAGGTTCATTTCGGATTGTGGAAAGGGTTGGTACGGTGGCATACAATCTAGAACTGTCGACTAAGATCAATGCTTTCCACAACTTATTCCATGTATCATAACTCAGAACGTGCTTGTCGGAACAAGATGTGGTGGTGCATAAGTTACCTTCAGATTTACAGGAAAATCTGACAATGGAACCAAGGCCGATTTGGATTATATATAGGATGAAAAAAACAACAAGAAGGAAAGTAATTCAGATGGTTAAGGTAGATAGGGAAGTAACTTGGAAAACAAAGAAGAAGATGAAGACCTATTTTCCTAAGTGGTTTGAGGAGTCCGAAAGAGATGGACAAGTTGACTCAGATTTGAGGACATATTGGGTCTTTACGAGTTTGGACCAGCATTCAAGAAGATATTGACGGCTAATAGCTTAGTAACAAGGTTCTGGGAGGTCCTTGCGATTTGAATATACAGATTGGGATTTGTTTCACTCCTAAAAATTTTTTAGTGCTTGACAATGAAGAGATTTATGATTGTCTAGTTCTTTCGAGAAGACCATTTTTTGCAACAATTTGAGCAGTGGTCAATACACCTAGGTGCAGAATCTCATTCACTGATGTCAGCATGATAACTTCATATGTAGTAATCCAAACAAAGAAGACTATGGAGCAGGGGACCCATTAAGACAATAAAGAGGAAAAGTAGAAAGGAGGAGCAGGAAGATTGCGAAGTACATGGACAACAAACTCTCCTTGAATCTCACATTCAGTGCCTAAAATGTTGTTAAATGACTCTAAAAAGAACCTGAGTTGGAGACAAACCACTAATACATGTGTTCATGTTTTATGATTCTCTTATTTTTATTTTTTTCAATAAAATTACTTGAGCTATTCAAATAATAAGTATTGAAAAATCAGATTTCCAGAGAGGCGGATTGACTCAAACAGGTCAATCACAAGGTCATAAAGGGAGGAAGTTGATTGATCACTTCCCTAATCGGTTGATCGGACACTCGATCAACCATCTGATAAACCCAACCACATCGATGACCCATGTATTTCTCTGAACCAATAAAAAAATCAAAAAAGCCAACCCTAATTAGTCCAACTTTTTCAGAAGATAAACAAAGTACCAGCTTATGATCTATTATTTTCAATATTTTTGATTTGATTAACTTTTTCTAGTTTATTTTTTTACACCGGGATAATATGATTTAAGTTTATGGAGAGGTTTATTTTCACACTGGGATAGTATGATTTAAGTTTATGGAGAGGTTCATTTTAATTTGATTTTTTTTTCTTTATGATTTATTTTTTCTGCTATTTTTTTTGAAGTTCGATATCCTTAAAAAGTTTTAGAGTCCAATCTAGTTTATCGAATCAATTTTTTCCTGAAATTAGGCAGAAATTCTATGATGAGTTTTAAACCATATGTTCATATGGTTCATTTTTCTAGTGACAGCTTTCACATGATTTATTTAGAGCATGCAATGCCTAGAAATCATGCAACTTAACCTTCCCCTTAGGATTTCAGATTTCAGAGAAAATTTTGAATATATTATTCTAGCACTGAACTATTAAAATTATAACCGGAACTTAAATTATTCTCACTACAGATATTAGAATTTGGGAAACGAATCATTTACTAATGACTTCTTATTCATGTTACCACTTTCTATTGATCCATGATAGCCAATTCATTTTTTATTTGTTCACTACCCTTTACATTACCTCTTTTAGAACTAGTAGAAGAGACACACGAGGAACTTAAATTCGCAGCCACATGCCATATATCCCACCAAGAGAAAACAATTTTGGATATGATGGTACCTTCTGTTGAGCCAAGGCGTGTGCCTAGCCTGCCACACCAACTTTGTCAAAAGCAGTTTCACCAAGCTTGTAATTAATGATAATGAGTACCTGGATATGCATAAGTTGATACAAAACGATATCATAGCTAAGATTGACATATTGCAAGCAAAATTGGTCAATGAAGATTGACAAGATGAACTCACAAGTCTAATAGTTGGATGAGCAACTAAAACTCTTTGAAAAAATGGTGAAGATAAACGCATAAGATACCAGATACAATGGGAGAGACATATCAGACAATTCAATAGTCCAAATTGTTTTATCAATTAAAAAATTTAGTTGGGAACTTGGACATAATTCTATGATGAGTTTTTAACCATATGTACTTATGATTCATTTTTCTATTGAAAATTTTCATATAATTTGCTTTGGACATGCAATACCTAAAAAGATCATGCAACTGGATTTCTCCCAGAGGATTTTAGATTGCACATATAATGTTAAATATAATATGCTACCATTGAACAAATAGACTTATAACTGGACTTATAAAAAATATATGATTAAGAATATTAGAATTTCAGAAAGAAATCATTTTACCAGGACTTCTTATTCATTTTATCACTTTATATTGATCTTAGATGGCTAAATCATTTTAGTTGGTTCCAGTTAATTTTTGACAGAAATAATTTCGGTTGTGTCCATTCATACATCAAATTTGATACAGTATCGATTTCAACCTGATTTTAACCTTGTTTCAAATAATATACATGAAGTCACAAACTTCGGCTGAAATCAACACTGACCAAAATGGTGTTAGTCAACAATGTTGAATCAGATGCCATGTGGATAATTTCAGCTGAATCAGATGTTATGTGTCTTGTTTCTGCTAAGCCAGCTACCACGTATTAATCTTTTTCTGTTCGCGAACTAATAAAATTAAATTTTACTTTCGTATTTTCGTTGATCTATTTTATTATATCATTATAAATAATTAAAAAGTATTTATTTTCATTCTTATAAATAATTAATTAAGTTATAAAACTGTTTATTTATTATCTATTTCAAGAATAAACGGAATAAAAGTATATATATATATATATATTGTATTAAATATATATATTGTATTGAAGATCAAAAGATATAAAATATCGATGTAATGCATAAAAATTTACCTACATTGATATGACATGTCCCTCAAAATGAATCATTTTCTTATTTATCCGTCATATTGATCTTTTTAATTTAAAAAACTTAATTTAGTTTTTATGATGATTTTATATTCTCAAAAAAATACTAGATATGCATATTCTAAATTTTATTAATTATTTAGAGAAGTGAATATAAATATTTTATAATCTCTTATAATAAGGTATTAAAAAATTACAATGAAAAATATAAAAGTACAAATTTAAGTCTATCAATTCGAGAAAAAAAAAATTTGACATGTGGCAAGTGGCTCATCAAAAACTAAACATGTAGCATCCGACTTATCATAAATTATACACGTGACATCTGACTCAGCATGGTTGACTAACAGTATTTCGGTCGATGTTGATTTCAGCCTAATTTTGTTAATTCATGTAATTTATTTGAAGCAATATTTAATTCAAGTGAAAATCGGTAGTATCAAAGTCGAATTATGAAAAGACACGTCGAAAATTATTCCGGTCGAAATATGAACTTTTCCGCTTTTTCATACCTCTTACATTATCTATTTTCATATTCTTATATGCAGTTATTTGCAAACACAGTTTTTGAACAAGTGGGCTAGAAAACATGTTTAGGATGTTATTTGTGTGAATCAGTAACCATATTTCCGTAAATCATCAAAATGAGGTATAATTTTTTGCACTTTGAGTTTCCAAGTTATAAAACAATATTCTCTTACAAAACAAAACGTGAAAACATAATAGAAAAATAAATGATTTGTTTTAAGAATCTCATTGCATATTCAACTTTCAATTAATGCTATAGATCATCAAAGAGTTTAGTTGGATGAATTTATGAAGTTTTCGTGAACAATCTAAGTCTGGGAGAGATTCGCTTAAGAAAAGTGGTTGGACATTGTGGATATCAGCAACTCCGCTTTTTCTTTTGCGCGATAACTAGCATTGTTTGGAGAAATAAGTGAATTATTATAATGAGTTTAGGGTATTTACCCATAAATAAATAGCTGCAGAAGAGCAAAGGAAGATTATCATTTTTCTTTTTGATATTTTTTGCATTTTTAAAAAACTTCAAAAATAAATTAAGATCAAATTCAACAGAGAAATATATAATATTTTAAAATAAAACATAAAAATTGTAAAATTAAATTCTATTGTTAGCTAAACAATAAAAAGAATGTTTATCTATGGTTCGTGGTGTTTCGTTTAACTGCAAAATTACAGAAAACTTGATTTCAGTAAAATAAAACCATGCATAATTATCATTTCAAATCATTTTTAAAACCTTATTCCAATCACAAATTAACAGAACTAACCATCTAGAATCGAAAATCTAAATTTTCAGTACTTGTTCTTTAGAAAAACTCAAATTTCCTAACACAAAGTCCAAAACTTCAAACGTTTCCAATTTCTAAGCATAACTAAGCATTAATTTAGTTCTACCTAACTACATAAACAATATTTAACAATTTTCTCAATCAAAACAAATAAGAACACACAAACCCCTCTTTTTCACTACTCATCACAAGTGTAAAATCCAAAATTCAAGAGTCATACCTTCGCAGATCGGAGATTGAACTTATACGGGTATATATTGCTGTAAAAAATGAATGAGTTTAAACCCCAAAATAATTCAAATCGGTGTAAAATTGTAGAAGTTATGAAGAAAACAACAATTTGGAAGATAATTAAAATAAGAACATAGCCGAATCCACAGAGAAAGAAGGTTGCACAATGAATTTTATCGATAAGAACCAAACTAGCAGAAAGTAAAAGTGTTTTGATTAAATCAAAGCAATTTAAAAAAAAGCAACGAAAATGGTAAATTAGCATAGAGATCTTTCAAGGTTCATGCTTTACACTATCCAAAATTCAATAAGTAGAGGTAATCACAGATCTTTTAATCCTAGAGCTCAAAGCAGATCAATTCGATAAGTTCACTGCTATGATCTAAATCAGACTAAAATATAGTCTCGTAAAAAAGTAAATTAAATAGTGTAGGGATGCATGTATAAGTTCGATATGTTCACTAACTAATGTTTAGAATTAGGACTAGCATTCTAACAGACCACCCAACCATATGGTGACTTTCATAGATTAAAGTCAAATGATTAGTTTAACAACATGCATTAAAAACGTAATAGGCAGATGATTAATTTGATTTAATAAAACCTATCTACCAAACCATGGAAACACTTTAGAAACCATTAAACCCATTAATAAATCTACTCAATCATGAACAAAAAAATCAAAGAAAGTGTTGCATATATAAAAAGAGTTCATAAATCTTTTACATTATGAGATACAAAGAGAGATTTTCTCCCAGTGATCAAAGCAAAGATAAACTAAAGCAAAGAAAAACTGAAAAAGCAATAGACACTGAAAACTGAAAACTGAAACCTTATTTTAAATTGGAGGCTTGTCAAGTCGCATTCCAGGAGGTTATCTCATTTCTGTGGCTCCTCTTGTGTATTTATAGGTGAAAGAGTTGGCTAGAGAGAACTGCAGAAATTTTGTGAAAAATCTTTGAAATTGGAAAGTTTCCAAAATCTCGAACTAGTGATCGATCTATCACTTTGTCTTATGATCGATAGAGCTGTCGATCAGGTCTTTCTGGAAAATCGCAAAAGATGTAATCGAAAGCTGTCCAATCTCCGACATTCTTGTTTTCAGCTCATTTTTTTGGTCAAAAATTCAAACTTCCTGTAAAAGATTTGAAAATCCAAAAATACTAAAAAACTAATAACACACCAAAAATCAATAGGTTCTTAATTAAAAACTTATAAAAATTATATTGAAAGAATAGCAAACTATAAAACGTATCAACTCCCCAGATTTAAACATTTGTTTATTCTCAAACAAAGAAAAAATAAGCAAAAATGTTTGAAAACTTATAAACTCACAATTATGAAAGAACACCACATTCACCTTCACCCTTGTATGCCATATAAAACAGGGTCAAAATTATATAATATGTTTGTATACTTACACAAAGCTTCAGAATCGTCCCAAATCTGCCTTTAAGTCCCTTAAAATCACCTAAATTCACCATTGTTGACTCGTTTAATTATTTAGAGTGTGATGTAGCATTGAGGAAATATCGGTCAAAAAACATGTATACTTTTATTGTTTCTGATTTCTGATAAGAAAGAGAACATTGACATGGTTTCCTTGTTTTTTATTCAGATGAACGAATTTTCTTAGTTTTCTATGATATCATTTTATGTTTTCTATAAATCCTCTATTCCTTTATCGAATCAAACCGTACTCACACAGACTTGTCTTTCAGGCTTTAAATAGTGTCAGGTTCAATGTATAACCAATCTTAAAAATGAGAATATTAAGTCTATTTGGTGTGGAGTATTTGGATCCTTCGAAATCTCCAAAGATAAGTGTTAGTGCAACATGGTGAAACCCAAAAATAAGTCATAACTTCAGACTAAATATGACTCGGTAAAACAAACTAAACAACATAGACAATAAATTGTTCTAAAAGAAACAAACTGACATTAAAAACAAAAAGAAAATGCGTAAGTAACAAATATAACCTCCACTAATATTGCTTCAACTGTCCCCAGTGTGATAGTGATGATATTCAACCGAACTAGAATACCAAACTGCAATTATGTGACGTGAGGAAATCTCTGTTTTTCTTTTATTTGTTTTAGTCTTTGTTTTAATTTAATAAGGGAGAATTGGTCTTCTTCTTGTCAAGGAACTAACCTTCATATTTCCCATTTTTCCGTAAGCGTAGCAGTTACAACTCCATGATTTGTTTCATTTTCTTTAACTATTTAAATCCATGAAAACCCGAAAAGAGGCAATGATAATTGCCCAAAATATTCTATTGTTCTTATTCTGTTTACAAAGCTTTGAAATAATTAATCGCTAACAATTGATATCAATCCACTCGTGTTTTCAAGAAATTTTTTCTCTTCATCTGTTTTTCCACCACTCGACATCATTCCACCAAAAAAATAAAAAGAAAAAGAAACAAAAACAAAAGGTCTTAGCCATTAAGCCAACTAGGCCAATGGCTAGTACAAAGGAACGTCTAGACAACGTAGAGTCAAATGATGGACTAATGCAAGAAGAAATCCAGAAACTCATAAGCGAGAAGACCGACAAATGGTGGACTATGATGAGTAGACTAACCGTTGATGAGTAGCAACTATGAGGTGGGTCAAGCTCTCCACGTGATCAACATCATACAAACAACAATCACCCCCCCCCTCCATGGTTCACCAGGTTGCACCCGCAAACCCACCCATATGCTCCAAAAAACATGCACTTGTAATCCACCGAATGTCAAGCTCGATTTTACCAATTTGATGGAGGTGACCCTACAGATTGGTTAAGCAAAGCAAAACAATACTTTGCCTATCATAAGATACCAGCCCATCAACAAGTAAGAATCACGAGAGAGACATATGAGTGGCGGCAAGCTATATCAAAGACCCTTGGCCCCAACGCGCTTAATACCACATGGGATGTTTTCGAAATAGAGCTAGGGGTCCATTTTGGAGCGAAAAATAGCCACCATTTCCATGACACACTATCAAAGATCCACGAAAAGGGTTTTCTATGAGAATTTGAGCAGGTTAGAAACAAAGTAACCAACTGGTCAGAAAAAGCTCTTGTTGGAACATTTTTGGGTGGGCTAACCACAGAAATTGCGACACAAGTCTGTATGTTCTCGCCAACAACACTAAATGTAGTTATTAACTTAGCCCGACTGAGCGACGAGCAATTACAGACATAACGGGGGACATTTGAACCTCGACATTTTTCTCCCAACATGTCCATATCAACAAACAATCCACAAACCTATGCTCAAAGCCACTACTCACCACTGGCTCCTAAAAATCTTAGTTGGGAAGAGATCAAACGAAAGAGGAGTTTAGCCTTTTGTTTTAGCTGTGAAGACAGGTATACTCCAGGCCATAAATGCAAGAAAACGCAGCTACTAGTCATGATTGGTGAAGGTGCAGAAAAGGACTACTAGGAAGAAATCTTTCGCGAGTTCGAGGGGGCAGAGGTCACACCACAGATCTCGACATTATGCTAGGACTTGATTTCTTAGCACAGTTAGGCCAACCCTCTATGATTGGAAAGCCCAAACACTAGAGTGTGTTTGGGCTGAAAAGAAACAAGCTATTTATGTCCTCCAATATAAAGTTATAGTTCAGGCCCATTCAGCTGGGATCACTGGAGAAGTTTAATACCTTCAAGTGTGCTTTGTGCTAAGTTTCAACACCGAGAAGAAAGAAGACCTTTCTTCCATCTCTGATGAGGTGAATCGTCTTCTTCAACAATTCACTAACATTTTCCAAACACTGATGGCGCCACCTCCCATTTGCGAAATCGAATATCATATTACGCTTAAAGAATGCAAGGCCCTACTGCTATGCTCACTTTCAAAAAGAAGACATTTAAAAGTAGGTCAATGAGATGTTGCGCTCTAGAGTAATCCTTGCAAGTTCCAGCCCCTTTTTCGTTGTCGGTCCTCCTAAGTAAGAAGAAAGATGGTTCATGGCGGTTTTTCACAGACTATCGAGCATTGAACACAACAATTATCAAAAACCATTTCCCATATCCGAAAATGGAGGATATGCTCGATGAATTACAAGGAGCCAACACTTTCATGAAGCAGGACTTGACTGCGTGTTATCACCTGGTGCGAGTTCATCCGCTAGACATCTCCAAGACCGCTTCTCGTACTCACAACAGCCATTAATAATACTTAGTAATGCCCTTTGGCCTACGCAATTCATTATCAAATTTTTTCCTTGTCTCGATGACATTCTGGTCTATATCGCTCGTAGGACAAACATATGGAACACATTAGTCTTGTTCTCCAGATTTTTAAGAAGAAGAAATTGTTTGTGACGCTGAAGAAATGTGAGTTTTAGGAAGCAAGAATTGGAATATCTCGGGCTTATCATCTCTAGCAAAGTCGTAAAGCTTGACATGAACTATGGCATCATCACAAGAACACTTACAAACCTTCTCACGAAAGGAAAATTTGAATGGCATGAGGAAGCTAAAGTAGCTTTTACATGCCTGAAATCAGCCATGACCATGACTCTTACACTTCCCTTCGTGATACAAATAGATGGTTCTAGAAATGGTATTGAAGCAATCTTATCATAAAATGGCAAACAAATTGATGTTATGAGTCATACTTTGGGTGTGACGAAGAAGAGCTGGTCCACATATGCGAGGGAAATGTTGACGATTGTAATTGCGATTTGTACTTAGAGACCTTATTTGATCGGGCAAAGATTCATTATTCCAACTGATCAGCACATTCTTCATTTTATCGTGGAGCAGCACATTCTTACACCGGAGCAACAAAAATGGATGAAAAAAAACTTTCGATTAAGAAATTACTTTCAAGGCGGGAAGTGAAAATATAACTAATGGTACTCTCTCACAAAAAAATGAGTACCGCCATCTGAAGCTTAGTGAACTACTCAAATTCCTCTCGGTTTACAAAGGCATAGATCTAAGTATTGCCAGCCTTGTAGATGATCCAGCAATGAGAGAAGTATTGGATATCGAGAGGGTTCATGTTCTTGCAGCTATCCCGTGGAAGGGAATCGATGCCACATTGCCTGAATAGTGGAGTGAGGACGCTCAAATACTCTCTGTCCTCTCTGTACACTTTCTCGCGGGCTCAAAACTTTTTTCCATTTGAACTGAGTGAAAATGGCTCTCAAGTTGACCTCAGCATGTGCTTTAAACTTGTCGGGGACTGTGGCTCTCATAATGCTGTCATATAATGTTATTTCCTCATGCCACAAGTTATCGGACTCTTCCTTAGCAAACTGTGTGATGGTAAGGATCTTTGCCATGATCCTGAGTGGTTCCTAATCATTACATGCTTCGCTGTGCTACCTCTGAAATCTTCAATAATTATAAGGTATGGAATCTTGATATCGGTGTCCTCTGAAGGGAAGTAAGTGCCTTGATTTCTAGGATCTAACCCATACATCGTACACAAATTCATGAGTGGGATGGCGTGATGCTTCTCATGAGCCAGATAGTGCATGATTCCTTGGATGACTACCTGATTGTGGTCGTCCTCAATTACAAGAGCTCAAGAAGCCAAAAGCTATTGCATGAGGTCAGAATAGTAGTACTAGTTGTGCCAAACGCCCAAAACCTCACACACCCACTCGATGTCTTCTTTTACTTAAAGCTTCTCTAGATCTTTGGTAAATAAGAACTTTTGTCCCTTCGACTGTGACGGAGAGAAGGCTGTTGTAGAGCCTCAAGCAGTACTTATCCAACACCATAAACTTGCGATCCTGAACACGCACTTGGTTACGAATTCTTCTTTGGATTTGGTCGGTGTTACACCCAAAATTGGAGCTCCAAACGACTTTGCGTTATCGAAATGGAGGAACATAATTACTTTCTTATCGACATTTCATGCATTTTAAGAACTTTTTTTAAATAAGCAGTAATCTAATTCAACGCAGAAAATAGATAATTTTTTGAAATAATAACCTACAAAATGTGGAATTAAATTTAATTGATAGGTGTAGAATTAAAATTTTCAAAAAACTTGACTTTTATCTACGGTTACAAAGTTTCTGCAAACTAAAAATATTCAGATTTCAATAAAATGTACCCATGCAAAAATCTAATTTCAAAGCATCTTAAAAACCTTATTCCAATCCCAAATAACCAAAGCTAACCATCTAGAATAAAAAATCTAAAATTTCAACACTTATTTTTCACAAAACTCAAATTTTATAAAAAAAAGTCCTAAAACTAAAAAAAATAAAAATCAATCCCTAAGCATTACCAATAATAATTTTGATCCTATGGGAGAACTATTCAGGTATCCAAAAAACCAAAAGTATTAAATTATTAATTATATTTTGGTATTCAGGATATATTTTCACTATTTCAGTTATATTGTTTTAGTTTCTACTGGATTTTCGGGTATATTTTTCTGTACTTCGGATATATTTGTTTAGCTTTTTATATATATTTAGGTTTCCTTGTATATTTTTGGGTTTTTTTGGCATATACTCAGGCTTTTCAGATATTTATATATCTTGTGTTTCCTAGGTATATTTTTTGTATTTGGGTATAATAGATACTCGAACCGAACTATATCTAGAACATTTCAGGTCTTTAACGTACTTCAAAATGATGAACCAAACCGATCAGTAACTGAAAGGATCCGAACCAAATTCTATGGATACCTATGTGGGTCCAAAACTCCACTATTCCTAAACTCCAGCCCTAATCAGTTCCTACCTAAACAAGACTCTTAGATCTGAATGTGTAGGCCTACCATCAATAAACAAATTAGGATAGATAGAGCCCAAAAAACTATTGAGAGGATACCCGAGAATGGCTCAAATTGGTGTAAAAATGAAGAAGTTATGAAGAAGACGCATTAAAGGACTTTGACCGGTAATAAACGCGTTCAGCCGAGATAATTCTGCCGAGTGAACTCAGTCGGCCAATCATATTGGTTTGTTGTTTAATTGAACCTAGAGCAATATCTAGAGAATAAGAAAGCGAAAAAACGAGATATTGATCATAAGGGAATCCTTCGGGGCTCATGGTTTAGATTATGCAGAATTCAACAACTAGAAATAAACAATATCTTTTCATCCTAGAGCTTGAAACACATCAATCCAATAATTCCACTCGTGGGGCCTTAAAATGACTTATCATGTTTAATCTAAATCATACTCTCATAATCAAGTCAATTCAATAGCACATGGATTCATGTACAAGTTGGATATGCTCACTAAATAATTATTAGAATCAGCGTTATCGTTCTAAGGATATAGCCTATCTAATAAAATATAAGCAAATCAACCATGTGATGTTCATGAAGATGGCTTTCCCAGATCAAAGATAAATAGTTAGTAGGCAATTGATGAATTTGATTCTAATGAAGGTGTCACTCTAGAAATTAAATATATGGAAATATCCCTTTTAGAAATCTTTAAACCTAATAAGAAATAAACTCAATCATGAGAAAAATAAATCAATGTAATACAAAGAAAGTATTGCATATATAAAAAGGGTTCACAAAGCTTCATACAAGATGAGATCCTCTCTCAATTAACGAAGCAAAGAAAAACTTAAACATCAATGGAAACTTTTCGTGATTTTTAATTGGAGGCTTGCCATGTACCACTAAAGGTGGATGTCTTACTTTTGTGGCTTTTTTGTCCAATAATAGGTATAAGAGTTAGGTAGGACGAATTTGTGAAGATTACGGGAAAAATATTTCGAGTTTTAGAAATTTTCCAAAATCTCTGACTAGTGATCGATCGATCAGAGGTGGTGATCGATCCATCACAACACATGATCATCCGATCACTCTGTCTTATATTCGATGGATTGGTGGATAAGGTCCTTATGTAAAATCCCAAAGGATATGATAAATCGGGTGATCCACTTGGCCAGGTCGACCACCCCCTATTTTCCATACTTACTCCATTTCAACACCAAACAGATGATTCTTCAGTAAGTTTCTTCAAATCTAATGTTGGAAACCCCTCAAACTACTTTGAGATGAAAGCTAACATCCTCAGCTATCATGAGTCCAAATTTGAGAAATATATATCGGTGGGAACTCCTCTATATGATGAAATAAGTATGGTGTTTCCAGTCTCTAGAATGCTTTCTTGTAGAAATTTCTGCTCTTTTTTATCCAAAACTTATAAAAAACCTGTAGAATCTTTGAAAACTTCAAATAATTTTAAAAAATGAATAATACACAAAAACAAAATAGTTTTTTTATAAAAATTTAGAAAAATCATATCACAAAAGTAGTAAAATATGAGGTATATAACCTAAGCACTCTAGAGTCTCACCACTTAAAAGCATTTCATACCTAACTATCTTTCCATGTCTTGAACTTTGAAATTGAAAATCACAAGCCTTCACACATCCACCTAAAAGCTCTATGTTCTTTGTTTCCTGATCTATTGTTCTTGTACTCTGTCACTTTGGGGGAAGATTTCAATCGTTTGTTCAACATAATCGTTGTATTAATGAATTCCACTATCTCTACTATGTTGATAAGATGCCTTTTATTATTTTTGTTTTGGTTAATTTGATCATGAGTAAGTATTTCTATTGTTGAGAATATGTGTTTCGAAAGGGAATTCAGTAATGGTTTGGTATATATATATTTGTATATAGCCTGAGGCATTTTGTAGATTGAAGTAGCCTATATTTAATCATCTTTTTAATGCATTTAGCTCTGATTGAAGTAAACTGATCATTTAGCTCCGATCTAAAAAAATCATCGCTTTAATAACAGGTTAAAACTGACATTTTGTTTTATTATTAAACTTTTTGAAATACATTAATTATGTTTTTTTATAAAGTGGGCATATATGTTTCTACTCATTGAAAGTTATTTAAAAATTCACAGGACTTCTTTTCAATAATAAAGATAACTTGTGTTTTAGTATAGTTTAAAACTGACTAAAGAATATTAATTCATGATTTATCAATTAAAAATGCTAAATTTTTATTCTTTTCTTGTATTTTAGTTTTATCAATTAATAAGTATTAAAAATTCATGTGCGACTGTCCAGTTTGGAAAAATTAATGTGCGACTGTCCAATAAAAAAGAAATGACTACATTCCAGTACCACATTGCAGTCTCTCGGAACTTATTTTTATTTTGTAAATCTTATTTCTTATTTAGCTACATGTCCAAAACTAAGAATAAAAAGAAAATTTCATTTGCTATTTTTTTTAACAAAATTATGACATACAAAAATAATTAAAACTTATGTAGGACACCTGGAAGAAAAAATAGAGTGTGTCAAAAAAATATAAGGACATGTGCCGGCCTCTAAAAATTTGTTTTTAAAAGAAATCTTAATATAATAAAATATATAATATTTCGTTAAGTACTTCAAAAAAGTGTATGAAACTAAACTTAAGATTACATCGAGAAGTTCAAAAAAATGCATATTTGTGTTGATGTATGAAGTAGTCATACATATATAAAATATATTTTTTATATTCTATATTTTATATAATAATGTAAGGTTTTTCCAAAAAAATGCATATTTGTTTCATTGCATAAACTGAAACAAAAAGACTATTTCGTCGTTGGTTTGCTACTCGATCGGCCACCTTAGAAGCACCTTTGAATCTGTTTTATTTTCAAGCATGTGGATGTCAGATGAAGCAATAACCCAATCTCTCAACACTCTTTTTTTATTGGATGCAATTTCTTTTGTGTTTTCTCTAACATTCCTTCATTTTCTCTGTGACTATATGTTTTAGAATTAAATTAAAAGATCTAAATCCTAAAAAAAAATTATGTAAAAAAAGAAAAGAAAATGAGCAAAATACAAAAAAAACAAAAATAAGCTAAATCAAAAAAAATCAAAAAACTAAAATGAAGAAAATATGGGTGTTTTCTCACCAAATTAAAAAAACAAAATTTTGGTTTGTCTCCAATTTTACCCGGTTTGGTTTTGGCACCAAATGTTTTGGTTCTTCCCTCTAAATTAATTTTGGTTTTCCACCAGGTAAACCTAACACTCATTTCTCTCATTCCTCTCATTCCTCGACACTGAGAAGAAGAAAAAAACTCTCGCTCTCCTCTCACCGCCGTCGCACCGTCGATCACGAATCGCCATGCCTTCGTCCAGCCATAACTCCGACTGCCGTTGGTCATGAACCTCTGATGCGACTTCGTCGCCGGGTACGCGCTTCTCTCTCTTCTTCTCTACAAAACCTCTCTCATCTGAAATCTCCTCTCCTCTTAGTTAGGTTCAAACTCTGATTTGCTGGTTTGCTGGTTAATTGATTGTTTATGTTGCCTTCTGGTTATGAAATCGCCTCTCCTCGTAGTTAGATTCGTACTATGATTTGTGGTTTGCTGGTTTATTGATTGTTTTTGTTTTCTGCGGGTTCTGAAATCGCCTCTTCTCTTTGTTATATTCTTACCCTGATTGTTGGTTTGTTGGTTAATTGATTGTTTATGTTGTCTTCTAGTTTTGAAATCGCCTCTCCTCTTAGTTAGATTCTTACTCTGATTTGTTGATTTCCTGTTGTCGAAGACATTTTAGTGGGTGATGTTAAGACTCAAGTTTCAAGTTTAAGTTGGTTTCCTGTTGTCGAAGACATGTTAGTGGGTGATGATAATTGATGTTTGTGCATTCAAGTTTCAGTAATTGTGTATAATCGTGAATGATAGATGTCCATTGCGAAATTCTACAACGGTATAATCATGAATGATACATGTCCATTGAATGATACATGTAACTGAGCATTTCCATTGAATGATACATGTTTGTGTTTTTTTCCATACTGTCTATCAGTACTTGAATGATACATGTAATTGAGCATTGTGTGTCATTTGAGTAACAATTTACAGCAAGTGTTTTAATTTTAGGTTGTGTCTATGTGATGGGTTCCTCTTGTTATTGACTGGATAATCTTTTATTGGTTTCTTGCCCTTCCCTCTGAATTTTAAAGGTTGAATATCTGACTGAAGAACTTTTCTGTACGATTCTCTCTTAGTTTTGATCATTCCTTTGCTCTACATTCGATTAGTTTCCTGATTTATTTGACTTCTTGACCTTTTATTCAGCTTCAATCATGACTTTTTCTTGATTTGCTTACGGTAAACAAGATTAGGTACTTCTTTCAGTTTCTGTTATGCTAGATAGACTGATGCATTTGTTTTTTACTTTCTGAATTTGTTGTAGGGGCAACAACATACCAGAGAAGGCCACCAAGGAATGCATAATCAGGTCATGCTATACCACCAGGAGGGACACCAAGGACTACAAAATCAGGTGCAACATCTTCAGTTGCAAACAACTACACCCGCATGAACCTTAACGCATTGCTAAATGCTCCATCTAGAGAATCCCAGCCACATCTACATCCAAGAAAACTTAATGGCGCTTTATGATACTGTTCATCCAACAGTGCATATCTACCTACAACATAGTATTCTTTGTCTCTACATCTATAACTTGACTTCTTCTTTTCTCAAGTTCGGTGTAGATCCTTCTGTCAACAAATTCATCAGAACAACATGGACAAGCTACTACATGGAACCATGGCGCAGTTGGAAATAGGTTCTGCAGGAAAGGAAAGATAAGTGGTGGCAGACTTTTGTGGTAAGTGTTTCTTGCTTCTAAGTTAATTACTTTACTTTACTCACCACTCATATGTACTAATTTACAAATTCTAATGTTTTCTTTCTTGTTGTAGCAAAAATACTATTGGGAAGAACGGTTTCATAACATGGTCTATGCTGCATGGAAGAAGCATACACATACCACAATCTGTTAGAAAATCAGCAAGAAGAAGAGAGAAAACCAGAAACCTAAATACATCAGCGAGGACGATTCGACTGTTCTGTTGGAGTACTGGTCATTAGAACTGGCAATGAAGAAGATACGTCAGCTGCTGATTCCTACATGAGTAATATTTATGGCAAAGGAGTCCACAAGCATTGTGCTGGTCGTCAAAATGTTTTGAAGATTGAGCATGATATGGTAATGGTTTCTATTTCTGTTTGTTTCAGTTACTTAGATTCTTACTCTGGTTGTTGGTTTGCAAGATGCAATTCATCATTTCTGTTTTTTCTGCATAAGGTTGAGGCTGGTACCGATGAGCCACCAGCTTCTACAGATCTTGTCCGAAAGACACACACCCGCAAAGATGGCAGTTTCATCGACGCTCGAGCTCAATCACTTGTGCTTAAGGTAGAGGAAGCTGTTATGGAAATGGCAACTTTCGAAGGAACTCTAAATGGTAACAGCGCAACAGCCTCAACTGATGCTACTTCTTCTCGGATTCTGCTCAACCAAGAATATATCAAGGTACCCACCTCACTCATTCTTGTAGTATATACAGCCTGTTTAGAAGTAAGACATTGATTTATTGGATGTGTATGAATTAGTTATTTGAATCATAAGTGTTGAACTCTTGTTTCTGTCTTCTCAAATGTGTTTGCTTAGGTTAAGTTTTGCTATAGTTTATGGATTTTGTTCATGTGTATTCGATTTGATTTACATATAGGTTGCAGAAGTTTATGAATTTTGATAATATGTTTTGAATTAATTGGTAGAGGTTGCTAAAAAACACATTTACGTGTATAGGTTAGAGGTTGTAAAATTTACATAATAGGCAGTCTTCAATAAAACTTATAAGTCTTTTCTCTGTTTTTTTCTATCATTCTTGATGCTCATCTGTTTTTTCTTTTCGTAGTGTGGTCTGTCTAGGAAATGTCACATTTACGGAATAGGCAGCATTCAGTTCCGGGAGATCAATCCTTCGGAGGCACCCTGGGTTTCTCTTAGCCATAACCTCAACATGGATATGCGTATCTCGAGCATGGAGTCACGGTCAGAAGCTGTCAACAAAAACGTTGAAGTTCTCAATCAGACATGATGACACTCAAAGAAGACGTGAAAAAGGGTGAGTTTAAGGCTGACATGGCCATATTCAAGGACAACATGGCAGCATCAATAGCAGCGCTAAATGCGATCCTACAAAGTTTTGTAGTTAATCTCGTTACTCTCTAACGGTCTTCTGATCCTGCTGCCACGAGCAACAGCCCGACAGCTACCTCAGCTCCACCTACTGCCGTTGATCCAGCTCTTGCCTCTGCTCCAGCTGCTGCCTCTACTCCACCTGCTGCTTCAACTCCATCTTTCACCCAACAACAACAAACTGATTTAGATAGGTGGTGTGCTAAACTTTTATAAATTTTCTTATATTGTATTGTGTATTGTAAGACTCTTACATTATATTGTTGGATATTGTGGTACTAGTAATACAATGTGATATTATGGTATTGGTTCAGCTTTCACGTTTGCTGACTTTAGGTTCAGGTTTCACGTTTGCTGGTTTTATTTTTTTGGGCGAATTGAAGACTAGCCACGAAAATTATGTGGCGAAATTGTGACCAATATTGCCATGAATATTACGTGGCAAAATCGTGACCAATATTACCCAAAAACTATGGCAAAATCGTGACAAAATTTGCTACGAAAATTGTGTGACTAAATCGTCACAAAACATTGACACGAACAATTCGTAGAGAAATCGTGACAAAATTTTGACAGAAAAACTTTGTGGCTAAATCGTGACTAAATTTGCCACGAAATCTACGTGGCTAAATCATGACTATATTTGCCACGAAAAGCCACAAAATAATTTAGTCACGATCCTACAGTCACATTTTTTTGTGACATTTTGTGTCTTTGTTATCATATTACCACGAAATTTATGTCTTTGTCACGAAAATTTCTGTCGTTATACGGAAAAATTTTAATAGTGTATCTAGTCCAAAAATCGTGAACTAAAACCAAATGAGACAATGTCCTTGTCGGCTCAAACCCAACATTTTCTACCAAGCTCATTCTAAAAATAAGGTTTTCCACTCGTAAAATAATTATGGCTTGAAAGAAAGGCATTCTAAAAGTAGGGGAGTTGTTCCAATGAGGAGAATCAGCTACTTGGATTAGCAAGAATATTAAAAAGATGAAAGAAAAACCAAGTATGTATATAGGTATCCATGAGTTCAAATGCAATGCATAGACATGATAATTTCAAGTCATGTTCAGGTTCAAATAGATAGGAATAGGTGCGAAATCACAGCATGCTTCAATCAAGACAAGATTGTCAAATTACGCATTTAAGGCGTGGTGCTATCTTACTTCAAACTCACTTGATTATGCGTCGGACAACTAAAAATGTGGGCATTGAGGCTATCAAGTCTATCAGCATGCTTACAAGGTCATGATCATCCTAGTCCCCTATGCAAATGCATCAGTCCTAAATGAGCTGCAACTAGACTCAATCCTAAAATGTAAATGCAACTACATAAACACTATGGTTTTTAGGTTAATTTTCGAAACATTTTCAATTTTTTTTAGTTTTTATATGTTCTAGATGATATGCAGACTCATGTATGAGAACTAAAAACAAGACTCATAGAGAAACTTAATTAAACACATCTCAAACTCTCCCCTAAACATAAATTACATAGTCTTTTGTGTAATAAAATTTTGAAAGAGGGATCAAGAAACAACAACAAGAAATCAAGATGAAAAACTGAAAAATATGCAATATTTTATACAATAAAAGGATGGTAATGTTACCTCGGAACTGGAAAAACGAGGAGATGATTGCTTCTTCCATGCTCTCCCTTGTGTAGGCTGTGTCGACAACGTCATGTTTGGATGGGTTGGGCTCTGGCTTGATGTGGTGATTGAGCCAGGAGCATCGAAGTTGATGTAACCTATACGTCGTGTCTAGCTGTTGAAAGGAGATAGCATAATTATCGCAGCTGATTGTGAAGGTGATGTAGCCCATTCCACCATGTGGTTCAACATGTGGTTCGTCCTTGTAGAAATGCACATGCATGGAAGCGAGAAAATGACAGGTTTTCACCTTGTAAGCTTCAGTACCCATGTTCACCATCTTTGCAAGGTTGCACATTTCCATGAGGTACTCCACATATTTGTGGATTCCAAGCGCCTTCATATACTCGCGGTGAGGATATCTTGTCCCCTTGAAGCTTATGACGAAGAAGATTGCAAGGAGTTCTTCCTCTTATAGCATCTTCTTCTCCTTCTGCACGGGTTTCTTTACAATTTCTGTCTCAGCCTCTTCGTCCTCACTGCCAACATCCTCTTTCATTGGTTCCAGGACTGGCTTCTTTCCTCTGAAAATATCAGCTCTATCTCTTGAGAACTACCTAGGAATGTCTTCATCACCCATGGATTTCTTTCCTTTAGATTTGTCACTTGTTTTCTTGGAACGCTGCCTAGGGATTTCTTCATCATCCATTTTCATTGGTACTTGCACGTGAGGTCCAAACCTTCTTATTCGTGAGATTTGTCTCACTATTTCTGTAGCCGAAGTTTGTGGTGCTGGATACCAGAAATTCGACAAAAGTTTGGAAGCATTATTAGCATTCAATGGCTCGATGTCTTGACTCGATATGAGTGGCCGAGCTCAGTGAAGAATGTTGAAGTAGTTGTCATGGCCTTGGAGAGGAGAGAATCTCATCGCCATTGTTCTGGCTTCCTCTCTTCAAGTAGGCAATTTGTAATCTATTAAAACAGCAAACTAAGGACTATCAGCATAGAAATACATGATTAAAATCCCAGAATTCTAAGACTATACAACCAAAATTAAGAGGACCTTCAATTTTCAGTTGTGATGGAATAAGAGAAAAGGTGTATAGTAAAGAAAGAACAAACTTTCTTTTTCGAAAAGAGATGTGCGGTTAACTTTACAGAAAAACATCTTCGTCATTATGTCTGAACTATTTAAATACTCGGGTTCCTAGGTGAACTGAAGCACTTTACTCTTAATGTTCATCCATTTAGATCTTCGTAGAATCAGATCACTAATTCCTATAGCCACGTGCATCAAATCACTACATATGATAAATAAATATGTCTAGAAAATATACTTAAATTAGATAGAAGTTTATTTATAACCTAATTCGAATTACAATAAACCATTAGCTATTTTCACTGCAGGAATTAGTAAGAAGATCTAATTAGGATGTGTGATAGTGTAGAATTTTAAACAAGGAATTAGAACAAAGCAGCATCAAATTAGAGATTTAGCTTTCTGGGTTGGAAGAAGAACATCATCCTGTTAGCTTCTTTTGGTACTTCGAACCTGACGTCACTCTCTTATAAAAATTGATCCAACATGAGGAGATTAAGGTGTCACTTAAAATCAAACTCTTGAAGCAAATAACCAATAAAGGAAGACTCTTTACACTTAAAAGTCATTTACCTGATTGTTCTTTGGTCGTGTTGTATGCATAGAGTCTAGAAATAGTTTGTAAATTCTCTATTTTGAAAACTCAATTTTCTCCTTTGACCATAGATGTTATCGCCTCCTATATAATCAACCAAAAAAACTGGATCGTAAGTTAAGATTATTTTGCTTAGTAGGCGATGAAATCTATGAAAGGCGCTAACTTGAAAGATCCAACCCGAATCATAGAAGGATTACTAGGCGATGATTTTGGAGTATGTTTTTTGCTGAATTGGATATTCTATAGAACCTTAAATAGTGTTTTTTATTAGTGTAGATTATATATATAGTTCAAATTTGATGCGTCCATGCATTAGTGAGACCATCATACTAGTGTTGTAGAATATAGGAGACCGTCTACGGTCCACCTTGTTTTTTTTTGGGTCTGCATGTATTCTTATTTTAGCATTCTTTATTAAGGCTCACTCACTTTTTTATTTTTAAAAAGGTTGGGCTCAGGTTTATTGGAAGAATTCCTTACGGGGGAAGACCAAGTTCTTTCTTTAATCTTCCAAAGAAGTTACAAAGTTGTTAAAGCAAACATTATCAACTTGTCATTACTAGCCATAAAGAACTTGGGAGTCTTCTATGAGTGGCTAGAATCAGATGCAAAAATGAGATGATCTCCATCTCTTATAACATCTACATCATCAATCTCTGCGTTGTTGTCTTTACTCTTAACTTTGGCAGCAACAATACCAAACTTGTTGGAACCCAATTCTAGCAACTCCTTGAAACTCCCTGGAAGCAGCACCAGCTTTCCTGGTACCTCATCTTTCTCCGCACAACTAATCGTCACCCTCACTGTGTTTACGACTCTGTCTTCATCTACTGTGGCTAGCCCGTTCTTGTGCACACTTTGAGTAGCTAATATCCCAAACAACGAGTTGTCGAAGTTGTTAGTTTTCCTTCTTGGTCTTGTTTCCGTGATCCTGAAAGACACCTCTCTTGATGGAGGACGGATGTTAGGTTCACTAGTGAATCTTCCTAGGAATCGGGCAGCTGTTTTAAGTATAGGGACCGAAGAACTTGACTCGATATGTGTCCTCTCATGTCTTTTTTCTCGGAATAGTGCTTTAATATCCTCATGCCCTTGTTGCTCCGCAA
The DNA here is from genome assembly GCA_000218505.1 of Schrenkiella parvula. Lineage (NCBI taxonomy): Eukaryota > Viridiplantae > Streptophyta > Magnoliopsida > Brassicales > Brassicaceae > Schrenkiella > Schrenkiella parvula. The sequence goes on from CM001190.1 coordinate 5,786,651, forward strand.
GATCCATCGCTGTCCAACCATGCATATCGTGTTTGTTAACGTCCGCACCTTGTTCCAAAAGATACTTTACCATTTCAATATTCCCTTCGCATACAGCAGCATGGAGTGCAGATGTGCCTGTGGCTCTTGGACGAGTAACATCTCCACCATGTCGAACTATTTCTTTTAGTAGCTTCAAGTTGCTTTGTTCAGCCGCCGTGCAAGCGAAATGACCCACATCTCCTGCTTCTATGGTAGCACCAGAATCCAACAATGCTTTCACAACTTTCTCATGTCCTTCCACCATTGCTTCCCATAGTGGTATATTCCCTTCAAGGTCTTCATTTACATTTTGGATACAATCATACACTTAGTTTACCTAAAATAAAAGAAAGTATCTGAGTTGAACAATATTTTCAGCAAGTACCTCTATAATTAGGGTCTGCGCGGTAATCCAACAAAAGAAGTACACATTTAAGACTTCCTTTTGATGCTGATATATGCTGTTTCAAGACAAGAGAAGAAAGAATCAAAGTTATACTCTTGAGAGAGGTTAGATGGGAAAGAAGATAAGATAAACAATGTGAAAGTTCACTGACCAGAGGTGTTCTGCCATTGTTATCTGTATCATTTGGATCCAGTCCTCTCTTGAGTAACTGATGTAAAAGCAAATCGTCTTCTCTCATTGCAGCGAAGCATAAATTGATAGGAAGATCCAATTTACCACGTGCAAGCATGTTTTCTGTCTCTAGTAGAACATTCGCCATTACAGGATCATTCATTTCTTTCAAATACTGCTCTCATAGAAAGAGAATTAAAACCAGCAAATAATTATGCAAATTTTTAATTATACTCAACAACTCGAAAACAAATTATGTTTGTTCACCTGAAGAAGATTATTCATGATTATGGTACCATCTCCAACATTAGCCTGAATAATATTCAAGAAAGTTGTACGGTTCATACGTAATAGTTGGCACAACCGTTTTGTCCTCACAGTAAACAGTTGTGGTCTGTAGCACAACACACCGATCTCCCCGACAATGTCTCCAGCTTTAACCTCTTTCATTGCCTGAAAATCTCCATAAACCACTCTTTATAAAATGCTTAACTCTATGATCACAGGTTTGGAGAAATTGTAATAAACACTCGACTTACAGTTTCTATTCCATTGTTTTGAACAACTAAGTCCTGTATCATAACAAAGGTGTGCAAAGAAGTAAATTCATCTTGTAGTAAATTCATTTTGTTTACATGGGTGCAAAGAAGTAAATTCATTTTGTTTACATATGTCTATTCAACAAAACCGTAGAGAATTTTCGAAATTTTATTACCGCAGTACCGTTCACAAGGATGTAGAAGTCTGTTGGCGCTTCGTTCTGCAAGATTACATCTTCTTTTGGTGGAAAGTACTCAGCTTTCATTTCTGAGACCTGCCGAATTTACAAACAGAAAATGAGATCAATGAATGATCTTATGGAAGAAGAGTATGGTTTCTAAATAGTTTACCAGTTGGAAAAGCAAGTCATTGGATACTCCGCGAAACAGGTAGACTTTATCCATAAGGGAGTAGAAAAGGAAGTGTGATATGCTCGATCTAATTGCTTTTGGGAGTGCATCAAGAGTCTCTTGTTGTTGCAGACCCTCAGAGTCTGTCCTATACTTCAAACATAAATGTGCAAGCATCTGATCTTGCAAACGAGGTGGTAAATGGTTTCTACTAGCAAAATTTGAAGCAGCTTGTATTGTATCTCTCTAGAAAAGGAGAACTAAAGTTATGAGTATCCTAATAGTCTCGAGAATCATAAAAAAGTAATTAGGTGATACAAATGATAACTTACAAAATTTCTTGTCCGGCTTGTTCCATGGACTACCAAATTGGTCATGTTACCAATCAAGTATGCTGTTAATCCGAGGTTGAAGAGCATAAAGAAAATGTCAAATATCATTTCCTTTGTGTTCACAGGATGCAAATCACCATAACCAACAGTGGTTAGAGTAGTGATGGACCAATATATAGAAGTCACATATCGCATCCACAGGCTTTCCTCTAGGAAGTTTTCGTGCGATGCTCCAAACCAAGTATTTTTTGGGTCATGGTTGCGTGCGGAGATAAGGTAAAAGAAACATGCAGCACAATGAACCGAAAAGAGTGTGACCTGCAAGATCCTCCAGTTAATGAGTACTACTACATTGAGAGTGTGGTTAAGTAAAGAAACATTATACGTTTTGATGTTCTTACACAAATGAGTTTTGCACATCGGACCCAGAAATAGTTAAAGTTGCGATCTTTTTCAAGCCTGTACAAAGAAAAGATCAAGATTTGGAGAATATAAGGCAAGAGTAAAGTTTATTGATTCTAACCTGGCAAACAAGGCACCGACTCTGCGAAGACGCCATAGCCGAAGCATGTTAAATAACCCGTACGACTGAGATGAGACTCTCATAGCGACCTCAGAGGGCATGGTTGATATGAGGTCAAGGAGGAACCAAGAACGCAAGTACTTAAATGCAATCATTTTACGATCGTCGACAAGTAGGTAAGTAGATTTATCAAGGTAACCCACAAAGAAAGTCATGATGATATCGATAGCAAAGAATCCATTCACAATGTTATCGGTGATAGATAGTGGTGGCCCTGGCTTTCTCAAGAACCCAAACTCGAAAGGGGAAACCCAACCAGTGTAAAACACAAGGATCACTAGGAAAGCCTCCCATATCCTGCATTCAACACTTCCATTTTCAGTCTTGATCAATAATCATCATTTCATAACTTATTGTTGTTGTTTGGTAGCCTTAAATTTTCAAACTCATTGTGTTTTACGCTTTTGTTATTGTTCAATGAAGCTATGATACAACAAATACAAGCTTTTTTACCTTTTGTTATCTTACTTGATATATATATAAAATATCTATACATATATTACATACAGATATATATTATTTTCCCCACATTCACGTTTTCATTTATATAATATAGGAAAAAGCAAAAATAAAAAGCAAAGGCGGCTTTAAGTCAATTAGCCAATTAAAGTGATAAAGGCTTTGAATTTTCCACATTTGCCTTCGCATCTTATTTATTAACTGTCAAATGAGAAAACGATTACGAACTGGGATTTGAATATTCCGATGTTTAATAAAAAAGAGCTTCAGTTGTCTGGTAAATCATATAACAAAAAAAAAGTATATATATATATTTCTTAGATTATGACAGCGTCAGAAAAGTAATCGTAATCTCTTTACTAAGAGATGCAACAAAATAATAAAATACAAAAAGCTGTGAAAATGGACATAAAGAAAAAGTTAATTAAGTAGATAGCAATATTTTGACCAAAAAAGTAGATAGCAATATTTTGACCAAAAAAGTAGATAGCAGTACAATATCGCAACATTTCGAATACGGTAATGATTGTACCATATTACCGAACAGTGTTAAAAAAGAAATTATTCTGATTTTATTCCTTGGTAAAACTTATCGTGCTATTTTAAAATATCCTTTTTGTCGGCAAATATTTTTTTAAGATGTTATTAGATTATAATAAGTGGATTACAGATATTCAATCCCGCAAAATAGAATCAAACCAAACCAAAATTAAAAATATGATTTAGTTTTGTTTATACCATATAAGTTGTATGAATGTTAATTTTAAAAATTACCATATATACAGATAATATTCAGTTATTAATCGAAAAAACTGATTTATTAAAATATAATAATATATAGTAGTGTAGTTATATATTATTGATATAACGCTGACATTTGAAACTTTTATTTTATTTGAATATTACTCTTTGTTCTGTTTAAATTTTAAAAGTTATTTTTTATTCGGTTTCATAGATAATTTTCTGCATATAATTTTTTTAAAATAAAATCTTATTTATTCAAAAATAGAGTAATGATATTAGTATTCTTATGTTTTAGTGAATCCAATTTTTCTAAATATATAAAATAAAATTCACAAAATATTATATAAAAAGTAAATTTTGTTATGGTTTTTGTAGTTTAAAACAGAAAACCAAAAATTGAAAGTATCCGAACCGAACTCAGCCATATTAGATATGGTTTCTATATAGTAGATAATTTTATCAACCGAAAAAAACTGTACCTAAGCCAGACCGAAATCCGAATTGAGCACTGATATACAATGGTTTTTCCAGGGTTTTAACCAAAATATACGTTTTTATATAGAGTCTTTTCTAGTGTTTGCATGTTTATATATGTTTAGAGCTTATTTGGACACATTAAAGCATTTTGGAATCAACCAAAAATTCATTAAAAATCTAATGATGTGGTTAGTCAACAATTATAATCATTCTCAACGATTAATTGTGAGTAAAAATATGGATATAATATATATTACATCTTGATGTCTCATATTTTATAAATCTCATATATTAAATATTTTTTTTGTCTTTTCATAAAAACATTATATCACATCTCGCTATCACATATATATTTGTAATTCCATTTATATCACCAAGTAAAATGATTAAGATCGATGTGACAAAAAATTCTTTCTAAAGAGGACAAAAAGAAAATGTTTTTTAATTGTTAATTATGAATTGATTTGTTTATAATTGAAAATTGATTTATCTTTGATTATTATTATATATATATATACCCATAAAATGTCATTAATTGAGATTTATGATGGAAATGCATATCTACATACTTTTCAATATTTAAAGATAAAAAGTACTTTTCCTATCTTAAAATAAAGGCTCCACCAGAAACATGAATATCCTATATGATAATACAAATATAATATGGTGTCCAGAAGAGCCAATTTCTCAACGTTAAAGAGGCCAAAATGCTTGAAGTGGACGATGCACTATATTCTCTTGAGTCTCATCGAAACCAGTCAAGTTTGAAGTATATTCGTAGAAATGGATATCATTTAAAGATTATAAATAAAAAGATCATTGATATGTATATGAATAGATGATAAATCTGGTTGACGTAATAAAAAATATAATTAGGTACCTGAACGATAGCTTAATTAATGATAAATAGATCTTGATTAACAATTTAATTACAGGTAAAAAATTGAACCAAAGGCAAAATTATTATCGTTAATAAATAAGATCTACCCGATGAAGATCATAAATATAATTCTGAAAACTGAGATCAGAAAGATACTATTGACCAAAAAGTCGTATGTAGTAAAGTCGTATGTAGTAAACTCGTATGAAAACAAAAAACTTTTGGATTAGAAGTTCAAGTATCAAAAGAGTATATATTTTCTCCAGAAAAAATAGAAAAATAATATCTTACCATATAAAAACAAAATAGTTTGTTACAAAGTCGTTAGACAAATATTATAATATAAAGATGCAATAATTTTGAAGACATTCGATATGTCTATATGAATAACTTGATTGCGATCTCAACATGTTAATATTCTCTAAAAAATTAATGATATCAAAATTATGATTTTGGAAACTCAACTCGATTAAAATTCATCAATAGCTATAACAAGCGGTATAATATAAAAAAACCATTTTGGGATAAAAGATTTTGAAAGAGAAAATTGTCTTTATATATTCTAAAATTGAAGATCTTTTTAAAGATGTTGTTTCAAATGATCCTAACATGATCATGTCTAAAATTTACATTTAAGCATTTCTGGAAGAAATGTTATTTAGTCTTCAAATATCTTATATGAGCATTATCAATGGCTTATGTATCTTGCAAATTTTACTCCATCAGATAAAGTTTTATTACTAATCTGTTTGCAAGATAGAACTTATCCCCTAGACACAAATATTCTAAGAAAATGAAGTATATATTATGTTATTTCCAAGCTAAATTCCGATCTTGTGGAGGTTCTCATAAACATACTGTAATCATTATTTCTTTAAATTTTTCGGAGAATATTGCGCTTCATTCATGAAGCATGTATGAAACTTTACAGGTTAGATCTATAACTCATCATGTACATAATTTATAATATAATAATAAATATGCAAGAGAAGATATTAAAAAAATGATTTTCTATTATTAATATTATTAATACTATAAAATTATCGCTGACTCTTATTGTACTGTTACACGTTTACCAATTTGTTCCACATTATTTTATGTATCCTTATTATAATATATGATATTTAAATATTATGTACATAGATTCAAAAATTATTTAATTTTTATTTTTTAAAATCAAGATATTATTTATTACTTATCTAAACATATTTAGCTAATAATAAATTATATGTATAATATAATAGATAGAAAAAATAAAATTAACTAACTTTACATTATAAATTAAAATTTTATCTAAATTAATACAAAAATTATATTTTAAAACATTATATTAGAGAGCAGTAGTTTTTGTACTATAAAGACATACATCTTGGTCACTCTAAAGAAGTAAAGGAAGAAGTGAAAATCATTGTTAAATTCTCTTCTTTCTCACCCTGACGTCTCTCTCGCATATCACTAAAGTAAATATTATAGTATAGTATACAAACACATATAGATTATATACATATAATTATTTTATAAGAATATTATTACTGTATTTTTATGTTTGTCGGCCGTCCAAAAAGAATATTAGGTGAGTTTTTGTATTACTTTCTTAGTTTATATTATTTTTATTCCCATCTAATCTAGGTATTAAAAAAATTACAAGTAAACAAAAAAAAATAGAAGAACTTTTGTGTTCTTAACAGAATAATAAAAAACTCATGTGTATTAACGATCCTCAGATATCAGTGAATAAGAAGAATCAAGTTAGAATCGTTGGGATTTAGAGAACCCAAGAGAGCATAGATTGAAGATGTCTTGTTAACTCGAGAGAGAAGAACAAGAAAAATTAAGAAATTGTAAAAAGATAAGACCTGTATTTGTGATCATAAGGAGATACGATGCATCTCTTAAGCTTAATTCGTCGGTTACTTCTAGCTCCAAGTGAAGGTAAGATTCCAGTTGAAAGACTGAAATGACTACTCTCTCTCGAAAGCTGTTCGATCTCATCTATGTCGTGTCTCCCTCTACTCCTTAGACTTCCCATGCTGCTTTTTTTTTCTTGTCTCAAACCTTTCTGGGACCGATTTAGATTGTTTTTTTCACTTCTGGTTTCGATATAAATGCAGAATAGGTGTTAAGCCATCTCTGACTCTGGATCCTTTACTTTGAAGAAAATGTTACATCTTTCTGAATCAATGGGACCCACACTCACGTTTTAGCATTAATTGTTTTTTTCTCTGTATCGTAATAAAATAAAATATCCCTCGGTAGTAAACAGTTGATGGGAGAGAGAAGAGTTGACCAAAACGAAGACATGATAGGAGGACTACAATTTCTAATTATGGCTTGGTTGTAAACAGTTGTATTAAAATATACGAGAAAACAATAATACAGTAGATTGAAGAGGAAGAATTACACTAAAACGAGGACGTGATTGGAGGATTACAATTTCCAATTGTCAAAATTGTAACCCCAAGACTGCCATTTTGTCTATATAGCAACTCCTCTTTTGTTCCACGGACTCCACCCGCGTCAAACAGCCCCTATATTATTTTGTTATTAGGTTTAAAAACGATATTTACTAATCCTGCAACACCAACTTGATTATTTTTTGTATTTATCTTCACTCACAAGTCACATGATATAATAACTCACTTCTTGATATATCATCTATTTATAAATTAATACACTTTAAGCATCTTTAATTATAAAGTTTTCTCTAAAATAACTAAAAAATTAAAATGATCAAATTGTTTTTTTATAAACTTTTCCACATGCATTATCACGTAATATATATCAGAATATTACAATCATCCACTCACACAGAACATGACACATTAAAAACATCACGCTTTACGGTGTGAACACACATAAATATATACTAGTATGAATTCGGTTATAATACCATTTGTAACGCTCTGGCAGCCACTGTCTATAGACTCCATGCCGCATCCAACATTTTTGGAAGACTCGAAAGACTTGTTTACTGACCATGCAGTCACCATCTTTTTCATTATTATGTCATCATTCACACGATATCAGAGATTATTTCCCCATCAAGTCACTAATCCTCAAGGTTAAGCACATTTAACGATCGGTGACTTCACAACTCATCCAATGCTTTTTTTTGCTTGGAGAGCAATTAGACCACAACTGCCTCCAAAAAACAACTTTGAGACTAAGACACAAATCATTGGCTTAATAAAGAAAACCAATTTCATGGGTTCTCCACTAACTTTGTCCACATATCATTATCTTCTTAATTACTGGCGGTTACGTCTGGACATATCAATGAGTTAATAGTTTTTAATTACATAATCGTTAATTTCGTTGGTCTATTTATATCTTATGTTCTTTTTTGTTTCTTTTCGTTGATCGGATTGAAGGAATTGTCTTTGTTGATCATGGCCGACAAAATAAGAAAGAAATAGCAAAATATCTCACTTGCAATTGAGGATGAGATTGTCAATCTTCCTCTGGAATTATATGTTGGAGCGGCCGAAGAGACGCGATTCAGTTTCATCTGGAAACCGATGAATCCGTGGACGCAAAATCTCCGTGCAATGATGGCGATGCTTCCATGATTGTGGGGGGGGGGTTGGGTGACATCGCAGGTCAAAGCCCAAACATTAACAAATTAACCAAGCACCAAAGCCAAGCCAAAAAAATAGTAAGATCCTAAACCAATATTCGGGGTACAAGCATAACTTGCTCCATCATTGACTTTGAGTTTGTAGTGCTAATATGAACAACATGGTCTGTCCTCCAGTGTCGCCACATCAAGTTCCTATTGTTATCAGAGATGAAGTTGGGCTTTTTGTTGTCTCTCTTCTCCTTGTTGATGTTGTTCGATATCATTCTCCCAAGTTGTTTAGTCCAAAGAGTTTTCACCAAAGTTTGATGTTCGGAATCGCAATAATACTTTTGCCGAAAAATAGAACAAAACAGTACTTAATAACTAAATGGTAAAACAAGTACTAGTTAGGAAAACAATATATTTGAAACTTACCACAAAATCAGACCACCACTTGTCTTGTTGCTCTGCGGAACCTCACCAAGAATCCATCATGGTCCATCAAAATCATTGGTAAAAGCCAATTTGATGTCATATTTGACCTTATTGTTGATGGAGATCCTATTACAAGAAGGCAGAATATTAGGTAAATCAAGTCCTTAAACACAAAGTTTAAATCAAAATTTCTTACCAAAATGCTCTATCTTTCTTCTCAGGATGGTGACTCAGATGGTTTCGACGTGTAGGTGCCTACAATAGCTCATTGATGCAACACAGTGGGAATCCCTGCGGTGCACACGGATTACCGTTCCTCGAGGAATTAGCGGACTCTTGTCCGACATTACCTCTTGCGGGAAAACCGCCTCGCCCTGGTGGATTCATACTACAATCAAAAAAATTTCATAGAAATTATGGACAACCCGTGAAGATAAACAATATTGAAAGTTTAAACTATTACCCAAATACAAATAGCATAATTTTACCCAAAAAAATACAGAGATTGAAAGCTCCATGTAAACCTAAATCCGAATTGGAAGATTTCACCAACAAAAACTAGAACAATGAATCAAAAGAAGAATAATACTTTAGAGAGGAAGTGCATCTCTGCTGCGAATTTGGAAAGGAGCGATAGAGAAAAGAGGCTGCAGTACTGTGTTTATGTGTCGCGAACGGGCGTGAGATATGTAAAGAGACATAGTTTGATATGTAGAGAGGCAGAGATAGATATGTAGAGAGACAAATATATTTTCTAAGCCGCGAAGGATAAGAGAGAAAAGAAGTTTTGGGTCTGAAAAATCACAGGAAAGAAAAAGTTAAAATTGAAAAGGAAAACTTTGCTAAATATTTTTGGGGGAAACTGAAAACTTTGGCCAAAATTTTTGCGGTCATAGAAAATTTTTATTGGGTTAGAATTCTAGACATCAATATGCAATAGAAAAATGTTTATATGTTTTCTAAAAAGATATAAAAGTGAAAAAAATAAGATCATATTTTTTATATGGCAACATAAGATATAAGAAAAGTTAAGTGTTATTATTTCTATAATTATAAAATCTTAGGGAATAAAAGTGTTATTATATTTTTTAACCTAAACTTGATTATAATAAAATAGCTAAAAAACTCTAAAAATTCAATATATATATATATATATATATATATATTGCATATATTACGATAATTAATTACAACAATAGTCCATAGTAGGTTCTTCAGATAGTCCAATTCCATCTCATCGTCAGTCTCGACATCAACTGCATGTTTCATCACATCAAATAGATCTACAGGCACAAAGTTCTGATTGTAATTGTCATCTAATAAAGCTGACTCTACAATCTGCGGAGAAACGGATCTAACACCACGTGGAATGACCTTTGAACAAACCCACCATTCTTCATTGCGTTGTTTCATATGAGGATAAGGAATAAAACATACTTGATTTGTTTGATCAGTTATAATGAAATGATCATACTTGTGGTAGTGTTTCTTCGGGCATATATCAACAATGCCAGAAGGGTACATCCGCGTTTCTTATCCAATGGTTTGATCAACCCATGCCCACCGAAAAACCATTGTTTTAAGCTCAATAGCACTTTGATATTCGATCATAAATATCTTATGTTTAAGCTCAATAGCACTTTGATATTCGATCATAAATATCTTATGTATAAGACCGTAGAATTCCGAATCTACTGATCTTCGGACGCAAACTCCATAATTCATTGTTTTTATATGTTACCCATAGTCATATGTATCGAAGTTATACCCTTTTGAGAAAACCATCGGTCATGATGTATAATGCCGCTATGGCCCCTAGCAAACTCAAGCAACCAGAAAGGTATACAATTACCTGAATCCTTATGTTATATATATGATATAGTATATAATATATTAAAACTTACGTGACCCCTGCACCAATATGCGAAATGGTTTTCTTTTTCCACTATCAATTCTCTATCTGTAATGTCAGAGGTGCATACACATATTTTCCTCAGACAATCTATACATATAATATTTAAAAAAATTAGTTGTATTCTATAGTAATTTATACGTTAGATGATTTTATATATACCTCTCATATGGTTCAATTGTTTGCAATTGAGCAAAAAAAATGTATGTAAGATGTGGGTGTCTTCTTCTGTTAACCATGCTTCTTTCGACTTTTCCCTTACCCTTCTAGTAGATTAGAACATGGTAGGAACACCTGGGTAATTGTGGTAGGAACACCTGGGTAATTGTAGGTAAGTAGAATTTCATCATCAGTCATCCGGCGATGACGTGACCCTCAACCATCTGCTGCAAAATAGTAAGAAGAAAAATGAGAGATTTCTTCGGTGATACATTGAGAAACTATCGACCCTCCAATCTTTTTTTTGTTTTTAGCTTCCATTTTTAAGTGACGCATATATCATTCAAATGGATTACACCCATCTGAATTGAACAAGGCCTCCTAGTGCAGCTTTGTTTGGTTGGTGAATTGATAGATATTCCATCACATCAAAGAATGCATGAGGAAATTATTTTTCTAGATTACCAATCTTCACAGCCATATTTGCTTTCATAACTTCGACATCTCTTGTTTTCAACGTCTTTCCAGAAATATTTCAGAGAAAATAGGACTATATATGTAGACAAAATTACGTTAAATAAAATATATTAATAAATTTTTAATGTATGATGGAATTTTAAAAAGTCAGTATATATTAAATGCCTAATTAATTATATATATATATATATAACTAGAATTTATAAATATATTAAGTATCTGCTATTGTTTTGTGGACATTTCGTGGAAGTAATTTTGAAAATGCTATTGAAAGTAAACACTATATAATAACGTGACAATCGTGACTTTTTAAGTTCGCAAGCTTCCAATTTTCTTCATCCACACAAGCCAAAATATCAGCAACATATCCATCCGGAAATTAAATTTCTCGCTTCAACCATCGGAGAAAGATTTTTCATGCTTCATTTGATAATCTGAAAATCCGAAATGGTAATTTCCACCTTCTGTTACCTCTAATCCTTTTCTGTTGCACACTCTAGGCAAGACTAACATTTTTCTTAAATTATCAGTCTTCCCAGGCACATTCAGTACCTTGTTCATGATATTGTCAAAAAATTATTCTCAATATGCATAACCTCAAGATTATGCCGAAGCAACTGATTTTTCGAATACGGTAACTCCCAAAAAAATATGCTTCTTTATCTAATTATAAAATTCACCATAGCTATTAATATTGCGAGATATATGTCAATTGCCTCCACAATCAACAGACCTCGATAACACTTCAATATGATTGATTCTCTAGTAAAACATTTCTTCGCCAGTCAAAGTCGGAGGTGGAAGATCCCTAATTTATTTGTTCTTCATGAAAATCCTCATATTTCCCTGTGTAAGAATGTTCTTCATGCAGAAATATCCTGTGACAATTGAACCAACTATGTTTTCTTCTATGTCTTAACCAGAAAAATTGTGTGTCTCAAGACAATATAGACAAATAAGTCGTAAGCTGGAAAGTCACTTATTTTCCACATTAAAACTGCTCACGTCACAAAATTTTGTTTCTTTGACACATCATTAGCTTTTATGCCGTTTGTCCATAAATGTTTCGATTCCTCAATCAACGGCTGTAAGTAAATATCCAGACTTTTTTTGAGATGCTTAGGAACAGGAACTAAAATAGAGAGAAATAATTTTTCTCTCTTCATGCACATATATGGTGGCAAATTGTATGGCGAAACTATAACATGCCACACTGAATGATCTCGGCTATGCATTCCTCCAGGTTTAAAGCCATATGTCAATAAGGCGAGATAAAAATTTCTACGTTTCAGAGCAAATCGAGGATAAAGCTGATGGAAGTGTTTCCAGGCTTTCCCATCTGATGGGTGATGCATCTTGTTTTCGGGAGACAAATGTTCTGCGTGCCATCTCATGTGCGATGCAGTCCTCTCTGATTGGTATTAACGCTTCAATCTATCTTAAATAGACCTATAAAACATCCCCTGACGAGGGATTGGACCATGTAGAACCTATCTGACCCAAAATCTTCACTTCAAGGTGGTAAAGATAATCCTTTGGCAAGGATTGGACCGTGTAGAACCAATATTGGGAGCGGCCCAACACCTGTTCTATCTTCACTAAAACGTTCAAAAGCTTTAAAGACGGTGGAACCTCCGGTTGAATAAGCAGACAGCACCAACAATAGGCTTGATCCTATTGCCTGTAACTGTCTTACATCGCTTAGCCACTCCTTTGGTTGGTAGAATGGCCACACAAGATAGATGAAATCTCTTGATATACCGTAGACCTTTGAGTCACACAAAGATCAAAAGTTCCAAGGAAACAAAGAGGAAAGTTTCGAAGAAACAAATTGATTTTTATTATAAGTGTTGTGTTCAAAATGAAACAAGACAAGTGTTTAAATACTTTGCGAAAACAAAAGACGATATCGAAATGGTAGACGTTTTGAAATTAAAGACTAAAATTTAAGATAAAATAAGGCTTGGATCGTGAGACTTTCTGCCTCCTGGTGTGGTTTCTTGGTTCCTTTGGGGCTGGCTTGGGCAGAATCTTGAAGTCTTAGGCCAAGCAAAACACTTCCAAAAGATTTAAGGCCTTAGACACTTCCCTCTCTTTGCGGCCCATGAGTTTTGGTCTGGACCAAATTTCTCTAAGTGTCAAACCCACCATCTCCTCAATCTTCTTGGCTCTAGAACGCGTCATTGGGCCAATTTGGTCATGTAGATGTTGCACTGGTCCAAGATTGGTCGTGGCCGACCAAACAGTTCCGGTTTGGTCGAGATATGTGATTTCTGAGCCATCTTCTAAATTGGTCCAGTCCAAGGGTGTTTTGGCACAATCAGATTCTTCTCCATGGTCCTTTGGTCGAGAGAAGTGGTCTCCTTTCTTCATTTGGTCGTCAGGATCTTCAGCATCCAAGTTAAGTTCCATTTGAGGCTCGTCCGGCATGTCCGGATCTCTTGGTTCGATGTGGCCGGTCAGTCCTTGGCCGGTAATGCTCATATCAACCCCCCCCCCCCTTATTGAAAAGGATTTGCCCTCAAATCCTGTTCATCTGCATCATAGGGAATTAAGTCAGCAACATTAAAACTTGAGCTCACATTATACTTACTTGGTAAGTCGATCTTGTATGCATTGTTACCAATCCTTTGAAGAACTCTGAATGGAACATCGGCTCTTGGCAGTAGTTTTGACTTCCTCTCATCTGGGAACCGGTCCTTTCTTAGGTGAATCCAAACTACGTCGCCCGGTTCAAACAGCTTCTCCTTGCGTCCTTATTGGCTTGCTTTTGGTATTGAGCGGTCTTTAGCTCCACGTTATTTCTTGCCTTCTCGTCTAGTTCTTTGACCAACTCAGCTTTTTTTTGCCATCCAGACTATCTCTTTCACTCAAAGATAAAGGCATTAAGTCCAAAGGAGTGAAAGGGTTAAATCCATAAACCAAAACGGCGAGTACTTTGTAGACGAGTGTTTAGCATGGTTATAAGCAAATTCAACATGAGACAAAAAAACTTCCCAAATCCTAATATTTTTCTTGATTATCACACGCAAAAGTGTTGACAAGAATTATGTAACCTTTGCTCATGAGCTCTCCAACTTGCTTCTGGAGTTCCTTAGTCTCCACGGGATTGGTTCTATAAGCTGGCCGGCTGGGAAGTGTAGCTTCGGGCACAAAATCTATTTGGTACTCAATTCCTCTAATGGGAGGTAAATCACTTGGGTTTTCATCCGGGAACACGTCCTCAAAATCCTTGAAAAGAAAAGATACTCTTTTCGGCAATACCGGCTCAAGGTCAGAAAAGGTTATCAAACACTCCTTATAAACAAATAACACCATAGGTTGTTGAGAATGTAAAACTCTCCTGATGTCATTAGATTTATCAAAGAAATTAAATGCTTTAGCATTTTTCTCTTCTTTGGCGAGGCTTTGGGTTGGCTTTTCACCATCCTTGGGACCGTTTGCACACGCCTTTGCCTTCTTCTCATTCAGCTGCTTCTGATCTTAGTACACTTCCATGGGTGACAAGGGAACAAGCGTAATCTTTTTGCCTTCAAACTCAAAGGAGTGTTTGTTGGTCCGACCATCGTGGGTCATGTTCCTGTCAATTGCCATGGTCTCCCTATAAGAATGTGTCTGGCCTCCATAGGCAACACATCACATAGAATGTCATCTTTGTATTTACCAATTGACAATGGTACCTTTACTTGGCCTTGAACTTGCAATTCGCCATTGTAGCTGATAGGGTCTTGGGTGTTTGGTTGTCTCCAAACCAAGCTTCTTCACCATGGTTAGACTCGCCACATTAGTACAGCTACCCCCATCAATAATCAAGCTACATACCTTGCCCATGACTAGACACCGTGTATGGAAGAGATTCTCCCTTTGCTCGTTCTCCTTGGCCTTAGTCTGAACCCTTAGTGCTCTCCTAGCCACTAACAATCCTCCTTGGACAGGGTTCTCTTCTAGTTCATCCTCGGAAGACTCCAACTTAGTAACCTCTTCCTCATCGTCCGTGACAACCTCACCGTTGTCCAGCAACAACATGGCTCTCTTGTTCATGCACTCATTGGCATAGTGACAGCGTTCTAGGCACTTGTAGCATTGGACATCACGGTTCTTTGGCCTGGTGGTCTTGCCCTTAGAATCTAGCGGTCGGCTCCCAGCTTTGTTGTCCTCTCACGGCTTAGGCTTAAACTTGGGTTGGAACCCTTGGCTTCTTTCCTTGTTGTAGACCGGCTTTGAGCTAGATTCTAGCGGTCGGCTCCCGGCTTTGTTGTCCTCTCACGGCCTAGGCTCAAACTTGGGTTGGAACCCTTGGCTTCTTTCCTTGTTGTAGACCGGCTTTGAGCTAGAACCATATGATTGCAGCAATTCTAAACTTTTTGAGGTTGGAGCAGTTTTGGCAATCGAAGACCAACTCGATCTTCTTCTCGCACTCAAGGTAGGCGTCCGGATCATTCTTGCCATAGAAGGCAGAAATCTTGAGCTTAAGGCCTCCAAGGTCGTCCTCATTTCTAGGGGTGTAGTCCCGGTTTCTCCTTGGTCTCCTTAGATTCTCGCCCGACTTGAACTCGTCTTGGCTTTCACGGCCGTCATCTCTTGTCCTGGTGCGTCTAGAGGCCGTCCGTGGTCTCTGGCTAGACTCCCTTTGAGTTGCTCCTTGTTGAGCTTTTTGGACTCGGTCCAAGCGTGTATTGATCGGTTCTAAACCGGCATTGAGAAGACGAGACATTTCACTCATCAAAGCTTGCATTTGTAACCTATTCAAACCTGTGTTACGGGTCGACTCTTCATTGTCACTCCTATCTCCGTCTGACATGGTTTCTGAAATAGACTTAACAAACATGTTAGGTAGAAAAATTCCTCGCAAGTGTTTTACTCTTTCTTTGGTGTTTCACTCTCGGCTTGTTTTTTCTAGCCAACTCCTTATGATGTTCCAATAAAACTCTTAACCAAAAGGTGTGAATCTCTTAGAACCCAAGGTATATCAAGCAAAAAAATAGAGAAGAAAAGATAGAACGATTGCAAGATTTTTGTTTTTGATAAACCAAACTCCAATGATCTGATTTCTCCTAGACCCTTACAAGCTACTAGCTTGAAAATATATATATATATATATATTATTTTTTTTTTGAATTTTCTGGAGTTGGATCAATGATCTAATTTCAATATAGAAGAAAAAAATTGTTTTTTGATTTTTTTGGGCTTTTTTTGTGAAGTAAAAATTGATTCAAAGAGCTACTAGCATCCAATAACAAAGAAAAGATTTGGGAAAATATTTTGAGGCTACTAGCACTCGAATTAAAAGGTGATAGAGTTACCAAACTTGGAATGTTGCTCTGATACCACTTGACGCGACCTGAGTCTACTAGACCAAGGTCTGACCCAAAATCTTCACTCCAAGGTGGTAAGGATAATCCTTTGGCAAGGATTGGACCATGTAGAACCACTATTGGGAGCGGTCCAACATCTGTTCTATCTTCACTAAAACGTTCCAAAGCTTGAAAGGCAGGTGGAACCTCCGGTTGAATAAGCAGGCAGCACCAATAATAGGCTTGATCCTATTGCCTGTAACTGTCTTACACCACTTAGCCACTCCTTTGGTCGGTAGAATGGCCACACAAGAGGGATGGAATATCTTGAGTCACACAAAGATCAAAAGTTCCAAGGGAACAAAGACGAAAGTTTCAAAGAAACAAAGTGATTTTTATTATAAGTGTTATTATTAAAGATAAAATTAAGGCTTGAGTCGTTGGACTTTCTGCCTCCTGGTGCGGTTTCTTGGTTACTTTGGGGCTGTCTTGGGTCGAATCTTGAAGTCTTAGGCCAAGCCAAACACTCCCAAAAGGTTTAAGGCCTTAGACACTTCACTCTCTTCGTGGCCCATGAGTTTTGGTATGGACCAAATTTCTCTAAGTGTCAAACCCACCATCTCCTCGATCTTCTTGGCTCTAGAACGCGTCCCGTCCAAGGGTGTTTTGGCACGATCAGATTCTTCTCCATGGTCCTTTGGTCGAGAGAAGTGGTCTCCTTTCTTCATTTGGTCGTCGGGATCTTCAGCTTCCAAATTAGGTGCCATGTGAGGCTCGTCTGGCATGTCCAGGTCGCTTGGTTCGATTTGGCCGGTCAATCTTTGGCCGGTCATGCTCATATCAGTTTTCCTCCACCTCCTGCTTTTGGTTTATACATATTTTTTCCGCAAAAATGGCATTTCAGTAATTTCTCATCACCTCTCCAAAACATCATGCAATTGTTCTGACAAATATTTATCTTATGTATAGGCAATCCCAAAGACAGTGTCAAAGCTTTCATCTCACAATATGATTTTGGTGCTCTATTATTCGCAGGCAGATAATCAGCAAAAGCCTCACAAATCGCATCCATGCACACCTCAGATAAATTTTGATCGGTTTTTATAGTCATGAACCGTGAAGACAACGATAGTCCACAAAGCCCTTCTGCACAACCTCATAGATTGGTTGTTGTGCTTCCTCTAATCTCTTAAA
Organism: Schrenkiella parvula; assembly: GCA_000218505.1. Taxonomy (NCBI): domain Eukaryota; kingdom Viridiplantae; phylum Streptophyta; class Magnoliopsida; order Brassicales; family Brassicaceae; genus Schrenkiella; species Schrenkiella parvula. Next base: position 5,804,644 of record CM001190.1, read on the forward strand.
AAACATGCTTGCATCTTCACATGGCTCCTCAAAAACATCCTCATCAGATCAAACGTATGGAATACTCATTTCATTAAATTTTTCATAAATCATGTTCTCTCTTGGAGAATCCGCACCCGTTTCGTCAACCAGATCTTGAATGTTGCTTTTTGATGCTTCACCAGTGTGGATAGTGTATCCACACTGTTCTACATGACTCGTCCATATAAAATAGAAATCTATAAATCCTCTTTCATATAAATGATTCCCCACCATATATGCCATCGATTTAAGCATGTCGAACAAGGACACAATAGATCACCCCTATTTTTGTATGAATGTTGATTTTGAGCAAAAATCAAAAATGATTCTAAGCCGTTTGAGAAAATCCTCCGATGTACCATTGTTCAATTATCCAAACTTCTATATATCCATGCTCTCTCCTGAACAATGTTGTTGTTGTACGACGACATTTCTCTAGAAAAACAAAATTATATTTTGGTTAAAATATCTTACTATAAGATTGTTGACAATATCTCTATATAATATTTTTTCTTTTTCTGAAAACTTTATACACATATATAAACAATGTAAACAATTTTTGTTTTTGGACTTTCAATTCACTATACTTTTGTTTTTGCTTTCTTTTTTTGGCCAATCTCTATAATCATTTTTTAGCAACTAAAATTTCTTAAATTACAATATATAAAATAATAGCCAAGTTGCTAAAAAAATATCCAATCAAAATTAAATCAAAAATTTCACTAACTTATAAAATCAATAGAGTAAAACGTGTATAATTTTGATGAATTGAATCACAAATATTCAAGTTAGTATATTTTAATATTTCTTGTGAATTGTTTTTTTTTTAAGTTTGATGATTTTATCATCTTTTAAAGAGCATAAGTTGATCATGGCACAGCAAGTAAACAGTAACACTTCATAGTAGAAATTGAAAAGAAAAAAGTAGCTTAGAAAATTTACCAGAGACACATGTATGAGAAACAAGTTAGTGTTACGAAAGCCATACAATACAGCGATCGTAATAAATGAAATTGAGCCCACCGTCACTATGCATGCACAATAATTTTTACTTTTTCACTTCTATATAAACGTATGCACAATAATTTTTACTTTTTCACTTCTATATAAACGTTCATTCATTCATTTTGTAAACATCAATCACTTCACAATTTTCATAACTAAAATACGATTCTGCCTCGATTCTTTTTGGTATTCTCCTTCGTCACAGATATAAAATTATTCGCCTTTTTGATAAATCGTTAGTATTTTTATAACACGTTATCAGCACAATTACTCTATCATACGACAAAAAATATATAAATACATATGTAATATATACCCCGGTATAATGGTCGGTATACGGTCTATATTATAATTTATATTTTTAAAAGTAGTTGTGTAAACGCACCACTATTTATTATTGTGGGCGGTTTGTCGCTTCATTATTAATTTACTGTTCTTTAAAGTGGATGTCTAAAGGCACCACTATTTATTACTATGGAAGGTTTATCGCCTTATTATTATTTTACAGTTATTTAAAGTGATTGTTTAATTGCACTACTATTTATTAATGTGAGCGGTTCATCGTCTTATTATTAATTTATCGTTATTTAAAGTGGTTGTCTAAATGCACCACCATTTATTATAATTCTAATGTGGAAGATCTTATCACCATAATATTGATGTTAAATATTCATTGGTTATTTTATAAGGATGATCAACTATCTGTATATAAATCTTATATTTAAAAAACAGTAGATTTAATTGATTTCATATTAAAAGGAAAAAAAATTCTGATTGATTTTTATTTTAAACACTTTATCGCCAATGGTCACAAAGATATTTTTTTCAAAATTTTCACTTTTTCAAACGGCTAATAAACAGTATTTTCTAATCTATAAATACACTTATTTTTCATTCAATTCATTCCAACATTTCATCTTCCTTTAAAATCCATTCATACAAAAGAAAAAAAATGTTTAATCCGTTTTTAGTTTTTGTAATCAGTTATCTACTTGTTGCTTTTTATATTTTACTCTTTGGTGAATTTTTTCCCGAAGAATATGTGATGATTTTTATCTTAGATTTCAATGCACTTGTGTTTCTTGTAATCTCACTATTTATTCCGGCACCACGGATATTTTAATAAAAAAAGTTTATCTACTAATTTTCTTTGTTATTTCATTTTAAAAAAAATCAAATTGCAAGTATTGAGAAGCTTAAGTTCCCAGCTCTCAAAATAACTGGAGAAAACTACATAGCGTGGACCACCAATGTGGAGCTCTATCTTAAGATGAAAAAATTAACCGACACTATCAAAAGTTGCAACAAATCGCCTGCCGAGAATAAGGCATAGCCGATAATCTTCCTAAGAAAGCATCTCGATGAAAATGTGACGCACGATTATGCACACATAAAAGACCCAACAGAACTGTGGCAAGCTCTGAAAGACAGGTTTGACAACCTACAGGGAGTGAATCTTCCTCATGCTCTTAAAGAGGAGAAAAACCTAAGGTTTCAGGATTTTCAAAAGGTTGAAGACTATAATTATGCTATTTTGAGGATAGTTTCACAATTGAAATATTGTGGTAATCCTGTCACCGAAGCAGAGATGCTCGAAAAGACTTACCTTACTTTTCACAAAGAGCACCTTGTCCTGCCACAAATATACATAAAATGTTGGTACACAAGGTTTTCTGAATTGATGGTGACACTCATGTTAGCAGAAAAGAATAATGAGATTCTCATCAAAAACCACAATTCCCGACCTACGGGAGCCAAAACATTCCTTGAAGTGAATGCTACGGCTGTGGAATATTCAGAAAGAAAAGGTCAAACTAATTGGGGTCGTGGCCATCGATTTAATCGCAGACATGGACGAAGCTACAACTCTGTTCGATCTGAACAACATACAAAGAGGAAAGACACCCACATGGATAGCACCCAGAAGCGTGATAATGTTTGTTACAGATGTGGATCCAAAGGACATTGGTCCCGTACATGTCGCACTCCCCCACATCTTTATAAGTCGTACCAAGAGGCCATAAAAGGCAAAGGGAAAGAAGTGAACCTCACAGAACACTATGAGGGTACGTCGTACCTCGACTCTCCCGACTTTGCGAATGACGAGACCACTCATTCAGAGAACTGAAACGCTTGTAGTGAAACTATTGAATAGTCTCTAGTAATGCCATATTTCGTATTATATGTTTTTGAGTTTTTTTTAAAAAATAATGTTGTTTTTCACAACAATTTTTCTATAATTTTTGTAAGCATTTTCTATGAATGAAATCTATTTCCTTCTTTTATTGATATTTATGTTATTTACAGAAATGGAACATAACGCAAATGGAACGATATCCAAGAAAATGATCCAAAAAATTTGCATACCAGATAGTGGAACAACGCACATTATTCTGAGACAAAAGAGATACTTCTCTAATATAAACCCGACAAAAGTTATTGTCAATACAATATCAGGTCCTGCAGACTTGATTAAAGGAACTGGTAGAGCAAACTTTGTGTTGCCTAATGGAACAAAATTTTCCATCAATGATGCCTTGTATTCTCCGTATTCAAAAAAGACTTTGTTGAGTTTTAAAGACATATATCTTCAAGGATATGATACTTAATCTACATCTGAGGATGGAAAGAAGTATATGTATATAAATTCTGACATATCAGGGCAAAGTCGTATATTGGAAAAAATTCCAAAGCTTCCTTCTGGTTTCCATCATACTTATATAGATGTAATCGAATCAAATCTTGTAGTCAAATGAAAACACATTATGGCATGATCGTCTAGGTCACCTATGTACCACAATGATGCGTAAAATAATAGAGAGCTCACATGATCATTCACTGAAAGTCCAAGAGATATATCAGGAGAATAAAATGACATGTGTTGCATGTTCTCTTTTTATGAACCAATACATCCATCATGTGGACCATTCCACTATTTTATGATATTAATTGCTGCATCCAGCAGATGGTCACACGTTTGTCTGTTATCATCTTGAAATGTGGCATTTGCGAGATTTTTAACTCAGATAATCAAACTACGAGCTCAGTTTTCTGACTATACTATTAAATGAGTTAGACTAGACAACGCTTGTGAATTCATATCCCAAGCATTCAGTGAATATTGCATGGTAACGGAAATTGAAGTTGACCATTCTGTAGCTCATTTTCATACACTAAATGGTTTGGCTGAATCCTTAATTAAACGTCTATAATTGATTGTGTGACCATTGATTATGAGATCTAAACTTCCAACCTCTGTATGGGGACATACCATTTTGCATGTGGAAGCACTCATTCGGATAAGACCAAGTGCATATCACAAGTATTTCCCACTATAATTAATATTTGGTAGAGAACCAAATATTTTTCATCTAAGAATTTTCGGTTGTGCGGTGTATGTGTCTGTAGCACCACCACAACACACAAAGATGGGACCACAAAGAAGGTTGAGAATATATGTGGGTTGTGATTCTCCAACAATTATAAGATACTTAGAACCACAAACTGATGACATCTTTATGACATATTTTGCTGATTGTCACTTTAATGAAAAAATATTTCCAGTTTTAGGAGAGGAAAATAAGAAGGTTGGAAAGGATATTAATTAGAGTGCACCATCTCTGCTACACTTTGATATCCCTACTAAAGAGTCAGAACTAAAAGTTCGACAAATTATGCATTTGCAAAGTATAGCAAATCAGTTACCTGATGCATTTGCAGATACCAAAACGGTAACTAAATCTCACATTCCAGCAACAAATACTCTTGCTTGTATTAAAATATCATTGGAACGGGGATATACATGATACACATGAATCGAAAACACGTCTGAAGTGTGGGAGACATGTCATTTCTAAGAACAAAAATATTAAAAAACAAAAGGAAGCTGAGAAGCCTGATATGGAAACGAAATGAAAGTAGATGATGATGAGATTAATGATGATGTAGATCATCATGAACCAGAGGAGAATCATAAGATTTCTATCAACTACATCCATAATCAAAAGATATGGAAACGAAATGAAATGGACGATGTTGATGGTGTTTTCTCATATCTTGTATCACAAGAAATAAATGAGGAAAACGAAGATCCGGAACCAAAATTTATATATGAATGTCAAAAGAGACATGACTGGAAAAAAAATGGAAAGATGCAATACAAGTCGAACTTGATCCACTTAATAAATGAGAAGTGTTTGGATCTATCGTACTCACACCTGCATATGTGAGACCAGTTGGATATTAATGGGTTTTCGTCTGGGAAGGAAATGAGATAAACGAGTTTATGAGATATAAAGCTCACCTTGTGGCTCAAGGTTTTTCTCAAACACCTAGAATAGATTACGAGGAAACATATTCCCCCGTTATGGATGCAATCACATTTAGATTTCTGATGAGTCTAGCGGCTGATGAAAATCTAGAGTACGCCTTATGGATGTCGTTACAACATACCTGTATGGATCATTAGATACCAACATGTACATGAGAATTCCGGACAGGTTTAAAATGTCAGTAGCATTAAGTTTCAAACCAAAAGAGTTATGCGCAATAAAATTGCAAAGATCATTATATGGACTAAAGCAATCTAGACGTATGTGGTATAATCGTCTCAGTGAGAATTTAATAAAAGAAGAATATGTAAATGATCATATATGTCCATATGTTTTCATCAAGAAAACGACATTTGGGTTTGTGATAATCATGTCGATGATCTAAACATTATTGGAACTCATGGACAAATACAGAAAGCATCAAATTACTTAAAGGGTGAATTTGAAAGGAAAGATCTCGGACATACAAAGTATTGTCTTGGCCTAGAAATTGAGCATTCTCAAAAAGGTATATTTGTGCACCAATCCACATATACCAAAAGAGTGTTAAAACGCTTTAATATGGATAAAAGAACTCCTCTAAGTACTCCTATGGTCGTTAGATCACTTAATATCGAAAATGATCCATTCAGACTACATCAGCAAAATGAAGAGATACTTGGTTCTTAAGTACCATATCTAAATGCAATCGGAGCTCTTATGTACCTTGCAAACTGTACATGGCCTGATATATCATTTGCTGTTAATCATTTAGCAAGATTCAGTTCATCCCCTATGCGAAGACATTGGAATGGGATTAAACATGTCTTCTGTTACCTTCAAGGGACTACATATTTGAGTTTGTTTTACCCTAAAAATTTAAAAGGTCAAATGGTTGGTTTTGCAGATGCAGGATATTTATCAGATCCGCATTAAACCCGATCACAAACAGGAAACATTTTCACGATCGGAGGCACTGCTACATCTTGGCGTTCTCAGAAACAGACGCTCGTGGCCACTTCTTCGAATCATGCCGAGATCATCGCCCTCCATGAAGCAAGTAAAGAATGTGTATGGCTGAGGTCAATAACCCGACATATCTGGTCAAGCAGTGGGATCCGTAAAAACGCAGAACCAACTATCTTATATGAAGACAATGTTGCATGTGTTGCACAAACAAAGGAAGGGTATATCAAAAGCGATCGAACTAAACACACGTCGAAGTTCTTCTCCTATTCTCAAAAACTCGAAAAAAATAAAGAGATTGAAGTAAGATATGTCCGGTCATGTGACAATGAAGCTGATCTCTTCACGAAATTATTACCTACCACGATGTTTAGGAAACATATCCATAATATTGGAATGCATCGTCAACATGACTTATAGATGGCATCGTGTTCATCGAAAGAGAGCTAGCGTAGTTTTACTCTTTTTACCTTACTATGGTTTTTCCCAGTGGGTTTTCTTAGAAAAGTTTTTAATGAGGCAACAAAAATACAACGCGAGAGGTAATAGTGATAATGGTCTACAAGGGGGAATGTTATGAAAGTCATACAATACGGCGATCGTAATAAATAAAGTGGAGCCCACTCTCACTATGCATGCACAATAATTTTTACTTTTTTACTTCTATATAAGCATTCGTTCGTTCATTTTGTAAACATCAATCACTTCGCAACTTTCATAACTAAACTACGATTCTCTCTCAATTTTTTTGGTATGCTCCTTCGTCACGGATATCAAATTTTTTGCATTTATCTATATTTATCTATATGATAAATCGTTAGTATTTTTATAACAGTTAGAGGATTGTTTACGAGACAAAGTCTTGAATATTTATCTTCGATGTTGTAATTGAATTTTGAGTTTTGGATGTGAAATTTTTGAGTTTGAGTTTTTTTGAGGACATTGAGTTTTTGATCTCATTATATCATGTGTAGTCGTCATATATATTTGGATTGAATACATATCTACCAAAGCTAGTTGACACAATTAAAATAGTCAAAGCTTTCACACTGACACAAGGTGATTGGAAGTAACAATCATTGAATTATTATATATCTATCCACTAACTTTTTTAAAGTACCATTAGTTAATATATGGGTTTTAAAAGTTATCTTAAAATCATTTTTTTTATAGAATGTTGTACGTGCATTTGCATGTATATGTCCATAATCTATTTTTCTTATTAAAAAATAATATGTATATATATATATATATATATTTATGACATTATTTTATAAGTTTGGTGAATTTTTTATGGGTGTATTTTTAGAGTCTATCTCGTATATATTGATATCCAAAGAGTATTAATTAATAAAAATCATTACTCCTTAAGTTTTTGTAAAAGTATATAATGATACAAATGATTATTGCTTATAACTATAACGTGAAACGGATAATTTGTAGCAACATTAAAGAATTTGGCTATGCCAGTTTTGTTGCTATGTTATTGCCATGTACGCGACGGATTGGTGAGAGACCAACCGTCATTGCCATTTAGCAACATAAATATTTGTAGCTATATGTCGCTAACTATAAATCAATGGTCAGCTATATGAATCTATGTGACGTCGATTTTTATTGTTATTGACTTTCGAAAGGTTAGATAAAATAGTCATCGATCGAGTAGTCCGTTGAATAGAATCATACACTTCTAAATAGATTTTCTTTTCCAACTCCTTTTTGATATGGATCAACGATATTTACAACTCATTTAAGCCGCATTGCATATTTCTTTTAATTATTTTTGGATGGTAAGTTATGTCCTGATTAATGGTATCTATCATAGAACTTTTAGCGTCCAATTTCTTCGCTTAGCTTCTCCGGTGCGCATGAGAGTCTTAATGATCCGACACTCCTAACTAATCATCATGCCCAAGTGTCTTAACGACTAGACATTTTACCTTACTTTTCAATCCTTCAAATCAATACCTATTATTGAGCACTATTCTAACGTAAGACCTTAGAGAACTAAAGAAAAATTTTCCTTAAAAAATTTTCAAATCTTTTTGAACGAATCTGGAAACATTTAGTTTAAAGCAGTTTTGCAAACATTTTTGTTTCTCTAGGACCGGCCTTCTGGGTCAGAACCGGCTTGACTATTTAGGCTCTGATACCAAATTGTAATACCCGTCCCCGATCTCTTTGAGCCCTAGGTCTCGTGAAAATACATGCACACACTATAATGGAGAAAAAGAGAGTGAGTTATGAATCCAGTGAGAGAGATCATCTCTGCCCACTGAAACATAAGTACCACTTCTACGAATATTGAAACTCATTAAAGCACATAATCCTAGACATTATCAATCATATAGCCAAATTGACTTATCAAGCTATAGCACATATCAACCTTCTTGTCTATAATGCAAGATATCCACATAAAATTTAGGTCCATACGTCCCGTAGACGGTGCTATCCTTGTGACATCCTTAGGACCCCATGCTGTGGAGGCTGGGCCTCGGCACAAACACTCCCATCCCGGGCTCGTCAGCCAATCATACTCATAATCATAACATATCCACATAACATATTTATATATCTCATAACATCATAACCAATCTCATCATATCATTCTCATATCAATCTCCTTTACATATCATCACACAAAACCAATTTTAACAATCAGCTCTAAGGTTATGCAAATTGAATCATGTAAAATAATGGAAGGATTGTGAACCATGTTTCTACAAATCACAACCCTTACTTTAGCCATTGGACAATAAGGACTCAAAACACTTCTCTTCTTCTTCTCTTGGAAAAATTCAACGTCACACCTTTTAACATCATGTTTACTCATGCTCCTGGTTCTCAAAGAGGTTATCCTTCAACAGAGAGATGGACCCATGTATCTTTAACACGTCTGCAAAGATTGAGGACAAATAAACCATTTTTTCTCAACGAAAAGACAATACCCATCAAGCCGGTTATTGATATACACTGCAGAGAACAACCCTAGCAAAACAAATATAACTCACAGATCACAATAGCTAACACCGAGATATTTGACATACAACTAACTATATGGGTTCTGAATCTTCTCCTCTATGTGGTCACATACTTGTAGTACACAAATCACGTCGAAGTACACATTCATAACTTTATCGAAACCCCAAATGACAATATTGTTTTCCAGCTATAGACAGATAGGATAGTCAGGGATGCTCTTACCAAGTTTCAGATTGATCAGGATCGATTTACTCATTCATTTCATTATTCTACTACAACTTGATCATATTCAAGCTGTTTAGAGGCTTGGACATACTGACCTAGAGGAGAAGAAATTGCAATAACTTTCATCAAGTACTTCTTATCTGAATGACATATGTCTCTCTGAAAATTTGAGACTCGGGGCTTTCGATCAATAGGCTGATCATCACGTGGTTCTTAACGGTTCACTGGGAAATCATCTCACAAGGTGGTAGTAGCTAGGGTTTTTGGGTTGAGTTAGCAGGGATTCGCCAGGCGTCTGAAATTTGCTATTGATTCTTAGCAGCTAACTTTTCATATAGTGTTAGGGAGTCTAAGGTAAAGATTAAAAATTGGCTTACGGGCTTTTGTACTTCTTCTTCTTTAATCAAAGATTAATTAACTCATGATCCAATTACGCCCATTAAACTTTCTTGCATGGTGGATTATGTTTTTTTTTAATATTCGAGATTGGGTCGTGACATAAACGGCTCACACAATATCCCAAAATGATTATAACTTACTATATACAATATGACAAATCAAGTAGAGGGATATGATTAAAAATAAGCTTTAGGGCTTCAAATTGTATAATAAAAAGCATATATTACTTGTTTCTTATTCTATGCGAGAAAACTCAAATATATCTATCTATATGACCGAAAACAAGAATTTGATCCTTAAAAATGCTAAAGAGGTCCTAAACAAAATTTATATCTAAGATGAAACAAGTAATGTGATATGACTAGAAGTAGGTTTTACAGGCTTCTAAATATATAATAAAAAAACGTATGTTACTTGTTACTCATTCTTTGGGAGAAACAAATATCTCCCCATGACCAAAATGGGATTTTGCTCGTGAAAATATGTTTCAATGGATTTGAAACGGAACTTATATCTCAATATGGCTAGAAAAATTTTTTATTGAATAAATAAATCAAGTTGAGTGATATTTACTTACACTAGGATTTAGAGGCTTCTAAATGTATAATGAGAAGCTTATGTTACTTGTTTCTCAGTCCTTAGAAGAAATCTCAAATCTGCCCATTTACATGACAAGAAATGGGAATTTGAACCTAAAAAGATATCTAAACGGATCCAAAACATAATTTTATATCCCAAAATTTCTTAGAACTTACATTATTTAATAAAACAAAACAGGTAGAGTGATATAACTAAAAATAAGCCTCATGGGCTTCTATTTTGTTCAATGAAAAGCACATATTACTTGTTTCTCATTTGTTGGGAGAAAACTCAAATCTTCCTCATCTGCATGACCTAAAATTTGAAATTTATCTTCAAAAGAGACCTAATCAGATTCGAAACAAAACTGTATATTCTTTTTTCAACAAATATGAGCACCTAGAATGATTCGGCTAACTAAACCAGAGGTACATAATCAACATGAACAGTAAATGACAGTTGAATATGCACAGTATGTGGAATAAGTAAAATGGCCAAAATAGTGAAAAACTGTTTGCATATATGAAATTCCCCTAAATGAATCAAAAAGGCAGGCCAATCCATTGGTGTAGACTCCGAAAAGTACTTTACCAAAACTTTATATCAAATCAAGTGAACTACTATGACTAGAAATAGGCTTTAGCGGTTTCGAAATGTATAATAAATAGCATTTGTTACTTATCTCTCATTTCTTGGGGGGGGGGAGACATAAATCTACCCATCTACCTCACCATAAATTGAATTTTGATGATGAAAACATGTCTAAACGGATCCAAGACAAAAGTTTATATTCCAAAATGCTTAACACATACATTTATTGAATAAAAAGAATCAAGTTGAGTGATATTACTTAAAAAGAGGCTTTAGAAGATTATAAATGTATAATGAGATACATTTGTTACTTGTTTCTCATTCTTTGGGAGAAAACTCAAATTTGGCCATCAACTTGACCACAAAGGGAATTTGATTATGGAAAGTGATCTAAACGGATCTAAAACTTAAATTTATATCCAAAAATGCTTAGATCTAAACATATTTAATACGACAGATCAAGTAGAGATAGATGATCAGAAATAGGTTTACAATGAGACTATTTAATACTTGTTTCTCATCCTCTGGAAGTAACTCAAATCTACCCTATCTACATAAAATTATAATTTTATCCTGAAAAGAGTCCTGAAGGTATCCGAAACAAAATTTTATATCTTAAAATGATTCAACGGACTTTGATTGAATAAGATGACTCATGTGACTTGATATGACTAGAAATAGGCTTAAGATGTTTCAAAATGTACACTAAAAATAATTTGTTACATGTTTATCATTCCTTAGGTTAACCACAAATCAACCAATTTACATGACTAAAGATGGTGTCGGATCAACTGCAATGACCTGCCTTCTCAAGTCAGCTGGAGGAATTTTCAGAGATGTAAGGATTATTTTGCTACTTTTATTTTTACGCTTATGTCAAGGACAAACAAAATTTTGGCGGACAAGCTGGTACAAAAGACGCGAGTACAACCATCATACACTAGTCATATTAGTTTTAGCTTACCCACATGGGTTTCTGAGTCATATTGATTGATGGCTTTTGTTGAAAAAAAATGACTAAAAATGGAAACTTAATTCTGAAAAGAGTCATAAACATATCTGCAATGGAACTAAAAATCCTAAAATGCTTAGAAATGGCTTTTATTAAATAAGACGAATCAAGTTGAGTGGTATGACTAAAACTGATACTAGGTTCGAAACACTAATCTATCCCATCCTCGAGAACATAAGTGATTACTCACTCTTCATCATAATGAACAAACAAATAAAAAGCATAAGCAAGAAAACAAACTTGAAAATTGATAGAACTCGAAAATAATCTCAAAGGTTTGTAACTATGAGTTTTCTCAAGATAAAAATCGGCCCCTAGCATGATGCCTAAAGGGGATTATTTAAACAAAGAAAGGAATTTCAAAACAAAGAGATAAGGCGAGAATATAGGAAGAGATAAGTTTTAGAAGAAAGAGATAAGGTCGAATTGGAGATAGGCCCATTAGGCTCGGGGTCTTGACTCGATCAGATATAGTCGAGTTGGGCTTGGGCTTCAAATCCGGGATAATGACTGAACTACGCGGTCAAACTATCTTCACGGCGTCTTCTCCGGTTCTAACCCGAGGCGGCGGTTGAGTCAGACAGTCGCGCCGACGAAATCTCCTCTTTTTCTCTTTTTCTTCCTGACCCGCCCTTTTTTTCTTCCTGACTCGCCATTCCGTCTAGCTTCAACGTCGAGTCCCTTGTACCGAATGGCTTCCAAATGATCCGAGTAACACCTAAAAATGTCTCCAAATGCAAGAATGTAATGCATGATGCAATCTAAACTAAGTATGCAAATGGATGAAAATGTCTAAAATTGGTATGAACAATGATTGAAATAGTGCTAAAATCGTGGTAAATCAATACTCAAATCATGCAAAATATAGACATATCAAAAACCACGTTTGAAGAACTTTTAAATGTATAATGAGAACCCATTGTAACTCAAATATATTTATTGAGATAAGCAAAATTGAGAATTTGATCCTGAAAAAAGATCTAAACAGATCTGAAACAAAATTTCTATCTCAAAAAGCTTGGAATGTATTTTATTTAATAACACGGATCATGTAGAGGGATATGATTTCAAATAGATTTTAGAGGCGTCTAAGTATATAATGAGAACCTTTTGTTAGTAGTTTATCATTCCTTGGAATTTGAATTTACATGATCAAATATTGGAATTTGATCCAAACAAGAGTCCTAAAAGGATTCGGAAAAGAACTTTATATCTTAAAATGGTGATGACGAACTTTTATTGAAAAAGAAGAATCAAGTGATGTAAAATTACTAGAAATAGGTTTTAGCTGTTTCTATATGTATAATAAATATCATTTGTTATTTATTTGTCTTTTTTTGTAGGAAAACACAAATCTACCTATCTAAATGAACAAAGATAGAAATTTGATCATGAGAAAATATCTAAACGAATCCGCATCGTAACTTTAAATTCTAAAAGTCTTAGAAAAGACATTTACTGAATAAATTGAGTTAAGTTGATTTATATTACTTAAAATAGGCTTCAGGTCTTCTAAATAAGTTTTTGTTATTTGTTTCTTATTTTTTTGGGAGAAACTCAAATTTGGTCATCGACATGATCAAAATTGGGAATTTGTACCTTAAAAGATATCTAAACGGATCTGAAACACAACATTATATTCCAAAATGCTTACAATGATCGGTATTTAATATGAAGATTCAAGTAGAGTTATATGACTAGAAATTGGCTTTACGGGTATTTTAAGTGTATAATGAGAAGCATATGTTACTTGTTTCTTATTGTTTTAAAAAAAATTCAAATTTACCACATTAACATGAACAATACATGGAATTTGATCCTGAAAGCAATTCTAATCAGATCCGAAACAAAACTTTATACTACTAGAAATAGGTTTTAGATGAATTAAGTGTGTAATATGACTCGAAATGGGCTTTAGCTGTTTCCAAATGTATAGTAAATAGCTTTGTTTTAATTGTCACTCATTTCTTCAGGAAAAAAATCTACCTACTACATGACCATCAATTGGTAGTTGATCATAATTTGGAGTCTTAATAGTATCCGAAAGGGAACTTTATATTCCAACATTGTTAGAGCAGACTTTCTATTAATAAATGGCATAAAGTTGTGTGAAATTACCTAAAATAGGTCTTAGAAGCTTCCAAATGTATAATAAGAAGCTTATGTTGCTTGTTTTTATTCGTTCGGAGAAAACTCAAATCTAGCAATCGACATGACCAAAAAAGAGAGTTCCCATTCTGAAAAGAGATTTAACTGGATCATAAACAGAAGAGTGTATCCCAAAATGCTTAGACTGGTATGACTACAAATAGATTTTTGGAGCTTCTAAATGTATGATGATAACCATTTGTTAGTTGTTTCTCATTTCTTGGGAGAGAAATACAATCAAACCCATCTACATGACCAAGAATATGAATTTGATCCTAAAAAGAATCCTAATTGTATCTGAAATAAAGCTTTATATCTTAATAATGTTTAAGACGAACTTTTACTGATTTAGACAAATAAAATCATGTAATATGACTACAAATATGCTTTAGACAGTTTCGTAATGTATAATAAATAGCATTTATTACTTATTTCTCATTTCTGAGGAGAACTTTACATCCAATGTTTTTTAGAACGGACTTTAATGGAATATAAAGATTCAAATTTGCTAATTAGAACTCCAGAGAGCCCCACCTAAACAAAAAACATCATTCTCGTGCTGCCACGTGGCAGTGTCGCATTTAATGGGCCAACATTGGATCTTGTGAAATTCTTAACTTGCTGTCTCTACTTTTCCTGGGCAAGAAACGGACAAGCTGCTCATTTTTTTTTTGATTTGGATAGCATTCTGTTCTTACGAAAATAAGAGTTGTTTTTGGTACTAAACAAGAAAAATAAAATAAAAATTATTTTTAAAAGCATTATCGATCATTTTAATGAATCACTAGGGATGATCCTGTGTATATAAATTTATGTTTTTTTGTCAATTAAAGTGTGGCATTTGATTTGTAATTAAGCAAAAAGAAATTGTTTGTTTTAGAAAATACTTTTATATTTACTATTATTTTTTGTCTTGTATTGTAAAATAGAGAAATTTGTAAAGTTATGTTGGTATTTAAACGAAAACAATTATGAATTTCTTAGAAATATACATAATTGTCTGAACAAAAAATAAGCTACAATTTTTTATTGAGAAAAAAAATCATTTTCCACGGAAGTCATATCGTTTCCATTGGTTTATTTGGTGTTAGTTTGTGTGATTTCATCTAAGTTTCTAAAGTATTTCATTTTTGTTCTCCAGAAGCTTATAATAGCACCAATGGAGTTGCTAAAGTAAAATCCAACATTACTCAGATCCTAAGATAGAAATAGGGATGATACTATTATTATTGGATAACAAGGTATAAATTGTTTATTTAAACATATTTTTTTCTCACATTTTTTGCATAGTAGATGCTTAACTGCACAACGAGAAAACCATAATTTAAAAGAAAGCAAACGATATGAAATTTCAAATTTCATTGTTTATTATCATAACAACCGGTTCAAGTTTGCGCCACATAGGTATTTCATTCGATTGACAATGGATACAAGAATACTCCTAGCTGAAGGTTACCCTGACAAAATACCAGAATGCAATTTCTGGATGCAGAACTATCGCCAATTGGTTAAGCTGTGCAATACAAACACTGAACAACCAGATAACTTTTATTTCTTCTTAAATCTAATAAATGAACTAATATTTGAGTACCAATTAAGTTTATCAATGTACACTAATCACTGTAAAAAAGGATGTCGTAGGCAGGATACAGATAATACAGGGCAGCGAACTTGTAAACTCTGAAAGACAGATAAAGATTATCATCGGATTGTTGCTAAATAGATTAAGATACAATTGAAAATCACATTCTCATATTTCTATAAATAATTAACATATTAAATTTTTTTAGGCCCCAAATAGTCAAGCTAATTATATGGGATAAACAAACGGCGAACTTTCGTAAACTCTGGATAATCAAGGATCGGATGTACTTAACCGTTTTGGTTACAAATATGAATCCAAAAAAAAAAGAAGGTACCTACATATTAATCTAATACTTGCTAATTTATTATGTAATGCAATAAACTTGGTTAACACATATTGTGGAATTATGCAGGTAATTTACGACTTCAATCGACCCTAGGCACCAGATTTTTCTTTGACAAATCCATTCGGCAATACGAAAGTATCACAAAAGAAATGGGAAAACGTTTTCAGAGCACAAATGAGATTATGAAGTCTCCTCTACAAAGACCAGTAGGAACGATAAGAATGCTGGTTTTAACTTTTATTTCATATTTCAATTAGTTGTTCAAAAGGTTTTCTGATTTTAGAAATTGGACATCATTGCAGTTTTGTTTTATTATTCTTACTAAAACTTCAATTTTATCTACACAGTTTTCTGCATCGCCATTTCACCCAAAATAAAAAAACAAAGTAATACGTGACCAAAAACAGAATTAACAACAAATCTATCATCCAAAACAATTTTCAAATTATATAAAACTAATTCTAAACACCATCCGCGCATAGCACGGAAACCGACCTAGTTGACTGTAATAACATTAATAGCTGTAACTTAATAAAAAACTAAATGTCAGGTTTGGTAGGCGTTGAAATAGAAAACTGTCGATTTATGAACAAATAGTTAAAGAAAATGATTGTGACTGTTTTTAGGAAGAAGTTTAGGACCTTAAAGGCTTTAAAATCAATAGTCTGATTGGGTAATATATGGGTTTTAAGATGCGTTTTAAGACTTTTATACTTTTTTTTAAAGTCTTCACAGCCTTTAAAGTTAATTTCCCAAACGGAGCCCAAGTCTAGTGATATTAGAAGCTTATAGCTGTATAATGATAAACTTTTGATACTTTTTTCTCATTCTTTGTGAAAAAACTCAAATCTGGCCATCAACATAATTTAAAATGGGAATTTGATCCTAAAAAGAGATCTAAACGGCTTAGAGACATAACTTTATATCCCAAAATGCTTAATATTAACTATATTAATAAAACAAATCAAGTAGAGGGATATGACCAGAAATAGGCTTTATGGACTTCTAAGAATATAATGGCAACCGTTGGCTAGTTATTTCTCAGTCCTTGGAAGAAACTCAAATCTATCCCATCTTGACGACCAAAAATTAAAATTTGATCCTGAAAAGAGTGCTAAACGGATCCGAAACAAAACTACATATCTTAAAGTACGTAGATCAGACCTTTATTGAATAAGACGAATCAAATGACTTGATATGACTAGAAATAGGTTTTAGGGGTTTTAAATGTATATGAAAAAATAATATTTATTTGATCTCATTCTTTGGGAGAAAACACAAATCTACCCATCAACTTCAGAAAGTCCTAAATAGATCTGATAGATAATTTTATATTCCAATATGCTTAGAATGGAGTTTTATTGAATAAGACGCTTCAAGTTGAATGATATGACATGATATAAGCTTTAGGTGCTTCTAAATATATAGTGAGTAGAGAAAATTTTCTAAAATGCAATTTGAAAGCTAGGTCCCTTGTGAGTCAGACTCCTTGGATACTTCAAAATGCCCATCTACATTACAAAAAATGAGTATCTGATAAGGGAAATAGATCTAAATGGATGAGGTAGAGCATTTGTTACTTTTTCTCATTTCCTAAGGGAAACCACAAGAAATGGGCTTTAGGGATTATAAGTTTACAATAAGAACCATTTGTTACCTGTTTCATCTTCACAGGGAGAAACACAAACTCTACCTAGCTACATGACCTGAAAGAGAATTTGATCCTGTAAATAGTTAAACCAATCCGAACAAAACTTTATATCTTGTATTATAAAGGACGAACTTTTACTAAATAAATTGAATCAAGTACCGTGATATGACTTGAAAATGTTTTTGGAGCTTTTAAATGTATTATTAAAAAATATGTTATATGTTTCTAATTCCATAGGACAAAACACAATTCACTCACCTACATGAATAAAAATGAGAATTGATCCAGAAAAGATAAAACAATTTTGAAATGGATCTTCATAAGCCAATATGTTCGGAACGGAATTTTAATGAATAAGACGAATCAAGTTAACTGGTATGACTAGAACTAGGCTTTAAGTGCTTCCAAATGTATAATGAAAAGCATTTTTTACTTCTTTCTAGTTCCTTTGAAAAAACTTAAAATCTACTAACCTACATGACCAAAACTGGGATTTAATCCTGAAAATATATCTTAACGTATCAGAAACAGAACTTTATATCCAAAAATTCTTAGAATCTACTTTATTAAATAGGAATTTGATCCTGAAAAGAGCTAAACGGATCCGAAACAAATTTTTCTTTTATCATATTATGATTAGGATGAGGTTTTACATATAATAAGCTTTAGAAACTTCTAAATGTACAGTGAGAAAATTTTGGTATTTGTTTCTCATTCCTTCGTAGAAAGCATTAATATGGCATCGACATGACCACAAATGAGAATTTGTCCCGAAGGAGAACTAAACGGCTCACAGAATATCTCAAAATGCTTAGAACTAACTATATTCAATAAGAAAAATTAAGTAGAGCATGACTAGAAATATGTTTTTGGAGCTTCTCAGTATAAAATAAGAACCATTTGTTACTTGTTTCTCATTCTCTTGGAAAAAAACTCAAATATATCACATCTACATGACCAAAAATTAGAATTTATTAAAAAAACTAAACAGATCCAAAACAAAACTTTATATATTAAAATGATTAGGATAATCATTTACTTAAACTAGGCTTTGGAGTCTTCTAAATACAAAATGAAAAGCTTTTGTTACTTGTGCCTCTTTCACTGGGCGAAAGCTTTAATATAAATGGCCATCGACATGATGAGGAATGGGAATCTGGTCCTGAAGAGAGAACTAAACAGCTAAAATAATATGCCAAACCGCTTAGCACTAACTATATTCATTAAGACAAATCATGTAGAGCGATATTTATGGATAAAGGTTGTAAGTGTTTCTGAGTATATAAAAAATAATCATTTGTTACTTATTTCTCATTCTTTGGAAGAAACCTCAAATCTACCCGTCTAAATGACCGAAAAGTAAAAGAACCTTAAACATATTTGAAATAATTGTTACTTGTTTTTATTTCCTTGGGATAAAACACAAATCTATCCATTTACCAGAAAAGAGTCCTGAATTAATATGAAAGTGACTTTATATCCCAATATGCTTAAAATGGAATTTTCTTGAATAAGACGAATCAAGTTGAGTGATCAGACTTGAAATACACTTTAGGGACTTCTAAATGAAAAATTAGGAGCATATGTTACTTGTTCTTCATTTTTTAGGAGAAAATTTAAATATGCTCATCTACATGAGCAAAAATGAAGATTTGGTCCTGAAAAAAGATTTAAATGGATGCAAAATAGAAATTTATATCCCAAATTGCTTAAAACATACTTTATTCAATAAGACGAATAAGTAGAGCCATATGAATAGAAATAAGCTTTAAAGGCTTCTAAGTATAGAATGAGCACCATTTGTTACTATTTTCTCATTCCTTGAGAAAAAAACTCAAAAAGCTTTTTAATCTACGCGACGTAAAATGGGAATTTGATCCTAAAATAAGATCTACACGGATTCGAACCAAAACTTTATATCCCAAAATGCGTAGGACGAACTTTTATTGAATAAGACGAATCAAGTGGCGTGATGTTACTAGAAATATTCTTTAAGACTTCTAAAGTATTACAAAAAGCAATTTTTACTTATTCTCATTTCTTGGGGGGGGGGGAAACACAAGAAACATGCTTTATGGCCTTCTAAGTGTATAATGTGAACCATTTGTTACTTGTCTCACATTTCTAGAGAGAATCACAAATCTACCCACCTAGATGACCAAAACTGCGGATTTGATCTTGAAAATAGATCTAAATAGATTAGAAACATCAATGTATATCCCAAAATGTTTTGAAAATACTTTTGTTGAATAAGATGAATCAAGTAGAGCACTTCTAAATGAGTTATGAGAGCAAATGTTACATGGTTCTCATTCCTTAGGAGAAAACTTAATATGCCCATCTATGCAAAAATAAGAATTTGATCCTGAAAAGAGATCTAAACATATTCAAAACAGAATTTTAAATTCCAAAATGCTTAGAACCTACTTTATTTAAGAACCAAATCAAATAGAGTGATATATCTAGAAATAGGTGTTAGGGGCTTCTAAGTGAATAATGATAAGCCTATGTTTTTTGTTTCTCATTCTTTAGGGAAAAACTCAAATCTACCCAATCTACATGACCAATAATTAAAAATTTGATACTGAAATGCTACACGGATCCGAAATAAAACTTTATAAACGAAGATGATTACAATAAAGTTTTACTTAAATTAGGGTTTAGAGGGTTCTAAATGTATAATGAGAAGCTTTTGTTACTTCTTATTCAATCCTAGGGAGAAACACAAATCTAACCACCTTGAAGAAAATTTTTTGAATTTGACCGTTAAAATAGATCTAACATATCAGAAACAGAAACATCTATCCCAACATGCTTAGCACATACTTTTCTTGAATAAGAAAAATTAAGTTGAGTGATACGAATTAAAATAGGCTTTAGGGACTTCAAAATGAATAATGAGAAGCATATGTTACTTATTTCTCATTCCTTAGAAGAAAACTTAAAGATGCCCATCTACATGAGAAAAAGGGAATTTGATCGTGAAAAGAGAACTAAACGAATTCAAAGCAAAATTTAAAATCCCAAAATGCTTAGAACGTACTTTGTTCAATAAGACGTATCAAATATAAATATGCTTTGGGGCCTTCTAAGTGTAGAATGAGAACTATTTATTACTACTTTCTCATTCCTTGGGATCTACTTGATCTACATGGATCCGAAACGAAACTTGATATCTCAAAATGCATAGAACGGATTTTTATTGAATAAGACGAGTCAAGTGGCGTGATGTTACTAAAATACGCTTTAAGAGATTCTAAATGTATAATTAGGATCATTTTTTACTTCTTTCACATTCGTAGGGAAATACACAAATCAAACCACCTAGATGATAAAAAATGGGAATTTGATCATGAACAGAGATCTACACGGATCAGAAACATAATTGTATATCCCAATATGCTTAGAAAGCGTACTGTTGTTGAATAAGTTGAATCAAGAAATAGAGTTTAGGGCCTTCGAAGTGTATACTGCGAACCACTTGTTACTTGAATCACATTTTTAAGGAGGAACATAATTCTAATCACTAAGATGAAAAAGAAATGAGAATTTGATCTTGAAAATATATCGAAACAGATCAGAAACCGAACATTATATCCCAAAATACTTTAAACATATCTTTGTTTCATATGATGTATTAAGTAGAGTGATATGACATGAAATAAGGTTTAGGGACTTCAAAATGAACAATGAGGAGCAAATGTTACTTGTTTCTCATTCCTTAGGAGAAAACTGAAGTATGCCCCATCTACATGAGCAAAAATCAGAATTTATCCAAAACAGAGATCTAAACGGATTCAAACAGAATTTTATATCTCAAAATGCATAGAACGTATTATATTCAATAAGTGAATCAAGTAGATCGAAATTGATATATCATGGTTTTTCTGGGTTTTTGACCATGATATAGGTCTTTTATATATAGTCTTTTGGTATTTTGGAGTCTTTTCAAGTCTTTGCAGGTTTATGGACGTTTGAAGCTTATTTGGAGACATTTGAGAGTTTTGGAGACAACCAAGAGATGTTACTGAAGAGATCAAGTAGTTTGCAAATTCTGGACTTTGTGTCGGTCGAAATAGCCCTGAAATTTCTGTTATTTGCAAAATAGCCGCTCCACGATTTTAACATATTTATTCGTTATTTGGGTAATTGTTTAGAATTACGTTTTATTCTATCAAGATTTTAAAGAGAGATTTATTCTAGGGTTTTTGAGGAGACAATTCGGAACCCTGTTCATCCCGAGAGAAGAATTCAAACCCCTTTTAATTCTCTATTAATTTCTCTTATGCTTTCTACTTCAATTATGATTTTTGTTTCATTAATCATATCTGACTAGATTTCTTGTTAGGTTTAAGGTTTTTCAAAGGTAGAAGATGAATTGTTAGATTGGAATTTAATTTGTTAGGGTTATCGATAGAGTTCTTCATTTGGATTGTGTTTAATGCTAATTCTAGACTCGCGACCTGGAATTTAGAATTTAGGTTAATTGGTAGACACGAAAGTGTCATTGATTGCCTGAACTATCCTAGATGAGAAAAATATCTATTCGCAAAAGAATTTGGTTTAGAGATTTTGTGAACAATCGAACCTGGACTTTAATGCTTGTTTGAATTGTTGAATTTGCAAAGAAATTTGGGATTATAGATTTAGACATAGATAATTTCCGCAGCGAAAGTTGGTTAATTTTACAACTGTGTTTCGAGTTCGTGAACGGTTCTTAATTAAACCCTTAACAAATTATTCATTCTACAATTTGGATCTACTTGAGAATTTCCATATGCCTAGCTCTCTCCCAATCGAATTTACTACATCTTTTTTTACTTTGCTTATTTTAATTACTTTTATTATCGTTTAGCTTAATTCAAAACTACGATCTATTGTGCGATCTTGAGTCTTTGTGGATTTGACCCCTTTATGCTACGATTGCAATTCTCTGAATTTGTAGAGTAACTCTAGGGATTACTTTTGAGAATATCAGATATGTCTAGACATTGGCGTTAGGTGCTTTTAAGACAATAATGATAAGCATATATTAAAGTCCAAGTGCCTCGCAAAGCTGCGGGATGGTCAAAGAGTAAGACCAACTATCGATAGTGAAAGAGAGAGTACCATCTTGTACATGTGGGGAAATCGGCCTATTCATACCTGCATTCGTCCCAACGGTCTCGATCCAGACATAAATGTACAATCTTTGCGAAACTATACAACATCGAGATGAAATTTTAAACTACATACCTGTAAAATGTAAATTCTCCTAAAACATACATCTCCATTAACTCCGTCACTACACCATTAAACATCGATGATCTGGCGCTGACGTGGCTTGATTAATGAAAACGGTGTCGTTTTCACCCTATTTTTTTCTGAGAAAAACGCAGACACTCCTTCTTCTTCTTCTTCATCGGGCAAAGTAGGGTTGGATGATAAAAATTGAAAGCTGCATTTCGCTGAAGAAGAGGAGCTTCATAGCTACCAAATATCGAGTTCCATGTTCCATTCGGCTTCAAGTATGTGGAATAGCTATCAGTTTCATGATTAATTAGCATTTCAATGTTGGTGAGAAAAAATCGAAATGAAATTGGGTTGAAATAGGTGCAGGGATGAGTGCGACTTGGAGATGACATGGTAATGAACGGGAGAGAGGCTTACTGATAGCTTGTAGGTGTGGTGAAGCCTCTGTGATTAGAACATCAAAAACCTATGAAAATCCAGGGAGACTCTTTTACTATTCTCCTTATGGATTAGAAAAGGTAAGTAAAATTCGCTACTGTTATCTTTTAATTTTGAAGTATGTTAAACGACTAATATGTCTTCTTGTAGGAGAAGAACTATTTGTTCAAATGGAATGATGAATTTTTTGTGGAAGAGATTGAAGATATGAAGATGATATAAAGAATTCTGAAGCCGTTGTCGAAATGTACCAGAAAAAGATAGAAGAAATGAGGGGTGTTGTAGCTGTGTTTGAGAAGAAGATGGCAGATATGAAAGTGGTGGTAAACGGTTGTGAAAAAGAAGCCAATGATTGTTTGAGTGAGCTATGATTCCTGAAAAATGCATTTGTTTGTGGGTTTTGTGTGATTGTTTTGAATTATTATTTCATGGCATAGTTATGTTAAGAAGTCAGAAGTTAGCAAGATGATTAGATGTGTGTGTTTTGCAAAGAATTCTGGCTTTATCTAATGTTGAAGTTTAAATTTCATATTACACAAAGCGGTAAAGCAGAAATACAAGCTACATACCAAATATCCAATCTTATGTTACCGAATACCAAATTAGATTGTATATGTTGCCAGATAAAAAAAATTACAATAGCAACACCTAATTGAAACCGCATCAGCACCACCTGTCCAAAAATCCGCATCAGCAGCACTTGTCCAAAAAACTGACATTACCATGACGTCCTACAAAACCTCACGTCTACAAAACCATCAGCAACACCATCACAAGTTAGCTACAATACCATCACAATACCATCACAAGTCCATCACAAATTAGCTACAATACCATCACAATACCATCACAATACAATAAAATACTTGAATGGCTTAATCAGTAGCAAGAGATATTTGTGTTGGCTGACTTTGACTTGGTCCTTCACCAACATCAAGAGAAATTGAGTCCGCCACTTCAGTTGATCTTTTCCTCTTATAAACATTTCTAGGCTTCTTAGGAACTCCCACATTAGAACACGCAGCAGAGTTATGTCCATTAAATCCACACCGAGAGCAATGAACTATCTTCAAATGTTGGCTCAACTTCTTTCCCTTAGTTATGGACTTCTTCCGTTTCTCAGGCTTCGTTCTCCGACCTTTATTGACCTCTCTAGGTGGTGCTTGAAGTCTGCTTGCACTTGAACTTCCCTAGAACTTTAAACCTTCAACCTGAGTGATTGAATCACTATATTGCTCCCGCCAAGTACTAGTCAAGTAGCACTCTGCCACATAATCCTCTGCATCATATTTCTTATCCGTGAAAACCTTCAACGCATGACGGCAAGGAATTCCTGTCAAATCTCATTTCCTACAGCTGCATGTCTTCTCCAAGATGTTGACTGTGTATGCAGTCCCTTTCTCAGACAATTCAAAGGTCCCATTAGGTCCAGGGAGTCTTTTGCACCATTTCACTGTAGACGTGTCTTGCACAAGTTTTATGCTCCACCGATGGTAATTCTAATTCAGCTGCTTTAAGCAATCCCTGAAATCCGCAGCCAAGTCATAACATAAAAAATCAACAGCCAACGCATACTTAAACTCCAACTCCTACTTAAAAAATCAACAGCCATGTCCTACTTAAAAAATCAACAGCCAAGTCCTATTTAAAAGTTCAATTCCGTCTCCTACATAAAAGTTCAATTCCATCACTTACATAAAAGTTCAGTTCCATCACCTACCTAAAAGTTCAATTCCTACATAAAAAATGTTACTTACTTTCTGTTTATCAGAAATGAGTGTAAACCCGTCACCATCTTTAAGTTCCAAATCGCTTTTGAGCCTTTGGATGAACCAACGCCAACTATCAGTGTTCTCCACCTTCACAACAGCCCACGCTATAGGATATATTTGGTTGTTAGCGTCTCTTCCAATTGCTGCAAGCAGTTGTCCTTTCGTAGTGGACTTGAGAAAGCAACCGTTTATCCCAAATATTGGTCGACAGTGTTGAAGCCATGTAGTCCGGAGTGCTTTAAAACAGACGTAGATGCTGTCAAATACTTCAATGCCGTCATCTGTAATGGCTGTGATCAAAGCCACAGTCGATCCCAGATTTTTTCTATTGGTATAATGCGAGCATCTAGTTAGTTGAAAACATACTACAAAGCAATTGAATTATAAATTTGAAAACTTACTGAAGAATGTGGTCTCGGTAGTCTTTGATCCTCTCATATTGCTCATCAAATTCTCTGTAGATGGTTTCCAATGCTCTCTTCCTTGCTTTTCTACTAATACCATGCGTTACAACTTAGTTTTAACGCTCCTGAATTAGTGCTTGAATGGCTCTAGGCATTAAACAACTATCATTCCTAATGTCATTGATCAACAAATCCGCAATCACGTTTTCTGTCAGCAGCTTACAATCGCCGTCGGGTGAACAACTATGCTTTTCTTGATACGTCTTCACCATCCACATCCCCAACGATTCTTCAAAAGAACAATATATCCTCTAGTTGCAAGGAACTTGACCTTTGATAGTACATCTAGCCTCGCTTTTCTCACTGCCCTATCTTGTGTATCTAATATTCCATCCTCCTTTCAATGCGTATTCTAAGACAACTTCTTTAAACTCCACAACACTCTCAAACACTTGCATTAGCTTAAGCTCCCCACTTCCCCTTCTCCATCTCTCTACTGGTATGCCATTCTGTTCATCTTCAGCATCGGATGTAGGAGAAGTATCCTGATGAAGATCATTCTCTTCCTCCTCATCAACAAAGCCTGCCACAATAGCTTCAACACGTGAAGCTTGGTTAAAATCATCACCATTCTCTTCTGCATTATTCGCATCGTTGGCTGGTCTACTCCCACTGCCTGTGTTTTCACCTTCTTCTTCTTCGTTAATTATGAGCATCTTCAGGCTCCATGTAAATCTCAATAGCCCTTGTCCATGCTGCAGCTTTACACATATTTTGGAAGTTTGGTGAACCATCACACAAAATCTTCAAGTCCTTCAGTTCTTCAAAAGGCAGCTTATACCAAATCCTTTGCCCATACAAATCAACTACGCTTGCTGCCATTAGCAATTGAGGAGCTGTTTGAAGCAAAAAGGGTTTCACCACCGACATACACAACTTCTCCTTCCCGAGTCTCAAATTTCCTATTGTAAGCGACACTGAAATTACAGTCGCTTTCCAAGCCGAAAACACAATTACAAACACGAAAATTCAGTAAATTTAACACATACATGTTCACTCAGGAATTTCATCGAACAGATTGTGTGCATAATGCACAAACTCTATCTACTTCAATGCATGAACATTCACGAGCTTATAAACCTAAAATACTACCCGAAATCAACCAAGATATACATCTAACACTATGTATTACTCAACTAAGACTACAAATTTTCAAAGAAAAATTACCTCATTCTCACGTTATTCCTCCTGAACCAACGAAAATGTTGAACTTTCGCCGAATTCCCTCTCCTTCTCTATCTAATTGCAGGTAATTCTCGGGAGATTTGGATTCGTGCATGCAATTCATCGCCGAAATCCCTCACTTTCAGCCTTTGTCTCTGAAACTCTCAGTTTAGAACGACATGAGAAGGAGAGAAAGAACCCAAAAATCATAAGGAGATAAAGAAAAAAACGGTGTCGTTTTGTCCTTTTTCAAACCGTTTTAAACGCCAAACGACACCGTTTTGTTCCTATTTTTCTGAGAAAAAAATTGAACTAAAAACGGTGTCGTTTTGATTAATTTTTTTTTCAAAATTTTTAAAACGAAAACGACGCCGTATTGTTTCAATATTTCTGAGAAAAAAATAGGGTGAAAAAGACACCGTTTTCATTAATCAAGCCACGTCAGCGCCAGATCATCGATGTTTAACGGTGTAATGACGGAGTTAATGGAGATGTATGTTTTAGCCGAATTTATATTTTACAGGTATGTAGTTTAAAATTTCATCTCGATGATGTATAGTTTCGCACAGATTGTACATTTATGTCCGGACCGTTGGGACGAATGCAGGTATGAGTTCGCCGATTTTTCTGTACATGTGGGTACTTGCGTTGTGTGTAGCTGGGCTGGACGGAAGCTAAAAGCTTCTCATAGGAGGGCTTATCGAGCTACATATAAGTGTGAAGCCTCATCTTCCTGAAATACCAAATCACATCCTCCATGGTACCAATACACATTGTTGGTTTGATTTTCAACATCTCCAACTGAGCGAGGTAGTAAGCTTGTGGTTTCATCGGCCTTGGAGGAGGAGGCGATTGTTCTCGAGGAGGAGGAGTAAGTTCTTTAGGTGCTCTATACTCGCGGTGAGTTTCTATTGTGAACAGTGATCAATGAACACGCTAAGAATTCAATTTCTTTTGGTTCTTCCTCGGGTACTCGATTGACTCTCTCTTGCTGTGGTAAAGAGAGTTCCAAGGTTCTCCTTGTACCACATTGGTTCCATGTCGCTTACGATTCTTGGAACATATTTCATGGGTTCTATCGAAATCAATTTCACCTACAATATAAGGTGAAAACTCGACCAAAGATGTGAATTTATTGCATTGTTAAAGTCTCAATGTTCAAAGATACATTAGTTGAGTATCAAGAAATATAAAACAATCACAAAGAAACAAGGCATAAGCATAAGAGTAGCATCTAGATATTCATGGTTGATTTTGGGATTTATCATTACTCTCCAAATTTTGGATCCTGAAATGCTTGAAGAGGACATTCTTTAATAAGAGGAACTAAATGGAGAAACATGACTATAATAGGCATTATGGGTTTCTAAATGTCGATGGACAAGTATATCTGAATTGGTTTCTCATTATTTTGAGAGAAAACTCAAATCTACCTTCTAAAAACCAAAAATTGGAATTGGATCTTGAAAATAATCTTCAATAGATCCTAAATATATTTTTTTGTTTCCGAAATGCTTAAGGAGGATTTGTTTTGAATAAGAGTAACAAAATTGAGGGACATGACTAGAAAGAAGCATCATTAGCTTCCAAGTATCAGTGGACAAGAATATGTTAGTTAGTTTTTTATTCATTTGGGAGACAACTCAAATCTACTATCTAAAATACCAAACATTGGAATTTAATCTTTGAAAAGAGTCTTCTACAGATCCTAAATGGAGATTTAGATCCCAAAATGCTTAAATATGAATTTTTGAATAAGACAAACTAAATGGAAAGAAATAACTAGAAAGAGGCATTAAAGACTTCTATTGTCGATGTACAAGCATATACTAATTTGTTTCTCATTCTTTTGGTAGATAACTCAAATATAACTACTAGATGACCAAAAATTGGATTTTGAACTTGAAAAAACTCTTCTACAGATCGGTAATGGAGTTTTGGATTCTGAAATGCTTAAAGATGATTTTTTGAATAAGACGAACTAAATGGAGGGACATTGACTAAAAATAAACATTATAAGCTTCTAAATGTGGATGGATAAGTATATCTTAGTTGGATTTACATTCTTTTGAGAGACAACTCAAACCTACCATCTCAAAGATCAAAAATGGAAAATAGATCTTGAAAAGAGTCTTTTATGGATCCTAAATAGAATGTTGGATCCCGAAATACTTAAAGAGTACTTTTACGAATAAGACCAACTAAATGGAGGGACTCGATTAGAAATAGGAATTAGAGGCTTGTAAATGTGGATGGAGAAGCAAATCTTAGTTGGTTTCTCATTCTTTCCGGAGACAAATCAAATATACCATCTAAAAAACACTAAATGAGAATTTGATCTTGAAAAGAATCTTATAAAGATCCAAAATGGATTTTTGGATTCTGAGATGCAGAAAGAGATTTTGTTTAACAAGAAGAACTAAATGGATCGACATGACTATAATCACGCATTATTATCTTCTAAATGTTGATGGAAAGGCATATCTTAGTTGATTACTCCTTCAGGTGGGAGAAAAGTCAAATCTATCTTTTAAAATATCAAAAATGGTAATTTGATCGTGAAAAGAGTCTTCTCTAGATCCGCAATGGAGTTATGGATTCAAAATGCTTTAAGAGGACTTTTTATGAATAAGACGAACTAAATGGAGGCACTTGACTATAAAGAGGCATTAGGAGCTTCTAAATGTAAATATACGAGCATATCTTAGTGGGGGTTCACATTCATTTGGGAGAAAACTAAAATATACCTTTTTAAAATCGAGAAATTGGGATTTTATGTTTAAAAGAGTCATCTAAAGAACTGAAATGGGGTTTTGGATCCCAAAATGCATAACCCAATATTTGTTTTTAATAAGAAAAACTCAATGGATGGAAATGACTAGAATGAGGCTTTAGAAGCTTCTAAATGTCAAATAACAGGTATACCTTAATTTTTTCTCATTCTTTTGGGAGATAACTCAGATCTAACTACCAGATGGCCAAAAATTGGAATTTGGTCTTGAAATTAGTCTTCTGCATATCATAAATAGAGTTTTCGATCCTGAAATGCTTAAAGAGGACTTTTTGAATAAGACAAACTAAATGGAGGGACATGACTAGAAATAGAAAATAGGGGCTTATAAATATTGATTGACAAGTATTCTTATAGATGGAGTTTTAGATCTCAATATTCTTATAGATGAATTTTTTGAATAAGACGAACTAAATGGACGAAAATAACTAGAAAGAAGCATTAGAGGCTTCTAAATGTCGATGAACATGCAAATCTTAATTCATTTCTCTTCATTTTGGGAGATAGCTAAAATCTAAACTACTAGATGACCAACAATAGAAATTTGATCTTGAAAAGAATCTTCTACGGATCGAAGTTGGAGTTTTGGATACCAAAATACTTAAAGAGGACCTTTTAAAACAAAACAAACTAAATTGAGGGACATGACTTGAAAACGTGATTTGGGGCTTCTAAATATCGGTGGACAAGCATATCGTAGTTGGTTTCTCATTCTTTTGGAAGACAACTCAAAACTAACATCTAAAAGACCAAAAAAAATTTTGATTTTGAAACGAGTCTTCTATGGATCCTAAATGGAGTGTAGGATCCCAAAATACTTAGAGAAGGACGTTTCTGAATAAGACAAACTAAATGGAGGGACAGGACTATAAATAGGAATAAGGGGTTATAAATGTCGATGAACAAGCAAATCTTAGTTGGTTTCTCCTTGTGTCTAGAGACAAATCATATCTACCACCTAAAAGAAAAACAAATGGGAATATGATCTTGAAAATAGTTTACTATGGATCATAAAAGAAGTTTTAGAACCTGAAATGTTATAGGGGACAATTGTTTTAATAAGATGAACTAAATGGTCCGATATGACTAGAAAGAAGCATTAGGGATTTATAAATAATGTTGATGGACATGCACATTTTTATTAGTTTCTAATTCTTTGGGGCAAAAACTCAAACCTACTTTCTAAAACACCAAAGATTGAAAATTGATCTTAAAATAGTCTTATACAGATCCGCAATGGAGATTTGGATCCAAAATGCTTTAAGATGAATTTTTTTTAATAAGACAAACTAAATTGAGGGATACGACTACAAAAGACGCTGTATGAGCTGCTAAATATCGATAGACAAGTATATCTTAATAAAAATTGGAATTTTATATTAAAAAATTCCTCTAAAGATCCGAAATGGATAGACAGAATATTTTTTCAATCAGACATACTAAATAAATCAACGAAAATAGAATGGCGCACTATAGGCTTTTAAATTTCGATGGACAAGCATATCTTAGTTGTTTTCTTATTGTTTTGGGGGAAAACTTAAAATGTCCCTTCTAAAAGACAAAAAAATCGAATTTGATATTGAAAAGAGTCTTCCTCAGATCCTAAATGGAGTTTTGGATCCCAAAATTTTTAAAGATGATAGTTTTTTAATTAGACTGACTAAATGGAGGGACATGACTAGAAAGAAGTGTTAAAGGCTTTAAATGTCTGTGAACAAGCATATGTTAAAAAAATTTCTCATTCTTTTGGGAGATAACTCAAATCTAACTACTAGATGGCCAGAAATTGTAATTTGATCTTGAAAAAAAGTCTTCTACAAATCATAAATGGAGTTTCAGATCCTAAATGCTTAAAGAGGATTTTTTTGAATAAGAAAAACTAAATTGAGGGACGTGACTAGAAAGAGGCATTAGAGGCTTTTAAATGTCGATGGACAAGCTTATCTTAATTGGTTTCTCATTCTTTTGGTATAAAATTTAAATCTACCTTCTAAAAGACCAAAAAATTGAATTTGTCTGGAAATGAGTCTTCTATGGATTATAAATGGATTTTTAGATTCTAAATTCTGATGAACAAACATATCTTAATTTTTTTCTCTTTATTTTGGGAGATAATTCAAACCGCATTGGAAACAGAGTTTTTGGGTTTTGCTGGGTCTGACGCTAGACCTACAATAACTACAATATCTTTTGACTTGACCCCGGCTCGTAAGCAGCTTCGGTTTGATAAGAGGCTTATTCAGTTATCCGAGTTTGAAAAATATGTCTCAAAGAGGTAGAACTCATTGCGGTTAGGGGCTACTTATTCAATTTCTGATCAGATTAGGGAATGCAGACATTGTCTCTCTCTTTGTTGGCGTAACTCGAACTTAAATTCTGCCCGACGTATTGCAGGGTTCCAACAGGAATTATATGTTGCTATGATGTCTGGTCGACCTAAGAGCTCATGTCCTGCTTAAGAAACCAGTTACTTGCTGTGTATAAAGATGAGTAGACCTATTGGCTCCAGAAGAATCGAAATTCTTGGCTTGCTGGTGGAGGCATGAATACAGCTTTTTATCACACATGTACTTAACTGAGATACACTAGAAAGTTGATTCTTTCTATTTAAGACGAGGCAGGCAACTCATACAGATGAGATCTTCAGACTGGGGATCACGCTGTAGATTTTTTCAAGAAGATTAATTCAAGTAACAAGCATCCGAATCAAGAACAACTCTTCTCTGGTTTTCATGGAAGAGTAACATACGACATTAATAAAGCTTTGATACAGGAATTCTCGGACGAGGAAATTCATGCGGCAAATCTTTCCATTGGAGATGATAAAAGACCTGGACCAGACATATATGGTAAATATATACTTTCTGAGGTTCGGAAATTTTTTCATACGAAAATCATGAAACCCAGGGATTAATCATACCAACATATGCATGATTCCGAAGATTACCAACCTATGCACACTCTCTGACTACAGACCTATCGGCCTTTGTAATGTTGTCTATAAAATTATTTCCAAGCTTCTTGTGTTCCGCCTTAAAAGGTCTATGGATTTTATTGTTTTCCAATCTGCCTTTATACTTGGGAGGATGACTTCAAAAAACGTTTGATTGTTAATGAAGTACTGCATTCGCTGAAATCACGCAACAGGGTCTCTAAATCGTAATGGATATTAAAACCTACGTTAACAAGGCTTATGATCGCGTGGAATCAAACCGATTAACCGTAACCCACATGGTCACATTATTCTGGAGAGAGGATTGAGACAGGGTGATCCACTTTCTCCATACTTATTTATTCTGTATGCAGATGCTATTAGTCATCTGCTGCAGAGAAACACTAACTCGAGTAAGATCAGAGGTATCAAGTTTGGTAATGGTTTTCCATCAATTACTCATCTACTCTTCGCTGATGACTCGTTGTTCTTCATACAAGCTAACCAACGTAACTGCCGAGCTCTGAAGGAGATTTTTTTATGTTTATGAAGGATGTTCAGGTCAAATGATTAATCCGAATAAATCAAAAACTACGTTTGAACCAAACGTGCCTGGGTCTTCAGAATAGACTCAAAGGAATCCTAGGAATTTATAGACAACGCGGTCGAGGCAAATATTCGGGGCGAACTCAACAATTTGGCCCAAAAAAAGCAACCATGTTTAATGCCATTGTTGAGAGGGTGAAGAGCAGAACTCCAGGTTGGACGGCCAAGTTCCTATCCAAAGCCGGTAAGGAAGTGATGCTCAAGTATGTGGCTCTTTCAATGCCGGTTTATTCTATGTACTGTTTCGAAATACCCCAACAAGTTGTTGATGAAATTACGACCATTTTAAGACGCTTTTCGTGGGATAAACAAGTAGATAAAAGAAGTATTTCATTGGTTTCATGGCGGAAATTGCAGCTACCTAAAAACAGGGGAGAACTAAGATTTCAGAGATTTGTAAAAGTTAAATGATGCTTTATTAGCAAAACAAGCTTGGCGTTTGTTCAAACATCCTAATTCCATGTTTGGGAGATATTTAAAAGCAAATAATTTGGGGATACGATTTTTCAAGCAACTCAAAGCGAGTTCAGTCCTATGGTTGGTTGTCTATTCTACAAGGTTTGACCCTTTTAAAACAGGGGATATATTTTAATGGTTGAGAAGGAGACTCTATCAGAGTTTTTCAAGACAATTGGATCTCCTCCTCGACCAGCTTTGGGAAATACTCTAAGTCACTCGCTTCGGGTTTGTGATCTCATTTCTCATGTGTGATCTTCATGCCATTGGAATGATTACCCCTTGTTTACTCACTTACATGCAGATGATATACATGTAGTTAAATCGTTATATCTATCCCAGCAGAGAAAGGAAGACTCTTTGTTCTGGTCTTTCAATAAGGATGGTGGATACTCTGTTTGTTCAGGATACAGATTGGCTTTGGCTCCTAGTCCATTTACGGCCCAGAGACAACCTCCACGTGGTGATCCAGAGCGTAAGCAAAGGGTTCCTATTTTGCTAAAGTTAAGGTATTTCTTATGGAGGATCTTATCGAAATCCATACCGACGGCTACTCCTTCCTATCACGGGGAGTAGTCCTGAATACTACCTGCCAACGTTGCAAGTTGGGGGAGGGATCTATTAACATCTATTCTTCACTTGCCCTTTCTCGTTGTTGGCTTGGCATTGTGCAAATCTTCCGATATCTTCTTTAATTGCTCTTTCAATGAATACAAAACATAACATTAAGAGTATTATGGATGGGATAGGAAATGATTCTATAACTCCGGCACAACAATTATTTCCTTCTGGATCCTTGGCGAAAATGGATGTCTCGTAACAAGCTTATTTTTCAATAATGAACAGTGGATCCATCGGGTGATGTAGTACACTCTAGAGCTGAGTTTCAAAAATGGCTTCATGCCAATGCGGGAAACATCATATTGCCATTATTTGGAAACACACAACCACGCTCTTCATATTCCCCTCCTCCTAGTAAACTTAAGTGCAATTTTGATGCTGTTTTTAACCAAACATCTGGGAAATTTTTTGGTGGGTGGATTGTTTGTGATCATTTAGGAGAAGCTCTGTTTTGGGGCTCTGTCGAACTTTGGTTTAGCTCCATCACTGTTGGATGCAGCAGGTAAAACTCTCTTAATGTCCATGCAATCCTATATCATGGGGCTGAGGGAGATTATTTTCGAAGGAGATACTGCAGTTCTGATTCGCAACTTGAAGGGTCTCACAAAAAACTGGACGATACATGTTATCTGCGTGGACATCGATTCGTGAACAGCATAAATTGGTTTGGCCCAATTTCTAGTAACTCCTCGTTCTTGTAATACCGCGGTTCATCTCCTTGCTCAGTTTAAACCTTTCTCATATTACTCTGATACAATTGTTAAACCTACATGGTTGTCTCAAGCCTTGCTACTGACTCTGTAAAATTTTTACGTTAATGCAATTAGTTTCTTTGCCCGAAAAAAAAGAACTAAAATCTTACAACTCGATGTTCAAAATTCGAATATTGATCTTGAAAAGAGTATTCTATAGATCCTAAATGGAGTTTTGAAAACCAAAATACTTAAAGAGGACTTTTTCGAATAAAACGAAAAACTGGAGGGACATGACTAGATAGAGTCATTTTGGGCTTCTAAATGTCGATGAACATGAATATCTTAGTTGGTTTCTCATTTTCTTGGAAGACATCTCAAAACTATTATCTAAAAGAGTAAAAATGGACATTTGATCTTGAAAAGATTCTTTTATGAATACTAAATGGAGAGTTGGAACCCATAATATTTATATAGGACTTTTTGAATAAAAAGAACTAAACAGAGAGACATGACTAGATATAGGGGTTATAAATGTTGATGAACATATGTATCTTAGTTGGTCATTTTTTCCGGAGGATATAAAAACTACCACCTAAAAGACAAAAAAGTGGGAATTTGATATTGAAAAAACTACCACTTGGTTTCTCATTCATTTGTGAGACAACTAAAATCTACCATCTAAAAGACCAAAAATTTGAATTTGATCTTTGAAAAGAGTCTTCTATAATTCCTAAATAGATTTTTAGATCCCAAAATGCTTGTAGGTAACTTTTTTTCAATAAGACGAACTAAGTAGACAACAATAACTAGAAAGAGGCATTAGAGGATCTAAACGTTGATGAACAATCATATCTTAATTTGTTTCTCAATCTTTTGGGAGAAAAGTCAAATATAACTACTAGATGACCAAAAATAGAAACTTGATATTGAAAGGAGTCTTCTTCAGATTTTCAATGGAGTTTTGGAACCCGAAATGCTTAAAGATGATTTTAAAAAAAATTAGACTAAACTAAATGTAGGGACATAACTAGAAGAGGCATTGGATGATTCTAAATGTCGATGAACCAGCATATCTTTATTTGTTTCTCATTATTTTGAGAGATAATTCAGAATCTAACTATCGATGACCAAAAATCAAATTTTGATCTTAAGAAGTGTAATCTATGGATCCTAAATGGAGTTTTGGATATAAAAAAACTTAAAGAGGATTTTTTTGAATAAAAAAACTAAATGGAGGGACATGACTAAATAAAGTCATTTGGGGCTTCTAAAGATCGATGGACAAGCATATCAGAGTTGGCTTCTCATTCTTTCCGGAGACGAATCATATGTACCAGCTAAAAGCAAAAACTGAGAATTTGATCTTGAATAGAGTTTTAGGACTCGAAATGCTTAAAAGGGACGTGTTTTTAATAAGAAGAACTGACTGGTGGGACATGACTAGAAAGAGGCATTAGGGATTTTGAGATGTTGATGGACAAGTTTATCTTAATTAGTTTCTCAATATTTTGGAGAACACTCAAATCTACCTTCTAAAATACGAAAACCTAAAATTTGATCTTGAAAAAATGCTTCTAATGATCCACAATGGAGTTTTAGATCTTGAAATGCTGAAAGAGGATGGTTTATTTAAATTAGATGAACGAAATTGAGGTATATGACTAGAGAGAGGCATTAGGGATTTCTAAATTTTGATCGATAAGCATATCTTAATTGGTGTCTCATACTACGGAAAGCTAGTCGATATCATTCAACTAAACTACTACGAAAAATTCAGAGTAGTTTTATTCAAGTGTAAATGGGCAGATACTCGTGACAACTGTGGGTTCAAAAGAGACAATCTTGGTCATAATATGGTGAACTTTGCTCGTATAATACACAGTGGTGATGGCGCAGAAGATGAGCCATTTGTATTGGCTTCTCAAGCAAAAATGGTGTATTATGTAGAAGACCCGAGTGAGAATGGTTGGAATGTAGCAGTGCATATCCAACCTAAAGACTTTTATGATGTGGGAGATTGTGAAATGGCTGATGATAGATCACTTCTCTCGGATGAAGTACCCGAATTGCAGCTAGTTAGAGATATTCTGGAGGAAGACTAATTTTCTATGTTTAGGCTTTGTCACTAATTACGATCATTATCTTAATTTATTTCTTGATTTAGCTTTGGTTGCTCCTGTTTTTGTTTGGTAATATTTAAAATATTATCAATTCTGGATTTTTCAAAGTATTTTATTGCTTTAGCTTTGTTTTAGTTGTTTTTCGTTTTCAATCGTTTATGGGTTTTACTATTTAGACTAACATTCCAGGTTCTTTTAGATAAGATGGATAACTATGATTCTGATCATGTTGAGGAGACACAAGATGGAGAAGAGAATGGAAATAATTCTCACCATGGGGAGAATCTTCAAAATACAACATCGTCTATGTATACACAGGGACGTGAGAGAGGAAAGTGGATTGTTAAGGTTATTGGTAAGTAGAGCAACATAAATTCTATGCTGATACAAAATAAAAGTTAATAACTACATATTTTCTTGCAGGTTCTAATGGAGACGTAACGGAAGAGCGTCTAACTGCACAAGATATATGGGGAATGGAGAATCGCAAAGGCATTCTTGACTTGGGTCCAACATCCTGTAAGGCAGAAGTAAGGAGCTTAAGGAATCAAGTTCAGGATTTAGAAGATAAATTGGAGAAGATGAAGGATCTTCTAAATCAACTTGTTAGCTCCAATTGCAATTGAGAAGGTCAATATAATCGTATATGTGTGTTTTGATAAACTGAAGTTGACCATCACTCATATGTTTGATTATGTAATTCAAGGACTAAGGCTAGAAGGGAGATGTGTGGATGGGCATGAAAGCAAGCTTGGTGAAGGTCTTTTATCTAGTTCAAGTAGTTAGTTTAAAAACAATGAATTCTTTAAAGAAAGTAGTATTAGATAAGTCTACGTGAGTTTGTATGAATTGCAAGACATGTTTTTATATTATTTATTTTGTTATATTTAAAATTATATATATCTTATCTTAATTTTAGCAAACAATATCAAATATAATAAATGCGGTAAAATAATATATTTATATATTAAATAAAATATTTTATTCTGTATAAAGTATAGTGTAATTTTTAAGAAGTGATGCTAATGACATATTAATTAGCATCGATTGTTATTTGATGCAAATTTAGAGATTTAACGTCGTTTATATCAATTGACATTAAATATATGCTTAGCGTCATTTATAAATATTGATGCAAACTAATTTTTTAGTGTCACTTCAAAAGTGACGTTATACATAGGAATAGATACGTTTGAGAAAACGATGTTAAGAAAATAAAAGTGACGTTAAATTATAATTATAACGTCATTTTGAAAAGTGATGCAAAATTTTTTTAGCTTCACTGGATCTAGTGTCGGTTTTATAAATGACTCTATAACTCTCACATTATTTTAAAAGCAACTCTAAACTTAATAAAAACGATGTTATTAATAGTGTTTTTTGTAGTGTGAAAGACAAGAAAATAGGAATTTGATCTTGAAAATCTGCAATGGAGTTTTGGATTTGAAATTCTTTAAGAGGAGTTTTGTTAAATAAGACCAACGAAATTGAGGGTCATGAATATATAGAGGTATTAGGAGCTTTGAAATGTCTCTAGACAAGCATATCTAAATAAGGTGCACATTAATTTGGGAGAAATTTAAATCAACCTTCTTAAGAACGAAAAATTGGAATTTTATATTGAAAAAGAGTCTTCTAAAGAGAAACACAATTCTACGCACCTAGATGACCAAAAATAGAAATTTGATATTGAAAATAGATCTAAATAGATTAGAAACATCTATGTATATCCCAAAATGTTTAGAACATACTTTTGTTGAATAAGATGAATCGAGTAGAGGACTTCTAAATAAATTATGAGGAGCAAATGTTACATGGTTCTCATTCCTTTGGAGAAAACTTAAATATGCCCATCTAAATCAGAAAAAGTAAGAATTTGATCCTCAAAGAGATCTAAACGTATTCAAAACAGAATTTTAAATCCCAAAATGCTTAGAACCTATTTTATCCAAGAACAAAATCAAATAGAGCGATATATCTAGAAATAGGTGTTAGGGACTTCTATCTGAATGATGATAAGTCTATGTTATTTTTTCTCATTCTTTAGGGGAAAACTCAAATTTACCCAATCTACATGACCAATAATTAGAATTTGATACTGAAATGCTAAATGGATCTGAAATAAAACTTTATAACTGAAGATGATTACGATAAACTTTTACTTAGGCTTTAGAGGATTCTAAATGTATAATGAGAAGATTTTGTTACTTCTTATTCAATCCTAGGGAGAAACACAAATCTAACCACCTTGATGACAAAAAAATGGGAATTTGACCTTTAAAATAGATCTAAACATATCAGAACAGAACCACATATCCCAACATCATTAGCACATACTTTTGATGAATAAGGCAAACTAAGTTGAGTGATATGAGTTAAAATAGGCTTTAGGGACTTCAAAATGAATATTGAGAAGCATATGTTACTTGTTTCTCATTCCTCAGAAGAAAACTTAAAGTTGTCAATCTACATAAAAAAAAATGGGAATTTGATCGTGAAAAGAGAACTAAACGAATTCAAAGCAAAATTTAAAATTGCAAAATGTTTATAATTTATTTTACATAACAAGACAAATCAAGTACAGCGATATTAATGGAGATAGGCTTTAGATTTTCAAAATGATTAATGAGGAGCCTATGTTACTTGTTTCTCATTCCTTAGAAAAAAACTTTAATATGCCCATGTACCTGAGAAAAAAAGGGAATTTAATCCTGAAAAGAGAACTAAATGGATTCAAAACAAAATTTCATATCCAAAATGCTTAGAACGTACTTTGTTCAATAAGACGTATCAAATAGAAATATGCTTTTGGGCCTTCTAACTGTAGAATGAAAATTATTTATTAGTAGTTTCTCATTCCTTGGGATTAACCTTGAATCTACTTGATCTACATGATCCAAAATTGGAATTTGATCCTAGAAAGAGTTCTACATGGATCCGAAACAAAACTTCATATCTCAAAATGCATAGAACGGATTTTTATTGAATAAGACGAATCAAGTGGCGTGATGTTACTAAAAATACGCTATAAATGTATTATTAGAATCATTTGTTACTTCTTTCACATTCATAGGGAGATCCACAAAATCTAACCACCTAGATGATCAAAAATTGGAATTCGATCCTGAACAGAGATCTACACGGAACAAAAACATAACTGTATATCCCAATATGCTTAGAAAACATACTGTTTTTGAATAAGTTGAATCAAAAGTAGAGTGATATGACTTGAAATAGGTTTTAGTGACGTCGAAATGAATAATAAGCATATGGTACTTGTTTTTAATTCCATGGAGAAAGCTTAAATATGTCCATTAAATGAGAAAAATTGGAATTTGATCATAAAAAAGATCTAAATCGATTCAGTACATAATTTTATACCCCAGATGTTTTGGAACACAGTTTATTTAATAAGACGAACCAAGTAGAGCAGTATGACTAGAAATATAATTTAGGGGCTCCTAAGTATACAATGAAAAACATTTGTTACTATTTTCTCATTCCTTCGTAGAAAACTCAAATCTACATGATCCCAATTGGAAGTTGATCCTGAAAAAGGGTCCTACACGGATCCAAAACAAAATTTTATATCTTAAACTGCATAAGATGAACTTTTATTGAATAAGACGAATCACGTGGCGCGATGGTACTAAAAATACGCTTTAGAGGTTTCTATATGCATAATAAAAGCATTTCTTATTCTTTTTTCTCATTTCTTGGGAGGGGGGGGAGCACAAAAAATTGGCTTTTCGGCCTTCCAAGTGTATAATGTGAACCACTTTTTACTTGTATCACATATTTAAGAAGAAACACAAATCTGCCCACTAAGATGACAAAAAATGAGAATTTGATCTTCAAAAGATGTCTAAATAGATCAGAAACCGAACATTATATCCCAAAATACATTAAACATACTTTTGTTTCATAAGATGTATTAAGTAGAGTGATATGACATGAAATAAGGTTTAGAGACTTCTAAATGAATAGTGAGGAGCAAATGTTACTTGTTTCTCATTTCTTAGGAGAAAACTTAAGTATGCCCCATCTACATGAAAAAAATCAAAATTTTATCCAGAACAGAGATCTAAACGGATTCAAAACAGAATTTTATATCTCAAAATGCATAGACTGTAGTATATTCCATAAGTGAATCAAGTAGAGCAATATGTCTAGAAATAGGCATCAGGGGATTTTAAGACAATAATGATAAGCGCATGTTAAAGTCCAAGTGTCTCGCAAAGCTGCGGGATGGTCAAAGAGTAAGATCAACTACCAATAGTGCAAGAGAGAGTACCATCTTGTACCCGTGGGTACTTGCGTTGAGTTTAGCTGAGCTGGACTGAAGCTAAAATCTTCTCATAGGAGGGCATATCGAGCTCCATATAAGTGTGAAGCCTCAGCTTGTTCAAATACAAAATCACATCCTCCGTGATACCAATTCACATTGTTGGTTTGATTTTCAAGATCTCCAAGTGAGCGAGGTAGTAAAATTGTGGGTTCATCGGCCTTGGAGGAGGAGGCGATTGTTCTCGAGGAGGAGGAGTAAGTTCTTTAGGTGCTCTATATTCGTGGCAAGTTTCTATTGTGAACATTCAGTTATTGATGAACACACTGAGAATTAAATTTTCTTTTGGTTCTTCCTCGTGTACTCGATTGACTTTCTCTTGCTGTTGTACCACATTGGTCCCATGTTCTCACGATGCTTGGAACATATTTCATTGGTTCTGTCGATATCAATTTCACCTACAAAATAAGGTGAAAACTCGACCAAAGATGTGAATTTTTTGCATTGTTAAAGTCTCAATGTTCAAAGATACATTAGATGAGTATCAAGAGCTTAGAACAATTAAAAAGAAACAAGGCATAAGAGTAAGAGTAGCATCTAGATGTTCATGGTTGATTTTCGGATTTATGATTACTCTCCAAATTTTGGATCCTGAAATGCTTAAAGAGGACATTTTTTAATAAGAGGAACTAAATGGAGGAACATGACTATAAAGAGGCATTATGGGTTTCTAAATGTCGATGGACAAGTATATCTTAATTGGTTTCTTATTCTTTTGAGATAAAACTCAAATCTACCTTTTAAAGACCAAAAATTGGAATTTGATCTTGAAAAGAGTCTTGTACAGATATGCAATGGAATTTTGGATCCAAAATACTTAAGGAGGTTGTTTTTTGGATAATATGAACAAAATAGAGGGACATGACCAGAAGGAGGAATTAGGAGCTTTAAGATATCGATAGACAAGCATATCATAATTGTGTTCACATTCGTTTGGGAGAAATCTAAAATCTACCTTCTTAAAAACCAAAAATTAATATTTGATTTAAAAGAGAATTTGCAGATCCGAAATGGCGTTTTGGAACCTAAGATGCATAAAGATATTTTTTTGAATAAGACGAACTAAATGGATTGGCATGACTAGAATGAAGAATTATTAGCTTCTAAATGTTGATGGACAAGCATATCATAGTTGGTTTCTCATTCTTTTGAGACAAAGGTTAAATCTATCTTCAAAAAGACCAAAAATTGAAATTGATGATGAAAAGGGTGTTCTATAGATCCACAATGGAGTTTTCGATCCAAAATGCTTTAAGAAGACATTTTCTGAATAAGACAAACTAAATAGAGGAACATAACTAAAAAAAGGCATTAGGAGCTTCTACATATGGATAGACAAGCATACCTTAATGGGGTTCACATTCATTTGGGAGAAA
The DNA here is from genome assembly GCA_000218505.1 of Schrenkiella parvula. Taxonomy (NCBI): domain Eukaryota; kingdom Viridiplantae; phylum Streptophyta; class Magnoliopsida; order Brassicales; family Brassicaceae; genus Schrenkiella; species Schrenkiella parvula. Next base: position 5,847,476 of record CM001190.1, read on the forward strand.
CCTAAAATTTATTTTCTTGAAAACGAAAAATGGAACTTTATATTTAAAAGAGCCTTCGAAACATCCAAAATAGAGTTTTGGATCCAAATGCATAAATAATAATTTTTTAATAAGACAAGCTAAATACATGTTCATGACTAGAATGAGATATTATTGGATTCTAAATTTTGATGCATAAGCATATCTTAGTTAGTTTCTCATTCTTTTTGGAGAAAACTCAAATCTACCTTCTAAAAGACTAAAAATTATAATTTGATCATCAAAATAGTCTCCAATAGATCCTAAATGGAGTTTTGGTTTCCAAAATGGTTAAGATGGATTTCTTTGAATAAGACTAACTAAATTGAGGGACATGACTAGAAAGGAGCATCATTAGCTTCTAAATATCAGTGGACAAGAATATCTTAATTAGTTTTTCATTCGTTTGGAAGACAACTCAAATCTACTATCTAAAAGACCAAACATTGGAATTGAATCTTTGAAAAGAGTCTTCTACAGATCCTAAATGGAGATTTAGATCCCAAAAATAAATGGAAAGAAATCATTAGAAAGAGGCATCAAAGAATTCTAAATGTCGACGAACAAGCATATACTATTTTGTTTCTCATTCTTTTGGAAGATAAGTCAAATCTAACTACTAGATGACCAAAAATTAGATTTTGAACTTGAAAAAAGTCTTCTATAGATCGTTAATGGAGTTTTGAATCCTGAAATGCTTAAAGAGGATTTTTTAATAAGACGAGCTAAATGGAGGGACATAACAAGAAACATACATTATGGGCTTCTAAATGTGGACGGACAACCATATCTTAGTTGGATTTACATTCTTTTGTGAGACAACTCAAGACTACCATCTGAAATATTAAAAATGGAAGTTTGATCTGGAAAAGAGTCTTTTATAAATCCTAATTGGAAATTTGGATCCCAAAATACTTAAAGAGTACTTTTATGAATAAGACCAAGTAAATGGGGGGACTATATTAGAAATAGGAATTAGACTTGTAAATGTCGATGGAGAAGGATATCTTAGTTGGTTTCTCATTCTTTCTGAAGAAAAATCAAATATACCATCTAAAAAATACAAAAATGGGAATTTGATCTTGAAAAAATTCTTCTACGATCCTGAATGGAAATCTACCTTCTAAAGACCAAAAATTGGAATTTGATCTTGAAAATAGTCTTGTACAGATATGCAATAAAGCTTAAGATCCGAAATTCTTAAAGAAGACGTTTATTGGATAAGGCGAACTAAATAGAGAGACATGAATAGAAAGATGAATTAGGAGCTTTACAATATCGATAAACAAGCATATCATATTGTGTTCACATTCGTTTCGGAAAAAAACCTAAATCTAACTTCTTAAAGACCAAAAATTAAAATTGATATTGAAAAGAGTCTTCTAAAGAATCCAAAATGGAGTTTTGGATTCCGAGATGCGTAAAGAATTGTTTTTTACAAGTACTACTAAATGGATTGATATGACTATAATGACGCATTATTAGTTTCTAGATGTTGATGGTCAGGCATATCTTATTTGGTTTCTCATTCTTTTGGGAGAAAAGTCAAATCTATCTTTTCAAAGACAAATAATGCTAATTTGATCGTGAAAATAGTCTCCTATAGATCCGCAGTGGAGTTATGGATTCAACATGCTTTAAGAGGACTTTTTCTGAATAAGACGAACTAAATGGAGGCAGTTGACTATAAAACGGCATTATGAGCTTTTAAATGTGGATAGACAACCATATCTTAGTGGGGGTTCACATTCATTTGGGGAAAAAACTAAAATCTACCTTCTTAAAATCGAGAAATTGGGATTTTATGTTTAAAAGAGTCTTCTAATGAACTGAAATGGGGTTTTGGATCCGAAAATGCATAACCAATATTTTTTTTTAATAAGAGAAACTAAATGGATGGACATGATTAGAATGAGGCGTTAGAAGCTTCTAAATGTCAAATAACAAGTATCACTTAATTTTTTCTCATTCTTTTGGGAGATAACTCAGATCTAACTACGTGATGGCCAAATATTGGAATTTCGTCTTGAAAATAGTCTTCTACATATCATAAATGGATTTTTTGATCCTGAAATGCTTAAATGAACTTTTTGAATAAGACGAACTAAATGGAGGGACATGACTAGAAATCTGAATTAGGGGCTTATAAATATCGATTGATAAGTATATCTTAGCTGGTTGTTATTCTTTTCTGAGACAAATCAAATATAACATCTAGAAGACAAAAAATGGGAATTTTAGATTCCGATATGCTTAAAGAAGATGAATTTCTTTTAATAAGACGAACTAAATGTTTATAGACAAGCATATGTTAATTGTGTTCACAATCGTTTGGGAGTAAATTAAAAATCTATTTTCTTAAAAATCATAAATTGGAATTTGATATTGAAAAGAGTATTCTACATATCTGAAACGGAGTTTTCAAACCGAAATGCATACATAATATATTTATTTTAATAAGACAAACTAAATGGACGAACAAGACTATAAAGAGGCATTATTGGCTTCTAAATGTCGATGAACAAGTATATCTTAGTTGGTTTCTCATTCTTTTGGGAGAAAACTCAAATCTACCTTTTAAATGACCAAACCTTGGAAATTGATCCTTAAAAGATCGTAAATGGAGTTTTGGATCCCGAAATTCTTAAAGATGATATTTTTTTAAATAAGATTAGGTCAACGGAGGGACATGACTAGAAACAGGCATTCTTGGCTTCTTAATGTTGGTAGACAAGCATATCTAAAATGAGTTCACATTCAATTGGGACAAACCTCAAAGCTACCTTCTTAAAGAACAAACATTGTAATTTAATATTGAAAAGAGTCTTCTACTGATACGAAATGGAGTTTTGGATCTAGAAATGCATAAAGAGATTTTTTTAGAATAAGAGGAACTAAATGGAGGGATATGACTAGGAAGAGGCATTATTGGCTTCTAAATATCAGTGGAAAAGAATATCTTAGTGGGTTTCTGATTATTTTGGGAGACCACACTAATCTACCATGTAAACGACCAAATGTTAAAATTTGAGCTTTGAAAAGAATCTTCTACATATCCTAAATGGATTTTTAGATCTCAAAATGCTTAAAGATGACCTTTTGAATAAAACGAACGAAATGGACGGAAATGATTAGAAAGTGGTATTAGAGGCTTCCAAATGTCAATGAACAAGCATATCTTAATCTGTTTCTCATTTTTTTGGGAGATAACTCCAATCTATATACTAGATGACAAAAAAATGTTATTTGATCTTGAAAAGAGTATTTCACGGATCCTAAATGGAGTTTTGGATATCGAAATTCTAAAAAGAAGACATTTTTGAATAAGAAAAAATAAATGAAGGGACATCAGTAAAAATTGCATCATAAAATTATTGTTGTCGATGGGCAAACATATCTTGGTTGGTATTTCATTCCTTTAGGAGAAAACTCAATGCTATCATCATAAATACCAAATATGGGAATTAGATCTTGAAAAGGATCTTCTACGAATCCTCAGACGAGGTTTGGAACCGAAAATGAGTAAAGAGAACTTTATTTTTAATAAGACGAACTAAATAGAGGGACATGACTAGAAAAAGGCATTATGGGTTGATGACTGTCGATGGGAAAGTATATGTTAATTGGTTTCTCATTCTTCTGAGAGAGCACTGAAATATACCTTCTAAAGACCAGAGAAAATTCAAATCTACCTTCTAAAGACAAAAAAATGGAATTTGTTCTTGAAAAAAGTCTTGTACAGATCTGCTTGGAGTTTTGGATCCGTAATGCTTAAAGAGGATGTTTTTTGGATAAGAAGAACTAAATGGAGGCACATGACTAGAAAGATAAATTATTAGCTTTAAAATATCGATAGACAAGCATATCATAATTGTGTTCATATTTGTTTTGGGAAAAACTAAAATCTACCTTCTTAAAAATGAAAAATTTGAATTTGATATTCAAAAGAGTCTTCTACAGATCCGAAATGGACTTTTGGATCCCGAGATGCATAAAAATATGTTTTTGAATAAAACAAACTAAATGGATTGAAATGACTAGAATGAGGCATTATTAGCTTCTAAATATTGATGGTCAAAAGTATCTTAGTTGGTTTCTCATTCTTTTGGCAGAAAACTCATATATATCTTCTAAAGGACCAAAAATTAATCTGATCGTGAAAAAAGTCTTCTATAGTTGGTTTCTCATTCTTTTGAAAGACAACTATAAACTTCCATCTAAAAGACCAAAAATATTAACTTGATCTTGAAAAGAGTCTTATACCGATCCTATATGGAGTTTGGAATCCCAAAATACTTAAAGATGAGTTTTTTTTAAAAACCCCAACTAAATGGAGGGATATAACTAGAACAAGTCATTAGGGGCTTCTAAATATCGATAGACATGCATATCTTAGTTGGTTTCTGATTCTTTTCGGAGAAAAATAAAATCTACCTCCCAAAAGGCAAAAAAGGGAATTTGATCTTCAAAAAATATCTTCGACAGATCCCAAACAGAGTTTTATAACCCAAAATTCTTAAAGAGGACATTGGTTTTTAAGATGAACTAAACAGAGTGACATGACTAGAAAAGACATTAGGTTTCTAAATATTGATGCACAAGCATATCTTAATTGGTTTCTTATTCATTTAAAGAGAAAACTCAAATCTACCTTCTCAACAAAAATGAAATTTTATATTTTAAAATATTCTTCTAAAGATCAGAAATGGAGTTTTTGATCCTGAAATGCATAAAAAAATTGTTTTGAATAAGACGAACTAAATGGACTGACATATCTTAGTTGGTTTATCATTCTTTGGAGAGAAAACTCAAATCCAACTTCTAAAACACCAAAATATGGAATTTGATCTTGAAAAGAGTCTTCTATAGATCGTAAATGGAGTTTTGGATCCCGAAATGCTTAAATATAACCATTTTTTATAAGACAAGCTAAATTGAAAGACATAACAAGAAATAAGCATTATTAGCTTATAAATGATAGTAAAAAAGGATAACTTAGTTGGTTTCTCATTTATTTGGGAGACAACTCAAATCTACCATCTAAAAGACCAAAAATAGGAATTTATGTTTGAAAAAGTCTTTTACAGTTCCTAAATGGAGTTTTAAATACCAATATTTAGTTGAATTTTTTGATAAGACGAACTTCATGGACATAAATAAGTAGAAAGAGGCATTAGAGGCTTCTAAATGTCGATGAACAAGTACTTCTTAATTTGTTTCTCATTCTTTTAGGAGATAACTAAAATCTAACTACTAGATGACCAAAAACAGAACTTTGATCTTCAAAAAAGTCTTTTATTGATCGTCAGTGGAGTTTTCGATACTAAAATACTTAAAGAAGACTTTTTGAATAAAACAAACTAAATGGAGGGACATGACTAGAAAAAGTCATTTAGGCCTTGTAAATATTGATGGACAAGCATATCATACTTGGTTTCTCATTCTTTTGGAAGTCAACTCAAAACTACTATCTAAAAGACCAAAAATGGAAATTTAATATTGAAAAGAGTCTTTTATGAATCCTAAATGAAGTGTAGGATCCCAAAATACTTAAAGATGACGTTTTCAAATAAGAAAAACTAAATGGATGGAAACTACTAGAAATAGGCGTAACGGATCACAAATGTCAATGAACTAGCTAGCATATCATAGTTGGTTTTTCATTCTTTCTGGAGACTTGTCATATCTACCACCTAAAAGGCAAAAAAATGAGAATTTAATCTTGAAAAGAGTCTTCTACAGATCCGCAATGGCTTTTTGGATTCGAAATGCTTTAAGAGGTCTTTTTTGGAATAAGATGAACTAAATAGAAGGACATGACTATAAAGAAGTATTAGGAGCTACTAAACGTCGATAGATGAGCATATTGTAATGGGGTTCACATTCATTTAGGAGAAAAGTAAAATCTACCTTCTTAAAAACGAAAAAATTGGCATTTTATATTTAAAAGTCTTCTAAAGATCCGAAATGGAGTTTTGGATCCTAAAATGCATAAATGATGTTTTTTATAAGATAAATTTAATGGATGGACATGACTTGAGGCAAAAAACTGAAATCTATCTTCTTAAAGACAAAAAATTAGAATTTGATTTTGAAAAGAGTTTTCAGAGTTTTGGATCCCAAAATACTTAAAGATGACATTGTTTAATAAGACTAACTAAATAGAGGGACATGACTCGAAAGAAGTATTATTAGCTTCTATATGATAGTGAACAAGAATATCTTAATTGGTTTCTCATTCATTTGTGTGACAACTCAAATCTACCATGTAATATAGTGTTCTAAATGGAGCTTTAGATCCCAAAATGCTTATAGATAATTTTTTTATTAAATGGACGAAAATAACTAGAAAGAGGCATTACGGGTTTCTAAATTTTGATGCATAAGCATATCTTAATCTCAGTTATTTGGGGGAAAACTCAAATCTACCTTTTAAACGATTCGCAATGGAGTTTTTTAATAAGACGAACTAAATGGAAGGACACGACTACGACGAGGCATTAGGAGCTTCTAAATGTTGATAGACAGGCATATTTTAATTGGATTCACATTCATTTAGGAGCAAACTAAATTTACCTTCTGAACAAAAATTGGAATTGTATAGTTTAAACGTCTTCTAAAGATCAGAAATGGACTTTTGGATCCGAAATGGATAATTTTTTTTTTGAAAAAGACAAACTTAATGGACTGACATGACTAGAATTAGGCATTATTAGCTTCTACATGTTGATGGAAAAGCATATCTTAGTTGGTTTGTCATTTGTTTGAGAGAAAACACAAATCTACATTCGAAACAATCAAAATTGGAATTTGATCTTGAAAAGAGTCTTCTATTAATCCTAAATAGAGTTTTGGATCCCGAAATTCTTAAATATAAAAATCTCTAAATTGAAAGACATAACTAGAAAGAGGCATTATTAGCTTATAAATGTTAGTGGACCTTTATACCTTAGTTGGTTTCTCATTTATTTGGGAGACAACTAAACTCTACCATCTAAAAGACCAAAAAAAGGAATTTGATCTTTGATTTTCTACAATTCCTAAATGAAGTTTGAGATCCCAATATTCTTATAGATGAATTTTTTGAATAAGACGAACTAAATTGACAAAAATAACTAGAAAGAGGCATAAGAGGCTTCTAAATGTCAATGAACAAGCACATCTTAATTCGTTTCTCTTTCTTTTGGGAGATAACTAAAATCTAACTACCAGATGACCAAAAATAGAAATTTGATCTTGAAAATAATCTTCTATGGATCGAAATTGGAGTTTTGGATGCCAAAATATTTAAAGAGAACTTTTTAAAATAAAACAAACTAAATAGAGGGACATGACTAGAAAACATGATTTGGGGCTTCTAAATATATCGGTGGACAAGCATATTGTAGTTGATTTCTTATTCTTTTGGAAGACAACTCAAAACTACCATCTAAAAGACCAAAAATAAAATTTGATTTTGAAACGAGTCTTCTATGGATCCTAAATGGAGTGTAGGATCCCAAAATACTTAGAGAAGGACGTTTCTGGATAAGACAGAGTAACTGGAGGAACACAACTAGACATAGGAATTAGGGGTTATAAATGTTGATGAACAAGCATATCTTAGGTTTTTTCTCATTGTGTCCGGAGACAAATCATATCTACCACCGAAAAGAAAAACAAATGGGAATATGATCAAAATACTATGGATCCTAAAAGGAGTTTTAGAACATGAAATAATTATAGGGGACAATTGTTTAATAAAATGAACTAAATGGTGCGACATGACTAGAAACAAGCATTAGGGATTTACAAATGTTGATGGACATGCATATTTGGTATTAGTTTCTCATTCTTTGGGGAGAAAACTCAAATCTACTTTCTCAAACACCAAAAATTGAAACTTGATCTTCAAAATAGTCTTATATAGATCCGCAATGGAGTATTGGATCTGAAATGCTTTAAGATGACTTTTTTTAATAAGACAAACTAAATGGGTGGACACGACTATAAAGAGGCAGTATGAGCTGATAAATGTCGATAGATAAGTATATCTTAATAAAGTGCACGTTCATTTGTAAGAAAACTAAAATTTATTTTCATATAAATGAAAACTTGGAATTTTATACTTAAAGAGTCTTCTAAATATCCGAAATGGATAAAAAGAATATTTTTTCAATCAGACATACTAAATAAATGGACGAAAATAGAAAGACACACTATTGGCTTATGAATTTCGATGGACAAACATATCTTAGTTGGTTTCTGATTCTTTTGGGAGAAAACTTAAAATGTCCCTTCTAAAAGACAAAAATTTAGAATTTGATATTGAAAAGACTCTTCCTCAGATCCTAAATGGAGTTTTTGATCCCCAAAATTCTTAAAGATGATATTTGTTTAATTAGACTGACTAAAATGGAGGGACATGACTAGAAAGAAATGTTAGAGGGTTTTAAATGTCTGTGAACAAGCATATGTTTAATTTTTTCTCATGAGTCAAATCTTACTACTGTATGGCCAAAAAATGCAATTTGATCTTGAAAAAAGTCTTTTACACATCATAAAAGGAGTTTCAATGTTTTAGGTCTTCTCGAGAGGGAGATTAGGGCGATTAGGGTTTTGGCCTTGGTGACTAGGGTTTCTGATTACCACCGCCACACGCCATGGTCTCTGCAACCATGGGCATCATAGAATCATCTCCGGCTCGGGATTCTCATGAAAAGGCAGACCAGTCGCCTAGGAAGGGGCAGGAGATGCAGCGAGGGTCATGGATGAAAGCCGTGACGAATGGTAAGAGCCTGCAATAATTCGATTTACAACTAGCCATGGTTGATGGTATGACGTGCTGGATGATAGTCCACTATGGGAGGATTTCCACTAGGACGGTTTCACTCTTATGCACTTCATATCGCCAAAATTCACATGATTGTAAACAAGATATGGCCGCTTGGTGACAAATCGATCAGAATGGATGTCTTCCCATTGGATGCTGAATCGATAAAGTTCCAAATAAGAGATCCAACAATTCGATAAAAAGTTTTGAGACACGGTATGTGGAACACAGCTGATGTTCCATTGGTGGTCTCCTTTGCCAGAGGAGTCTCAACCTGAGATGAAGGTAATGCCACTGTGGGTCGTTATGAAGAAAGTCCCGCAAAAGCTATATTCATGGAAAGGCCTAATCTTTCTCGCCAACAAGGTTGGGCCCTCAAAACGACTTCATCCGGAAACAGAGCAGTGTAAGAGTTTTATTGAGGCGAAAGTGTTTGTGGAATTTGATCTAACAAAAGACTTGCCAAGTATGTATGAATTTCGTCTTAAGAGTAAGGCTATGGTGGTGGATTTGCATTACCTGTGGCTACCACCAAGGTGCACCGGCTGCCGCAAGTGCGATCTGATCAAATGTTTTGAGATTGTCTCTCTTATGAAGAGGAATGATATGGAGTCAGCTCTCGTAGATCATATCTCGAATGACAAAGTTGATCAAAAAGAGCAGGAACAGTTGGATCTTCTGAATGATAGTTGTAACAGATCAGCTTGCAAAATCAGATTCACCTAAGAAAACAGCATCGCCTGAGCTTGAAAGACTCCTAATTTCAGACAATGTCACAATGAGGGAGAAGCCGGAGGAGGTGATTACTCAAACTCTGTCTAAAGAGGCTGCAGAAAAGTCACGGGAAGCAGAGGATAGCTGGTCTACTGTTTCTCCTAGCAAAAGTCACGTGCGGTCACAACTAATTAAGAGATGAGCTTAGCTTCGAGATTTGCGATTCTCGAGATCGAGGTGAATGAGATAAGTCAGGTAAATGACAATCCCATTCCAAATGTAACCGCGGAGTGCAAGCGGTGGGGTGATACAGAAGAAGGTAAAATCCAGACCACAACCCAGAAACAAGAAGATCTAGGACTTCGGCCCTCTCTACCAAGAGCTTCAAAAACCAGTATCAAATTGCAAAATGACAGGGTAACTCATGCAAAGTCGCGGACAGCGGCAAACATGAGTAAAAAAGCAACTTGCAAACACTAATATATGTCGAGGTTTTTTTGGAATGTTCGGGGGTCTAGATAAAATGTCAAAGCATTCTTCTATTGGGAATTGGATTGTCAGGGGTTCTTAAAAGTTTGGTTGTTTGTTAGAGATTCGAGTAAAGGAGGAGAAGGCAGCTGAGATTTTCTCTTCATTGCTTCCTGGCTAGTCACTAATCACAAACTATGAGAATAGTAATCTTGGTCGGATATGGGTAATTTGGAAGGAGAATGTGAGAATAACTCCTATGTTTAAAAGTAAGCAGCTTATCACTTGTTCGGTGCAGCTGGCAAATATGGAAGATGAATTATATTTCAGTTCTGTTTACGATTCGAATGATGTTGAGGAAAGGAAATAAATGTGGTCAGATATCAGACACCATCACCAGCTGGGTATTTTTCAGAATAAACCTTGGATACACGGGATTTTCAAATTATGGGGTAAATCCAGTTCTCTCTCAGGGTACACGGGATTTTCACAGTATTACCAGAATTTGCTCACTCCAAGATTTACCAAACAAAGGCCCCTTGTAAATGAGGTGTAATAAACGAAGGGAGGGTCTCATCTGCAAGAAACTTGATAGGTCGCTAATGAGTGAGAAGTGGCTTGACTTCTACCCTCAATCATACTCTGTTTTTGATTCCGGAGGCTTTTCTGATCACCTCCGAGGAACTATCTTCCTGCAGTCAGCTTTACCTTCAGTCCGGAATCCATTCAAATTCGTTAACAGCCTCACGAAGCATTCTCAGTTTTTGCCTGCAATTCAAGGGTTCTGGGCTAACACAGAACCTCTCTTCCCGTTGACCGCTGCTCTGTTCAGATTTTCTAAAAAGCTCAAAGCTCTTAAACACTTACGAGATCTATGGCTAAAGAGAGATTCAGGGATTTATCTAAAAGCATGAAAGATACTCTTGAAGCTCTTTGTCTGAAACAAACTGAAACGCTGCATTCTCCGAGTTCAGAAATTATAAAAGACGAAGTACTAGCTTTTCGCACTTAATAGAATTTGGCCAAGATTGAGGAAGGTGTGCTGAAACAAAAGGAAACTATTCACTGGTTGGGGGTGGGAGATCAAAATAACAAGTTTTCCATAAGGCAATCCAGGTTCGAACAGTTAGAAATCAGATTTGGAGGGTTACTAATGTCCACGGGCAGGTGCTTATTAATAAGGAGGATATCAAAACAAAGGCGGGAAATCTTTTTGAGGATTTTTTAAATTACCATCCGCCAGATTTTCAAAGTAATCCGATAGACCACCTCAAAGAGTTGCATGATTTCAGATGGGTACACAAGTGATTTTTTTCCATGCCTACAGATAAATCTCTGGGACCAGCTGGGTACACAAGTGATTTTTTTTAAGGCAGCATGGTCGGTAACTGGAGCATATTTTATAGTTTCTATTCAAGCTTTCTTCATTAAGGAGTGTCTGCAGAAAGGGCTTAACACAACGATTTTTGCTCTGATCCTGAAAAAAGATGAAGCAATAAGAATGAAAGACTTAATTTATAAAGGGCTTATATCTCTGTGCAATGTGATCTATAAAGTGATATCTAAGATCATTGCAAACCGTCTAAAAGGTATTACGCCCTCACTAATCTCTCGAAATCAATATGCTTTTGTAAGGGAACAGTTGCTTCTGGAGAATGTTCTATTGAAGTCTGAGATAGTGAAAGACTATCATAAGGACAATTTATCAGCTAAATGTGCTATGAAAATCAACATATCCAAAGCATTTGATTCTGTTCAATGGCCTTTTCTACTTAACACCCTTGCTGCATGGATTTTCCGGTGAAACTTATTAATTGTGGATCAGCTTCATAATCGGTATAAGTAAATGATGATCGTTCTAGTTTTTTCGGTAGTAGCAAAGGTCTAAGACAGGGGTATTCGCTGTCTCCTAATCTCTTCGTAATCTGTATGAATGTTCTTTCCAAAATGATCGACAAGGTGGCTCAGGATAGGAAAATTGGATTCCATCCTAAGTGTAAGAGACTTAATCTAACGCACCTCTGTTTCGCTGATGATTTGATGGTTTTTGTTGACAGAAATCAATGATCTATCAAGGGTTATATTGATATCTTTGATGAGTTTTCTAGTTGCTCAGGTCTGAAAATTAGCATTGAAAAATCAACTCTCTATCTGGCGGGCGTAGAGAGCAAAGAATGAAATTCTCTCTACCTTTCCTTTTGCATTAGGCACTCTGCCTGTGAGATATCTGGGCCTCCCTTTAATGACGAAGTGTATGACATTGGCAGAATATGCTCCTTTGATCGAGAGGATTCAGAAAAAAATGGACTCGTGGAAGATGAGATTCCTCTCATATGCCGGTCGTCTACAACTCCTTAAGTCAGTTATCGCGAGTTTGGTTAATTTTTGGATTGCTGCCTTTAGACTTCCAGCGGGATGTATTGTGGAAATTGAGAAACTATGTGCGTTTTTTCTGGTCTAGGCCTGCGCTGTATACGAAGAAAGCAAGAATCGAATGGGCTGAAGTATGTAAGCCAAAAACAGAGGGTTGTCTAGGACTCAAATCGATAAAAGAGGCAAATCAAGTCAGTTGTCTCAAACTTCTCTGAAGGATTTTCGGCTGAGACTCTATGGGTTCAATGGATTAGGAACTACTATATAAAACATGGCTCGATATGGCCATTTAAAAAGCATCAGAATAGTGGTTCCTTGATGTCGCAAAAGCTTTTAGAGTACAGAGTTCTTGCTCGGGATTTTCAACTGGTTCAGATTCATAGTAGAGAAACGTGTTCTTTCTGGTATGATCATTGGTGTGATCTAGACATACTCATAGATATCACGGGCCAGACAGGGTTTATCGATTATGGCATAACAGAGCAGGCGACAGTAGCTTCGGTGCTGAATCGCAGAACTAGAATTCTTAGAACAGAGCTCCTTAACGAGAATGAAACAGAGATTTGAAAGTTTCAGATTAATGCAGCAGAGGGGCTGGATGTTGCATTGTGATAGACGTTGTCTGGGAACAGATCTCCTTAACGCGAATGAAACAAAGATTCAAAAGTTGCAGATGAATGCAACAGAGGGGCTGGATGTTGCATTGTGACAGACGTTGTCAGGGAACTATAACCCGCGATTTCGATCTCAGGATACTTGGCACTTCTTTTGAGAGAAAATATATTGAAAATTGGTCTAATAGTATTTGGTTTAAGTACGCGACCGCGAGGCACCAGTTTATGGCTTGGTTAGCCGTCCAAAATCGTATGACGACGGGTGACAGGATGAAGGTTTGGGCACCAGGGCAACCATTGACTTGTCATCTCTGTCACGAAGCATAGGAGTCTCGTAATCACATGTTTTTTGAATGTCTCTTCTCATTGGAAATCTGGAAACCGCTAATGCTCAATCTGCTTCAAGATAACTTCTCGAGTTCATGGGATACAATCCTGTCTCATCTTGGTACGGGACGCTTTGATCACCTAAGCCTCTTTCTTTTTCGATACACTTTCCAATCTACGATCTATCACATTTGGCAATAACGAAATAGCAGAAGGCATGGAAACAATCAGAAGACAGCTCCAGCTCTTGCAAAAATTATCGACTGAAATGTGAGAGATCGGCTACTATCTATTCGGAAGCTAGGCGATGCATAGTATAACAATGGCATGGTAAGATGTTTTGAGTTCGTATCTGTAACATAAGTGAGAAGCAGAGTGTTTGATTAAGGTTCAATTTGATTAGCCCTAATGTAATTGAACAAGATTTTTTGGAATATAAATTTAACATCTTTTCAAAAAAACAAAAAAAGGAGTTTCGGGTCCTGAAATGCTTAAAGAGGACTTTTTTAATAAGAAAAATAAAATGGAGAGACATGATTAGAAATTAGCATTTAGGGCTTCTAAATAACAATGGCCAAGCATATCTTATTTGGTTTCTCATTAGTTTGGTAAAAAAACTCAAATATACCTCCTAAAAGACTAAAAATTGAATTTGATCCTGAAAAGAATCTTCTACATATCGGCAATGGATTTTTTGATCCGAAATGCTTTAAGAGGATTTTTTGGAATAAGATGAATGAAATGGAGGGATATGACTATAAAGGGCATTAGGAGCTACTAAATCTTGATGGAGAAGCATATCTTAATGGGGGTCATATTCATTTGGGAGAAAACTAAAATCGACCTTTTTAAAAACAAAAATTGGAATTTTATATTTAAAAGACACTTCTACAGATCCGAAATGGAGTTTTGGATCCTAAAATGCATAAAGAATTTCTTTTAGAAGAAAAACTTAATGGATGGCCCTGACTAGAATGAGGTATTATTGGTTTCTAAAATTTGATGGATAAGCATTTCTTACTTGGTTTCTCATTTCTTTTGGCAGAAGACTCAAATCTACCTTTTAAAAGACCAAAAATTGTAATTTGATCTTTGATAATAGTCTTCTACTGTTTCTAAATGAATGGAGATTAAGATCCCAAGATACTTGTTGATAATGTTTTGAATAAGACGATGGACTGGTATGAGGCATCATTGGCAAGCATATCTTAGTTGGTTTCTCATTCTTTTGGGAGAAAACACAAATATACCTTCTAAAATACAAAAAATTGGAATTTGATCTTAAAAAGAGTATTCTTTAGATCGTAAACGGAGTTTTGGATCCCGAAATTTTTTAAGAGGATATTTTTTTAATAAGACTAACTAAATTGAGGGACATGACTATAAAGAAGCATTGTAAGCTTCTAAATATTAGTGGCCAAGAATATCTTAGTTGGTTTTTCATCCCTATTGGAGACCACTAAAGTCTACCATCTAAAAGAACAAAAATTGAAATTTGATCTTGAAAAGTGTCTTCTAAAGATCCGCAATGGAGTTTTAGATCTTTAAATGCTTAACGAGGATGGTTTCTATTAGTAAGCTGAACTAAATGGAAGCACATGACTAGAATGAGGTAATATTGGCTTCTAAATTTTAATGAACAAGCATATCTTAGTTCGTTTCTCATTATTTTGGGAGAAAACCTAGCCTACATTCTAAAATACCAGAAACTGGAATATGATCTTGAAAAGACTCTTCAAGAGAACATGTTTTTAATAACACTAACTAAATCACGGGACATGACTAGAAAAAGAACTATTATCTTCTAAATGTTAGTGGACAAGAATATCTTAGTTTGTTTCTCATTCATTTTGGAGACAACTCAAATATATCATCTATAAGACCAAAAATTGGAATTTGATCTTGAAAAGAGTCTTCTACAGTTCTTTAATGGTGTTTTAGATCCCAAAATGCTTATAAATGAATTTTTGGATTAGACAAACTAAATGGACGGAAATAACTAGAAAGAGGCATTAGAGGATCTAAATGTTGATGAACAATCATATCTTAGTTTGTTTCTCAATCGTTTGGGAGAAAACTCAAATATAACTACTAGATGACCAAAAATAGAAATTAGATATTGAAAAGAGTCTTCTTCAGATTCTTAATGGAGTTTTGGAACCCGAAATGCTTAAAGAACATATTTTTTTAATTGGACTAACTAAATGTAGAGAGATGACTAGAAAGAGGCATTAGATGCTTCTAAATGTTGATGAACAAGCATATCTTTATTTGTTTCTAATTATTTTGGGAGATAACTCAAATCTAACTACTGGATGACCAAAAATCAAAATTTGATCTTAAAAAGCGTATTCTATGGATCCTAAATGGAGTTTCAGATACCAAAATACTTAAAGAGGATTTTTTTTGAATAAAACATAAATAAAATGGAGGGACATGACTAGATAAAGTCATTTGGGGCTTCTAAATGTTGATGGACAAGCATATGATAGTTGGCTTCTCATTCTTTCAGTATGATGAATCATATCTACCACTTAAAAGAAAAAATGAGAATTTGATCTTGAATATAGTTTTTGGACTCGAAATGCTTAAAGGAGACGTGTTTTTAATAAGAAGAACTGAATAGTGGGACATGACTAGAAAGAGGCATTAGGGATTTGTAGATGTTGATGGACAAGATTATCTTAATAAGTTTCTCAATATTTTGGGAGAACACTCAAATATAATTTCTTGAAAACATTATTCTAATGATCCGCAATGGAGTTTTAGATCTTGAAATGCTAAAAGAGGATGGTTTATTTTTATAAGATGAACTAAATGGAGGTACATGACTAAAGAGAGGCATTAGGGGTTTCTAAATGTTGTTCGATAAGCTTATCTTAATTGGTTTCTCATTCTTTTGGCATAAGACTCAAATCTACCTTCTAAAAGACTAAAAATTGGAATTTGATCTTGAATATCCACAATGGAGTTTTGGATCTGAAATGATTTAAGAGGAGTTTTGTTGAATAAGACAAACTAAATTGAGGGTCATGACTATAAAGAGGTATTAGGAGATTTGAAATGTCTATAGACAAGCATCTCTAAAAAAGCTGCACATTCATTTGGGAGAAACTTTAAGTCAACCTTCTTAAGAACGAAAAATTCGAATTTTATTTAACAGAGTTTTCTAAAGATCCTCAATGGAGTTTTGGATAAGAAAATGCATAAATAATAGTTTTGTAATAAGACAAACTAAATGGATGGACCAGAACGAGGCATTATTGGCAAGCATATCTTAGTTGGTTTCTCATTCTTTTGAGAGTAAACTCAAATATACCTTCTAAAAAACCAAAAATTGGAATTTGATCTTAAAAAGAGTCTTCAGATTCTAAATGGAGTTTTGGATTCCGAAATACTTTATGAGGACATTTTTTTAATAAGACTAATTAAATTGAGGGAAATGGCTGTAAATAATATCTTACTTGGTTTTAATTTATATCGGAGACAACTAAAATCTACCATATAAAGGAACAAAAATTTAAATTTGATCTTGAAAAGTTTCTTCTAAAGATCCGCAATGGAGTTTTAGATTTTGAAATGTTTAAAGAGGATGGTTTCTTATAATAAGATGAACTAAATGGAAGTACATGACTAGGATGAGGTAATATTGGCTTCTAAATTTTGGTGAACAAGCATATCTTAGTTTGTTTCTCATTATTTAGGGAGAAAACCCAAATCTACCTTCTAAAAGACCAAAAATTGGAATATTATCTTGAAAAGAGTCTTCTTCATATCCTAAATGGAGTTTTGGATCTCGAAATGCTTAAAGAGAACATGTTTTTAATAGCACTAACTAAATCAAGGGAAAAGACTAGAAAGAAGAAATATTAGGTTCTAAATATTAGTGGAGAAGAATATCTTAGTTGGCTTCTCATTCATTTGGAAAATAACTCAAATATATCATCTGAAAGACCAAAAAATTGGAATTTGATCTCTGAAAAGAGTCTTCTACAGTTCCTTAATGGAGTTTTAAATCCCAAAATACTTATAGATAATTTTTTTGAATTAGACAAACAAAATGGACGGAAATAACTAGAAAGAGGAATTAGAGGCTTCTAAATTCTGATGAACAATCATATCCTAATTTGTTTCTCAATTTTTTTGGGAGAAAACTGAAATATAACTACTAGATGACCAAACATAGAAATTTGATAGAAAAGAGTCTTCTTCAAATTCTGAATGGAGTTTTGGAACCCTAAATGCTTAAAGATGCAATTTTTTTAATTATAGTAACGAAATCTCGGGATATGACTGGAAAGAGGCATTAGATGCTTCTAAATGTCGACAAACAAGCATATCTTAAATTGTTTCTCATTATTTTGGGAGATAAATCTAACTACTCGATGACCAAAAGTCAAAATTTGATCTTGAAAAGAGTATTCTATGGATCCTAAATGGTGTTTTGGATACCAAAATACTTAAAGAGGAATTTTTGAATAAATAATAAATAAATGGAGGGACGTGACAAAATAAAGTCATTTGGGGCTTCTAAATGTCGATGGACAAGCATATCATAATTGGTTTCTCATTCATTCTGGAGACGAATCATATCTACCACCTAAAAGCAAAAAATGAGAATTTGATCCTGAATGGAGTTTTAGGACTGCAAATGCTTAAAAGGGATATGTTTTTAATAAGAAGAACTGAATGGTGGGACAAGACTAGAAAGAAGCATTAGGGATTTATAAATGTTAATGGACAAGTTTACCTTAATTAGTCTCTAATTATTTTCGGAGAACTTTTGAATCTACCTTCTAAAAGACCAAAAATTAAAATTTGATATTGAAATGCTGAAAGAGGATGGTTTCTTTTAATTAATAAGATGAACTAAAATGGAGGTACATTACTAGAGAGAGGCATTAGGGGTTTCTAAATGTTGATCGATAAGCATATCTTAGTTCTTTTCTCATTCGTTTGAGATAAAACTCAAATCTACCTTCTAAAAGACAAAAAAATTGGAACTTAATCTTGAAAAGAGTCTTCTACAGATCTGCAATGGAGTTTTGGATCTGAAATACCTTAAGAAGTATTTTGTTGAATAAGACGAACTAAATTGAGGGACATGACTATAAAGAGGTACTAGGAGCTTTGAAATATCTATGGACAATCATATCTAAATAAGGTGTACATTCATATGGGAGAATATTAAAATCAACCTTCTCAGGAACGAAAATTTGATTTTGGATAAGAAAATGCATAAATAAATTTTTTTAATGAGACAAACTTAATGGATGGACTACAACAAGGTAATATTGGCAAGTATATCTTAGTTGGTTTCTCATTCTTTCGGGAGAAAACTCAAATCTACCTTCTAAATGACCAAAAATTGAAATTTGATCTAAAAAAGAGTCTTCTTCAGATCCTAAATGGAGTTTTGGATCAAGAAATGCTTAAATGTTTTTTAATAAGCCTAACTGAATGGAGATACATGACTAAATAGAGGCATTATTGGCTTCTAAATACCGGTGGACAAGCATACCTAAAACAAATTCATATTTTTTGGGGAGAAACATCAAATCTACCTTTTAATGAACAAAATTTGGATTTTGATCTTAAAAACACTCTTCTACTGATCCGAGATGTACTTTTGGATACGGAAATGCATAAAAAACAATTTTAGAATAAGACAAACTAAATAGAGGGACATGACTAGAAAGAGGTGTTATTGGCTTCTAAATGTCAATGGACAGACGTATTTTAATTGGCTTCTTATTTTTTTGTGAGAGAACTCAAATCTACATTCGAAGAAACAAAAAAAGGAATTTGATCTTGAAAAGAGTCTTATATAATTTGATCTTGATTAGATTATTCTATGGATCAGAGATGGACTTTTAGATCCAAAAAGTTTATAAAGATTTATATTTGAATAAGACGAACTAAATGGAGGCATATGATTAGAAAGAGGCATTAGGGGCTTCTAAATGTCGATATTTGTCTATGGATCCGAAATGGAGTTTTAAATCCCAAAATGCTTAAAGATAACTTTTATTGAGTAAGACGACCTAAATGGAAGGACATAAGTAGAAAGAGGCATTAAAGGCTTCTAATGTCCTTGTAAAAACATATCTTAATTGGTTTCTCAGTTTTTTGTGAGAAAACTCAAGACTAATTGTAAAAGACCAAAAATTGAAATTTGATGTTGAACAGAGTCTTCTACATCCTATCAATGGAGTTCTGGATCCCAAAATGCTTTAAGAGAACTTTTTTGAATAAAACGAAATAGATGAAGGGACATGACTTTAAAGAGATATCCAGGGATTAAAAATGTCGATGGATAACCATATCTTAATTTGTTTCTCATTCTTTTGGAGAAAACTCAAATCTATCTTACAAAAGACCATTCAGCAGATCATGTATGGAGTTTTCGATCGGAAATGCGTAAAGAAGACTTTTTCGGAATAAGACAAACAAAATTGATGGAAATGACTAGAATGAGGCATTATTGGTTTCTAAATGTTGATAAACAATCATATATATGTTTCTTTCTCGTTTTTTTGAATAAAAACTCAAAGCTACTGTCTGGAAGACCAAAATTTGGAATTTCATATTGAAAAGTCTTCTACACTACGGAAATAGAGTTTTGGACCCACAAAATACTTACAATGGACTTTTTTGAATAAGGGGAACAAAATGGTTGGACACAGTTAGAAGTACGCATTAGTGGCTTATAAATTTCGATGGACAAGCATGTCTTAGTTGATTTGTCATTCTTTCAGGAGACTAGTTAGATCTAGCACTTAAAAGACCAAAATTTGGAATTATCTCTTGAAAACAGTCTTCTACGGATCTTAAATGGAGTTTTAGATCCCAAAATGGTTAAAGATGATATTTTTAAGAAAAGACAACTTAAATGGAGAGACAAGACTAGAAAGAGGTATTAGGGGCTTCTAAATTTCGATGGATACACATATCTTAATTGGTTTCTCATTCGTTTGGGAGACAACTCAAATCTACCTTTTAAGAAATAAAAAAGTGGAATTTGATCATGAAAAAAGTCTTCTATAATTTGGTGCTGATGAGAATCTATTATGGGTCCTAAATGGAATTTTCAATCCAAAAAATCTTCTGAGGATTTATATTTGAATAAGACGAATTAAATGGAGGCCTATGATTAGAAAGAGGCATTATGGGCTTCTAAATGTCGATAGTCGTCAATGGATCCTATATGGAGTTTTAGATCTGCTTAAAGATGACTTTTCTTGAGTAAGACGACCTAAATGGGGGGACATAAGTACAAAGAGGAATTCAAGGCTTCAAATGTCTATGAAAAACCATATCTAATTGCTTTCTCTGTTTTTTGTGAGAAAACCAAATCTAATTGTAAATGACGAAAAATTGAAATTTAATGTGAAAAGAGTCTTCTACCTTAGTTTGGGAGATAACTCATATCTACCTTCGAAGAAACAAAAAAAAGTGGAATTTGATCTCGAAAAGAATCTTCTATAATTTGATCTTGATGAGAAACATCTATGGATCCTAATGGACTTTTAGATATAAAATCGAGGCATATTTGAATAAGACGAACTAAATCGAGGAATATTTGAATATGAGGATTTATATTTGAATAAGACGAACTAAATCGGGGCATATGATTAGATAGAGGCATTAGGGGATTCTAAATGCCGATAGTCGTCTATGGATTCTAAATGGAGTTTTAGATCCCGAAATACTTCGAGATGACTTTTCTTGAGTAAAACCGACCTAAATGGAGGGACATAAGTACAAAGTGGCATTAAAGGATTCCAATGTCGATGTAAAAACATATCTTGATTGGTTTCTCAGTTTTTTGTCAGAAAAATCATATCTAATTGTGAAAGACTAAAAATTAAAATTTAATGTTGAAAAGAGTCTTCTAGATACTAGAAATTGAGTTTTGGATCCCAAAATGCTTTAATAGAATCATTTTGAATAAAACAAATTAAATGGAGGGAAACGACTAGAAAGAGATATGAGGGGCTTATAAATGTCGATGGATAACCATATCTTAATTGTTTTCACATGCTTTTGGGAGAAAACTCAAATCTACATTTTAAAAGACTAGGACTTGGAATTTGAGTTTTCAAAGAGACTTCAGCAGATCATAGATGGAGTTTAGGATGCGAAATGCCTCAAGAGGACTTTTTTGGAATAAGACAAACTAAATGTATGGACATGACTAGAATGAGACATTGTTGGTTTCATAATGTCGATGGACAAGCATATATTAGTTTGTTTCTCGTTCTTCCGAAAGAAAACTCAAATCTACTGCCTAAAAGACCGAAAATTGGAATATCATATTAAATAGTGTCTGCTACAGATCGGAAATAGAGTTTTAGACCCCAAACTAGTTAAAAAGTACTTTTTGAGTAAGGCGAACTAAATGGTTGCACACGTTTAGAAATAGGCATTAGGGGCTTATAAATGTCGATCGACAAGCATATCTTAGTTGATTTGTCATTCTTCCAGGAGACTACTAGTCCCTAATTGGTTGCTAAATGTTGGTCTCTATTACTTTGATATGTTACTACCGATTAGCGACGATTTAATTTACCAACGCAATAGGGATGAAGTCGTCGCTAATTGGTTGCTAAACATGCAATTGCTATTTTGTTGCTAACTTACTACCGATTAGCGACGACTTCCCCAGCGTGGGAAATTAGGTTTTGTTCACATATACTATTATTTTTGAAATTTGTACAAAGGCCGCTTTTTCGTTGCTAATTCACAAGGGATTAGCACTGATTGGTACATTACTACCAATTAGCAAATGTTTGGTCGCTAATTCGTTGTTACATACAATTGGAATTTTTGCATCGTTACTCGATGTTAAATACCAATGAATTTAGGAAAAACTCTGCAAAAGTAGTGAATAAGTCGTAAAATCTTCGCAAGTTGCATTACATTAGCGACGATTGGTTTTGGTTGCCAAGTTACAACCATTTAGCAACGATTTGTGTTTTCGTAGTAATCCGGTTGTAAATTAGATGGTAATTAGCAACGATTCTATTTCGTTGCTAATTTTCGATTCTAATCTCCTTCTTTCTTGTAGTGACTTAACTCTACCATCTAAATGACCAAAAATTTTGAATTGGATCTTGAAAAGAGTCTTATACGGATCCTAATTGGAGTTTTAGATCACGAATTGATTAGAGAGGGCATTTTTTTATAAAAAACACGACCTAAAGGAGTGACAAGACTAGAAAGAGGTGTTAGGCGATTCTAAACCTCGATGGACACACATATCTTAATTTTTTTCTCATTCGTTTGGGAGAGAACTCAAATCTACCTTCGAAAAAACAAAAAAATGGAATTTTATCTTGAAATGAGTCTTCTACAATTTGATCTTGATGAGAATCTTCTATGGATCCGAATGGACTTTTAGATCCAAAAAAGCTTATGAGGATATAAATTTGAATAAGACGAACTCAATGAAGGCATATGATTAGAAAGAGACATTATGGGCTTACAAATGTCGAAAGTCGTCTATGGATCCTAAATGGAGTTTTTGATTAGTTTTATTAAGTAAGATGAACTAAATGGTGGGACATAAGTACAAAGAGGTATTAAAGGCTTCTGATGTCGATGGAAAAACATATCTTAATTGGTATCTCATTTTTTTTTGTGAGAAAACTCAAATCAGATTTTGAAACACCAAAAAATGAAATTTGATGTTGAAAAGAGTCTTATACATACTATAAATGGAGTTTTGGATCCCGAAATGCTTTAAGAGAACTTTTTTGAATAAAATTAACTAAATAGAGGGATATGACTACAAAGAGATATGAGGGGCTTATAAATGTCGATGGATAACTATGTCTTAATTAGTTTCTCATTCGTTTGAGAGAAAACTCAAATCTACTTTTAAAAAGACCAAAAATTTGAATTTGCTCTTCAAAAGATACTTTAGCAGATCGTAGATGGAGTTTAGGATCCGAAGCGCTTAAAGAGGACGTTTTTGGAATAAAATGAACTAAATTGATGGAAATGACTAGAATGACGCATTATTGGTTTCTGAATATCGATGGACAAGCATATATTGGTTGGTTTCTCGTTATGCTTAATGAAAACTCAAATCTACCGCCTTAAAGACTGAAAATTGGAATTTCTTATTGAAAAGAGTCTTCTACAGATCGGAAATGGAGTTTTGGATCCCAAAATACTTACGAAAGACTTTTTTGACTAAGGCGAACTAAATGGTTAAACACGATTAGAAATCGGCATTAGGGGCTTATAAATATCGATGGACAAGCATATCTCAGATGATTTGTCATTCCTTCAAAATACTACTTAAATCTACACTCTGCAAAAAAAAAATTTGGAATTAGATCTTGAAAAGAGTCTTCTACGGATCCTAAATGGAGTTTTAGATCCTGAATTGATTAAAGAGGATATTTTTTATGAAATAGACGACCTAAATGGAGGGACAAGACTAGAAAGAGGTATTAGGGGATTCTAAATATTGATTGACACCCATATCTTAATTGGTTTATCATTTGCTTGTGAGACAACTCAAATCTACCTTCGAAGAAAGAAAAAAATGGAATTTTGTCTTGAAAAGAGTCTTTTATAATTTGATCTTGATGAGAATCTTCTATGGATCCTAATCGACTTTTAGATCCAAAAAAACTTATGAGGATATATATTTGAATAAGGCGAAATAAATGGAGGCATATGATTAGAAAGCGTCATTAGGGGCTTCTAAATGCCGATAGTCATCCATGGATCCTAAATGGAGTTTAGGATCCCGAAATGCTTAAAGATTACTTTTCTTGTGTAAGACGGCCTAAATGTCGGGACATAAGTAAA
Source organism: Schrenkiella parvula (assembly GCA_000218505.1). NCBI lineage: Eukaryota > Viridiplantae > Streptophyta > Magnoliopsida > Brassicales > Brassicaceae > Schrenkiella > Schrenkiella parvula. The sequence continues at coordinate 5,871,629 of CM001190.1, forward strand.
AAGCAGGATTAAAAGCTTCTAATGTCTAGGGAAAAAGATATCTTAATTGCTTTCTCAATTTTTGTGAGAAAACTCGAATCTGATTGTGAAAGACCAAAATTTGAAATTTATGTTGAAAGAGTCTTCTACATACTATCAATAGAGTTTTGGATCCCGAAATGCTTTAAGAGAACCTTTCTTAGTAAAACGATCTAAATGGAGGGACATAACTAGAAAGAGATATGAGGGGTTTATAAATCTCGTTGGATAAGTATATCTCAATTGGTTTCTCATTCTTTTAGGATAAAACTCAAATCTAGCTTATAAAAGACCATAAATTAGAATTTGATCTTCAAAAGAGACTTCAGCAGATCAAAAAATTAAATATGATGGAGTTTTAGATTAGAAATGCTTAAAGAAGACTTTTTAGAATAAGGCAAACTAAATGGATGAACATGATTAGAATGAGGCATTCTTGGTTTCTAAATGTCGATGGACAAGCAGATATTAGTTGGTTTCTCGTTCTTCTGAAAAAAAAACTCAAATCTACCGCCTTAAAGACCAAAAATTGGAATTTCATATTGAAAAGAGTCTTCTACAGATCAAAAATAGAGTTTCGAATCCCAAAGTACTTACAAAGGAATTTTTTGAATAAGGCAAACTACATGGTTGCACACTAATAGAAATAGGCATTAGGGGCTTATAAATGTCGATGTACAGTCATATCTTAATTGGTTTCTCATTATGTTTTTGCGGATCCTAAAGTGCTTTAAGAGGACTATTTTTAAATAAGAAGAAGTAAATGGATGGACAAGACTAGAAATATCCAGTAAGGACTTATAAATGTTGATGGATAAGCATATCTTAGTTGGTTACTCATTCTTTCGGGAGACAACTCACTAAAAGACCAAAGCATTGGAATTTGATCTTGAAAAGAGTCTTGTATAGATCCTAAATGGAGTTTTTATTCCTAAGTTGAGTTTTAGATCCTAAATAGAGTTTTACATCCTGAAATCCTTTAAAATGATATTTTGTTTAATAAGACTAACTAGATGGATGGACAAGACTAGAAAATGGAATTATTGGTTCTAAATATCAGTGGATAAGCATATATTAGTTGGTTTCTCATTAGTTTGGACGACAACTCAAATCTACAATCTAAAAGAAAAACAAAATTGGAATTTGATCTTGAAAAAAGACTTCAACGTATCCTAAATGGAGTTTAAGTTCCGAAAATAATTAAGGAAGACTTATTTGAATGAGATACCCTAAATTTAGGGATATAAGTACAAAGAAGTATTAAAGGTTACAAAATATCGTTGGACAAGCGTATCTTTATTGTTTCACATTCTTTTGTGAGAAATATCAAAACTTACTTCTAAAAGACCAAAAATTGAATTTGATGTTGAAAAGTATTTTCTACAGATTCTAAATAGAGTTTTGGTTCCCAAATTGTTTTAAGAATATATTTTTGGAATAAGATGAACTAAATGGAGGGACATGACGAGAAATAGGCATTATGAATTTATAAATGTCGATACAGAAGCATGTCTTAATTGGGTGCACATTTGTTTTGCAGAAAACTGAAATATACATTCTTGAAGACCAAAGATTGGAATTTGACATTGAAAAGAGTCTTGTACAAATACAAAATGGATTTTTGGATCGCAAAATAATGAAAGAGTACTTTTTTAATAAGACGAACTAAATGGAAGGACACAACTTGAAATAGGTAATACATGCTTATAAATGTCGATGGACAAGCATATCTTCGTTGGTTTACAATTCTTTCAGGAGACACCTCAAATCTACCATCTAAAAGAGCTAAAGATTAGAATTTGATCTTGAAAGGAGTCTTCTATGGATCCTAAATTGAGTTTAAATTCCTGAAATGCTTAAAGAGGGTCTTTTATGACTAAGACGAATTAAATGGAGGGAAATGACTAGAAAGTCGCATTAGAGGTTTCTAAATGTAATAGAGAAGTATATCTTAATTGGGTTCACATTCATTTGGGAAAAATCTCAATTCTATCTTCTTAAAGAAAACAATTTGTAATTTGATATTTAAAAGAGTCTTTTAATGGAATTTTGGAGACTAAAATACTTTAAGAAGGATTTTATTAAATAAGACGAACTAAATAGTTGGACACGATTAGAAATAGGAATTAGGGGTTTATAAATATCGAGGCACATGCATATCTTATTTGGTTTCTCATTTTAACGGGAGCCAACTCAAAATCTACAATCTAAAAGACCAAAAAATTGGAATTTAGGAGAAAACTCAATTCTACCTTCTTAAAAACAAAAATTTGGAATTTAATATTTAATAGATTCTTCTAATGGAGTTTTGGGTCCTAAAATACTTGAAAGGGATTTTTTTTGAATAAGACGAACTAAATGGAGGAACATGACTAGAAATAGACATTAGGGAATGTCAATGGACAAGCATATCTTAGTTAGTTTCTCATTCTTTCGGGGGATAACTCAAATCTACCATCTAAAAGATCAAAACATTGGAATTTGATCTTGAATAATATTTTTCTAAAGGATCGTAAATAGAGGTTTAGATCTTGAAATGCCTATAGAGGACCTTTTCTTTTATATGACCAACTAGATGGAGGGACATGACTAGAAAGATGCATTATTACTTTCTAAAAGTCGGTAGACAAGCATATATTAGTAGGTTTTTCATGTGTTTGGGCGACTATCAAATCTACTATCTAAAAAAAATAATAATGGAATTTGATCCTGAAGAGAGACTTCTACAGATCTTAAATGGAGTTTTAGAACCTCAAATATTTAATGAAGATTTTTTGAATAAGATGATCTAAATAGAGGGACATGGCTAGAAAGAAGCATTAAGGGCTTCTAAGTGTTGATGAAAAAGCATATCTTAATTGCTTTTTCATTATTTTGTGAGAAAAATTAAATCTAACTTCTAAAAGACTAAAATTCAGAATTTAATGTTATAAAGTGTTTTATACAGATTAAAAATAAGGTTTTGGATCCCGAAGTGCTTAAAAGGGATTTTTTTGATAAAAAAAACTAAATGGAGGAACATAAGTATAAAGACGCATTAAAGGCTTTTAAATGTCGATGGAGAAGCATATCTTAATTGGTTTCTCATTATTTTTTGAGAAACATTAAATCTAACTTCTACAAGGTCAAAAATTGCAATTTGATGTTGAAAAGTGTTTTCTAAAAATTCTAAATGAAGTTTTAGATCCCCAAGTGCTTTCATAGGATTTTTTTTATAAGACAAAATAAACGGAGGGACAAAACTAGAAATAGGCATACGGGACTTATAAGTCGATATACAATGATATCTTATTTGGTTTCTCTTTTTTTTGTTTGGAGACAATTCAAAATCTACCATCTAAAAGACTATAAAATTGAAACTTGATCGTGAAAAGAATCTTCCACGGATTCTAAATGGAGTTTTAGATCCCGAAATGCTTGAAGACGACTTTTTACGACTAGGACAAACTGAATGGAGGGGCATGACTAAAAAGATGTATTAAGGGGTTATAAATGCCGATGAACAAGGATATTTTCGTTTGTTTCTCAATCTTTTGGGGGAAAATATAAATTTCCTCCAAAGAGAAAAAAACAATGAAATTTGATTGTGAAAACAGTATTCTACGTATCCTATATGGATTTTCGGATCCTACATAGAGTTTTAGATCTCTTTTCTGGATAAGACGAATTACATGGAGGGACATGACTAGAAAGAGGCATTACGGGCTGCTAAATGTCCATACACAAGCATATCTAAATTGGGTTGACATTTGTTTAGTAGGAGAAAACTCAAATATACCTTTTTAAAGACAAAAAAATTGGGAATTTGATCTTTAAAAGACTCTTCTACAGATCTAAAATTGATTTCTGGATCTGAAATGCTTAAAGGGGAGTTATTTTTAATAATACGGACTAAATGGAGGGATATGACTAGAAAGAGGCATTATAAGCTTTTATATGTCTATAGAAAACATATTGTAATTGGATTCACATTCGTTTGGAAGAAAGCTAATATCTACCTTTAAAGACCAAAAATTGGAATTGATATTGAAAAAGTCTTCTACATCTCTGAAATGGAGTTTTATATTCTGAAATGCATAAAGAGAATTTTTTTGAATAAGAGGAACTATGTATATGACTATAAAGATGCATTATTTGCCTCCTAATGTCCATGGACAAACATATCTTAGTTGGCTTCTCATTTTTTCGGGAGACAACTCAAATCTACCATCTAAAAAAACAAAAAATTACAATTTGAATATTCTTTTTGAATAACACTAACAAAATGGAGGGACATGACTTGAAAGAGGGCATTATTGGCTTCTACATGTCAGTTGATAAGCATATATTAGTTGGGTTCTCATTCGTTTGGGTGACAACTCCAATCTACTATCTAAAAGAACAAAAAAGGGAATTAGATTGAAAAGGGACTACTATGGATCCTAAATGTTGTTTTTCACATTCTTATGTGAGAAAATCAAATATAACTTCTAAAAGCCCAAAAATTAGAATTTGATGTTGAAAAGTTTTTTCTACAGACTCTAAATGGAGTTTGGGATCCCAAAGTGCTTTAAGAAGAAATTTTTTGAACAAAACGAACTTAATGGAGGGGCTTATAAATGTCGGTAGAAAAGCATATTTTAATTGGGTTCACATAAGGATCCAATATGGAGTTTTAGATCCCGAAATGCTTAAAGAGGACTTTTGTTTTGATAGGACGATCTAACTGGAGGGATAAAGTAGAACGAGGCATTAAAGGCTTCAAAATACCGATGGACAAGCATATCCTAATGATTTCTTACTTTCAGAATAAGGATAATTTCATGGAGGAACGAGACTAGAAAGAGGCTTTACGGTCTTATAAGTCGTTAGACAAGTATATCTTAGTTGGGTTCACATTAGTTTGAGAGAAAACACAAGTTTACCTTATTGAAGAGAAAAAACGGAATTTGATCTTGAAGAGAGTTCTACAAATCTGCAATTGAGTTTCAAATCCGAAATGCTTAAAGGGGATATTTTTATAGTCAGATAAACTATTTGGAGAGACATGACTAGAAAGAGGTATTACAAGCTTTTAAATGTCGATAGACAAGTTTATCTTAATTGGATTCACATCCGTTTTGGAGAGAACTAGTAATATCTACCTTCTTAAGACAAAAAAAATTGGAATTGATATTGAAAAGAGTCTTCTTCATCTCTAAAATGGATATTTGTATTCCGAAATGCATAAACAGATTTTGTTTTTCAATAAGAGGAACTAAATGAAGGTATATGACTATAAGAGGCATTATTTGCCTCTAAATGTCGATGGAGAAGCATATCTTAGTTGGTTTCTTATTCTTTTGGGAGAAAACTCAAATTCTTGTTTTAATAGACAAAAAAACCTGGAATTTGATCTTGAAAAGAGTCGTCTACAAATCCTAAATAGAATTTGGGATCCCAAATGTTCAAAGAGGGTATTTTTGAAAAAGACAAATTAAGTGGAGGCAAATGACTAGAAAGAGGCAGTATGGGCTTCTACATGTAAATAGAGAAGTATATCTTAATTGGATTCATAATCATTTGGAAGAAAACTCAAATCTACCTTCTTAATGACCCAAAATTGGAATATGATATTTAAAAGTCTTTTGATGGACTTTTGGATCCCAAATTACGTAACGGATTATTTAGATAATCCATGTTTGGTTTTAAATGCGGTTTTCCATTCATCCCCTTCTTTCATGTGAATTTGATGATACCCCACTTAAGATCTATCTTAGAAAAGATACTAGAACCATGTAATTCATCAAGCATGTCATCTAAATGTGGAATGGGATGGCGGTACTTAATTGTTATGTTGTTGATGGCTCAACAATCAACACACATCCTCCAGCTACCATCTTTCTTTGGTACCAATAGGATTGGTACGGCACATGGGCTCACGCTCTCTCTGATGTACCCCTTGCTCATGAGCTCACCAACTTGCTTTTGGAGTTCCTTAGTCTCCACAGGATTGGTCCTATAGGCCGGCCGGTTGGGAAGTGTTGCTCTAGGCACAAAGTCTATTTGGTGCTCAATTCCTCTTATCGAAGGTAAACCACTTGACGCGACCCGATTCTACTAGACCAAGGTCTAATCAAAAATCTTCTCTCCAAGGTGGTAAAGATAATCCTTTGGCAAGGATTGGACCGTGTAGAACAAATATTGGGAGCGGCCAAACACCTGTTCTATCTTTACTAAAACGTTCCAAGGCATGAAAGGCGGTGGAACCTCCGGTTGATTAAGGAGGCAGCACCAACAATCGGCTTGATCCTATTGCATGTAACTGTCTTACACCACTTAGCCACTCCTTTGGTCGATAAAATGGCCACATAAGAGGGATGGAATCTCTTGATGTACCAAAGATCTTTGAGTCACAAAAAGATCAAAAGTTCCAAAAGAACAAAAAGATAGTTTCGAAGAAACAAGGAAAGGATTTATTAAAATGATGGTCTCTCTCAAAATGAAACAAACCCAAAGTATTTAAAGACACACAAAGGAGGAAAAATGAAAAGACAAAAACGTTATGAAATTAAAGTACAATTTAAAGATAGATTTAAGGCTTTGGTCGTGGGATTTTCTGCCTCCTGGTGCGGTTTCTTGGTTCATTTATGGCTGTCTTGGGCCGAATCTTGAAGCCTTAGGTCGAGCCAAACACTTCCAAAAGGTTTAAGGCCTTTGGTACATCATTCTCTTCGCGGCCCATGAGATTTGGTTCGGACCAAATATCTCTAAGTGTCAAGCTCACCATCTCCTTGATCTTCTTGGCTCTATAACGCGTCATTGGGCCAACTTGGTCATGTAGATCTTGAACTGGTCCAAGATTGGTCCCGACTGGCCGAACGGTTCCGGTTTGGCCTAGACTTGTGATTTCTGAGCCATCTTCTGAATTAGTCTGATCCAAGTGTGTTTTGGCCCGATCGGATTCTTCTCTATGGTCCTTTGGTCGAGAGAAATGGTCTCCTTTCTCCATTTGGTCATCGGGATCTTCGAGTTTCAAGTCAGGTTCCAAGTGAGGCTGGTCCGGTTCGTCCGGGTCGCTTGGTTCCATTGGGCCGTTCAGTCCTTGGCCGATCATGCTCATATCAACGATCTAAAAGATCAAAACATTACAATTTGATCTTGAAAATAGTCTTGCAAAATGGATTGACATAACTGGAAAGAGGGTATTATTGGCTTCTAAATGTCAGTGGATAAGCAAATATTAGTTGGGTTTTCATTCTTTTGGGCGACAATTCAAATCTACTATCTAAAAGAACAAAAATGGGAAAAATGTTGTTTTCACATTCTTTTGTGAGAAAAATCAAATCTAACTTGTGAAAGACCAAAAAATGGAATTTCATGTTGGTTAGATCGGTATGGTTCAAGAAAGGCACCTATGTCTTTAGTACGCTTGGGTTGGTCTTCTCCAAAGATTTTGGCCCGCTTGTTGGTGTATTCTTCATGCTCTTTGGTTGATGATGACTTGATGTACTCATCAATTAGGATTATAGAAAATAAGAATTTGAGAGTCCTGATTAAGTGAGGTAATTTTGCGAACTTAACTAAAAGTGGTATGTTAAAGCATTCTTCAATTGCATTTTACAACCACATATCTCCTCCAGAAATGGCCGTGATGTTTGCTTTCTAAAATATATTTAGTTGACAAGGTCTCAAGGAGATAATAAAAAAATAAAGCAAAAGAGGAAAACGGAAGTTGAGTAAAACGCTAATATATATTTATGAAAATAAAGTTTTTTAAGATGATTATTGACCCAACTCATCTTGGTATGATCGATCAGTGATATCAAAGCTGGACTCAACAGTTGGTGCAACAGCGTCGGTTAAGCCTATGAGAAGCAAACTCTGTTCTTGACTGGATATTCACTATCAAACATTGATTATTTACAAAAGAAGTTAATATCAACCAATAATTCATTACGGAAAAAGTTAATATCAACCATTGATTCTTGGCTGGAGATTTACTATCAACCATTGATTCTATTAAGGAACCCTCCAAAAGAAGTTTCAGAGGAGGATGGTATAAGGACGTTAATTAGAAGTTTCATTTGAAGAATACTTTAAAATATCACTTCTAATTAACATACCAAAAACCTAAGTTCGCAAAGACTCTCAGCTTTAGTTAAGGAAGTCTCATGGAGATTACAAATCAAAATTGCAAAACGGAATTGAAATTTGAAAAAAAAACAAGCTATATATATATAGTACATTTATTAGGATGATTTTCTATGCAAAAATAAGTAAGAAACAATAAACTAATAAAATAAAGATATAAGTAAGAACAACAAATCCGGGTTTAAACTCCAAATCTTCACTCCTAAGTAACAGAAATTACCGAATTATCGAGGCCATATTGCTGGAAAGTTGTTTCATCTCCATAATCTAGAGTCCTTGAAGCACCAGGAATCGCTTGTACCAGATTAAACGCCATTTTATCGGATTCCTCCATGTGAGAACAACAGAAAAACCAGAGATACTGAATCAGTTCCCTCTTGAGAAATCTTTTCTCCCTTATTCTCCCATCTGGAAACCTCACGCAAAGACTACACGCATTGCTTAGATCCTCCTCTTCCTCCATTACTTCTAATTTGGGAGCCACCATGTGATCAAAACCACAAGAATAAGAGACTTGATTGGTGTTGTTGCTTGACGAACCAATGTGTTCCTCTTTTGTTTCTTGACGTATGTTTGTTGTCAGAGAAGCTATCTTTTCATGTGGTCCAGTCTCTTTAAACATCAAAAAATCCTATATAAAACTGTTAGCCTCAATATAACACTCGTTTCGGTTACTTTTGTGCCCTAGGTCTCGCACCCTAACTTGAACCACAAGAATACACATGCACACACTAAAAGGAGAAAAAGGGGTGAGGCGATCATATCTGTCCACATGATTCACACCATTGACAACATAAATCAGCGAACCAATATACTAACCCTAAAAACAGTCATACATTATACAACCTACCTTCTAACAAAACATAGTCATATAATTAACCACATCGCTTCAATATATATATTTCACTTATCACAATCATATTCACTTTCATATTTCACTTTTAAAATTTCACACACTTATCACATCACACTAGGGCTGGCCGTCACCTCGGAGAGTCGTACGGGTTTTGACGGGATCCCCATGTCCTTGCCCTCAGTTCGAAATCACACACAACACATAACCGTTAACAAACATCACATCTCAACATAACATAACTACTTTTCATCCTAACAACATTGTTCCACTAATGAGAACTCATCATAGCACTCAAAACATCAATAACTATTTAATAAACTCAATATAGAAGCTTACAAAAATATACTATCGCATAACTTGAATCCACAGATCACAGACCCTCACCTTAGCCACTTGAAGATCGAGAACAACTACTTCTCCTTTTCCTTTTTCTTGGACATATTCACTGTCACGACTTTAACATCATCTCTAATCATGACATTTGATCTTAAATTGGTATCCTCAACAAAGACCTAAATTTCTCTATCATGAAAATCTCTGACTGCCCAAACATCTCATCCTGACGGACTGCTCTTAGCTTCTCGCAGCGCAGAACAGTCCAAGCAAAAATATCATAACTCCCAAACTACTGGTGATAAGTCAGATATATTTTACAAAGACCTAGGCATACGTGCTATGCATCTTCTTACCAAATATTAGCTTAAAAAGATCTTTGTACCACCCATAACGCGACTTCTCCTCCTTCAGGTCACAAATCATACCTAGGAAAACACTCATAACGTTCCAACCATATATCAAAATGATAATCCGCTTTCAGTTATGACTGAATCTGAAAGTCATCAAATGACCAAATTTCATACAGTCATAGTAGATTTGCTCATTCTTTTTCTTCATCTACAACAACTGACCAGATTCTCGCTTGTTAGAGATTTGAGCAGATTGAATCATACGAGAAAAAACAGGGATAATTTTCATCACATACCTCTGATATGGACGATCTAGGTCTTTCTGGAAAGCTGCGACTTGAAGATTTTCATCCATATAAAGATTGTCACGTGGTTCTTAAAGATTCTCTGGAAAATCCTCTCATAATGTCTTTCAACGCAACTAAAAAGATATACATGAAACCAATTCAGCTTTGAACAGATTTGTCTCTATGAAATCAATTGCGATAACTCTAATGATATACCTCTAAATTGAACATGGTCATATGTTCTGGAAAGCTGAGAGCAAGTTCTTTCTAATGGTATATGATCTCAATCTAGATCCTTATAGAACGACGGAAAAATGGCCTTCAACGTGACTCTTGGTTTTGGCGGTAGTAGCAGAAGTAAAACCGGTAGAGCTTCGCCGTCAAAAACTTTTTGCCATCTAGATTTTCTTTAAAGATATTTAAATAGAGAGATGAGAGTTCTTAAGTTAGGGTTTCCAATATTGGCCACAAGGTTTAGGCTTTTTTTCAGGGGTTGGAGAGTTTTGTGGGGATGGTGGCATGACAATTCTCCCCTACCTTCATAGGGGTTGTCCTCGAATCCAAGACATGAGCAGCTCTCCTCTGGTCCTTAAAGAGCTCTGGAAAGACCGTTCTCATTTCCTGTTCCGGTCCATGTATATTTTCATGTATGTAATTTTTTCGGTATAATTTTACCCATTTTGTTTCTTTCCCCAGCCTTAGTATCGTCGATATAAAATATTTTCATATGAACTCATGTGACGTCGAGTGTCATAGTTACTGACTTTCCAAAGCTTAGATCAAACACTCATCATTTGAGTAGTCCTAACTCTTGAATAGAATCATTCACTTCTAAATAGATTTTTTTTTCGAAACGCTTTTTTTATTACCATGTCATTATGGCATATTTGATGCATGTGAATACATCCCTTTTCAAGTCATATGATATTCATCACCCTTATGTCTCTAAATAACTTGTGGGTTATGACCCAAAATGCTTCAGCTGCGCTCAGTATGATTATATAGTTTACTTTTATCTCAAGGTTTCCTATCCACCATAGTGTTTTCCTATCACTTTTTAGGGTCTCCGTTCCTATTGGATTCCACGTAAACATGAGGCCTTATTTTATTTCTTTTTTGTGTTCGAGATACTTTTCACCTCACTCTGAAAATATGAATGCACTAGGCAAAATTTCAAATGTGACAGTGCCTTCTTATAGTAGTTAATTAGTGAATCTATTTTCATCTTCTTTAGTAGAGTTCTTTTCACTATCTTTAATGTTCCTACTACATGGTTGTACTGGTTTCCTTTACCACATTTCCATATTAGTAAGCATGAATACTTCAACGCATTTATTTCCTACACCTTTTTATTCATTAAAATGACCATTATCCTACTTTTGTTTTAAAACCACACTGAACTATATAAGTTATCAAGTTCTCTTCCTCAACATATTCCACTTGATTTAGGCTACTCTAAAGCTACCTATTTTGTGTCTCTAATGCCAACATCTTGAACTGTCCAATACATATTCAATTGTTATCCTACCGTTTTCCATTATGGTAAAGATATATCTCTCAAAATTGCCTAGAAATTATGTATTCCACCATCATTACTGACACGATTTGCATATAAAATTTTCTTCTAGGAATGATTAAATAGAATACACATGCCTTTTAAAGAAATTCTTCTTGTTGGTTGATGTCTTGTATCCTTAATCATTGGTTCACTTCGCTTTTTTATCACAATTTTTTTATATACTTTGTGGAGGTACAAAGAAACACAACAAGTGTGTTTGCTACAAGATCTTTTCTTGCGGATTATCTCTCTTCTGAACACACCCGGCTACGATTCAAGAACGTTCCATTGTTCACTATATGATACTTATTTCTTTGGAAGAAGAAGTGAATTCTTTAAGCTATCTTGGAATATATATTTGGCTCATCAACTAACCACTGAAATATCAATCCTACCATCAAATCTCGAGATAATAGTACCATGAAGACCTCCACCAAATTTCAGTCAGTTCGGACTTCACATGAATCTCCAATGCCCTTAAGAATTTTTCTGTGACGGACATTATGGAATTTAACTCCGACATGCACTGCCAATTCTTTTAGCTACTTAGACATCTCTTCTATCCATAAGAATTAAAGATATAAAGCCACTTGTACATAGCTATTCCAAACACAACTCATATATGCCTTTATCTTTTTATTCTCTTCTTTCACATCCACCAACAACGTTAATGACTCATTTGAGGCACATTACAAGTTTCTTAAAATGTTTCTCGGTTGATAAGTGACGCCAACATTAATGGTATCTATCCAAGAAGTTTTAGCGTCCAGTTTCTGCGCTTAGCTTCCACCGGTGCGCATGAGTGTCTTAACGCCCTGACACCTAACTAATCATCACACTCTTGTGTCTTCACAACTAGAATCTTCACCATACTTTTCAATCCTGCAACTAAATCTTATTATTGAACACTTTATATCTAAAGATCATTTTCCCTTAAAACATTTTGTAAGTCATTTTGAACGCTTCCGGAAACATTTAGTTTTAAAATAGTTTTGAAAACATTTTTATTTCTGTAGGACCAGCGTTCCGGGTCAGAACCAGCTTAGCTAACCTAGGCTCTGATATACAGTGTCCTAGGTCTCGTGTCGTAAGTTGAACCACCAGAAAATACCTGCACACACTAAAAGGGGGAAAAAGACTGAGATATAAAGTACTCAGTGAGGCAATCATATATGTCCACCTGATTCACACCATACAACAATATAAATCAGCACACCGATATACTAAGCCTAAAAATAGTCATACATCATACAACCTAGCTTCTAACAAAACATAATCTTATAATTAACCACATTGTATATATATATTTCCCTTATGACAATCACATTCACATTTCACTTTCAGAACTTCACACACTTATCACATGATACTAGGGCTGGCTTTCACCTCGAGAGTCATACGCCACCTTTGGATCGTCAGCCAGTTTACCAGTTTTAGCGGGATCCCATGTCTTCGCCCTCACTCCGACATCACACACAACACATAACCATTAACCAACATCACATCCAACATAACATAACTACTTTTCATACTAACAACATTGTTCAACTAATGACAACTCATCATAGCACTCAACACATCAATAACTATTTCTTAAACTCAATGTAGAAGCTTACAAAAATATACTATCACATAAGATCACAGACCCTCACCTTAGTTACTTGAAGATGAAGAACAACTCCTTTTGTTTTTCCCTTTTCTTAAACATATTCACTGTCATGACTTTAGCATCATCTTTAATCATGACATTAGATCTCAAATCGGTTCTCCTCAACCAAGACCTAAATTTATCTGTCATGAAAGTCCATGTAAAAATGATCGACATTGATCGACATTAAGTTGCCTGCCCAAACACCTCATCCCGGAGGATTGCTCTTATATGATCGCTATGCAGAACAGTCCATGTAAAAATATCACAACTCCCAAACTACATGAGATAATTCAGATATATTTTACAGATACCTAGGCATACGGGCTATGCATCTCCTTACCAAATATTAGCTGAAACAGATCTATGTATCACCTATAACGCGACTTCTCCTCATTCTCATTAATAGCCGCCAAAGCTATCGATAGCCTTATAGAAGAGATCCGAGCCACTGGAGCATATGTGTCAAAATAACCAATCGAGCTTTAAACTTAACTCTATTGTTTTCCATAATAGAGCCCATCTCATCATTTACCGCTTCTTTCCACAACGTAACATCTTGTAACTTTATGGCCTCGTCAAAACTTCTAGGGACCTCGTCAACAAGGTAACAGTATGAGTATTGATAACCAACCTCATCTCTTGACCCTTAAACTAAATAAAATTGAAAATCGGAACCGAATGATTTTTCAATCCTACCTCGTTTGCTCATACGATGTGTTGGTGACTCGTTAGGAGGAACGAACGTGTCTTCTCTTTTATTTGTTCCACTTGAACCTTGGACTAAATTCTTTGTTCCAGGTATAGATGAGAAACGACTCTCATCAAATATTGCATCTCTTGACTCAAACACGATGTGAACCAGTATATAATCATTTGGTTCTATGACATAAAACCTGTAAGCCTTGGAATGCAAGGGATATCCAATAAATATGTAGTCAACACCTCTTTCCCCCAAAGTTTTAATCTTTGGTTGAGGTAGTCTAACGACCGCTCTACAGCCTCAAACTCGAAGGTAGTTCAAGTTTGATCTCGTTTTGTACCAAAGCTCATATGAAGTATCCTTGTTCCTTTTTTTTAAGAACTCTGTTTCGTAAATAACAAGCCGTCAACATGGCTTCACCCCAAAATCCATCACTCAATCCGGAATAAGATAACATGGAATTAACCATTTCTTTTAAGATTCTATTTTTCCTCTCGGACACAACATTTTGTTGTGGTGTATAAGGAGCCGTAGTCTCATGTACGATGCCTATGGACTGAAAGTACGTATAATAATAATATTCTCCACCTCTATCGGTATGTAGCTTGTTAATCAAGTTATTATGTTGTAACTCAACCTCGTTTTTGTAAACCTTAAACTTATTTAAGGCTTCATCTTTGGCATGTTATAAAAATACATAACAGAACCTAGAATAATCATCTGTTAACATGGTAAAATATTTCTTGTTTCCTAAGATGGCGTAGCATGCAAGTCGCATAAATCACTGTGAATATGTTGAAGCACCATTGAATTTCTTTCAAAGCTTTTGAAAGGTTATATAACTATCTTATTTAACATGCATGTGCTACACTTCTCTATATTCATGTCAAACGTAGGAATCAAGCCTTCTTTAGACATATCAATCATATGTTTATAATGTACATGACCTAATCTAGAATGCCAAAGAAAAGTATCATTTTTGCTAGAACATGCCATGTAAACAGAATTGACAACTTTATTAATATTAAGCATAAACATGCCATTACAAAAGTATCCAAATCCAACAAACACCATGCTTAGATAATACAAACTTATCCGACTCACACTTGTTTGAATCCACACATATTTAAAACACTACTGGAAACTAAGTTTATTTTTCCGGGTACATGAATTACATCATTAAGATCAAGAGTTTTCTCGGAACTAAATTTCAACACTACTTTTCCACGGCCTAGGATAGGAGTGGTTGACTAGTTGCACATATGAAATAAGGATCCATTTTGTACTGGTTTGTATGTCTTGAACCAGCGACGATCCTTGCAAACATGTGTTGTTTCACCCGAGTCAATCCACCTCGTCACCTCATCATCCTGCACATAAAATACCTCAGCAATTTTTGATACATAATTTACTCTCGAATATGAACCAAAAACAGAAAGCTGACCTTGATGAGAGGATGTACCTTGGTCCTTGGATCCTTGTCCCGAACGGTTATGATGCGTTTTATCCTTATCCTTTGCTGCCCGACAATCACGTTTTAAGTGACCAGACTTGTTACAAATCCAACAAACGCTCTCAGTCCTTTTGTTAGATCCATCGTTAGTGTTGCTCTTAAATGGACGTTTCTTCCCTTTATTCTTTATCTTAGAATTCCCTCTTTCTTCCAACATGTTGATCGAAGAAGTTTCAGCCACTTTATCTATGGGTTTTCCTCCCTCTTGCACCCTTAGAGATTCCTCTATGCCCAAATGGCTACCAAGTTGTACAAGAGACAAATCTTCATTTTTGTGTTTTAACATGCGCCTAAAGTCCTTCCATTAAGGCGGCAACTTGTCGATAATGCTCGACACCGAGATGGATTCATCTATCTTCATGTTGTGTTGAGCGTATTGGCCTAGGATGAGAAGCAATTCATTGTATTACTCCATAACCGGCCTTGAATCAGACATCTTATAATTATTAAAATTACTTACAAGGAACTTCTTACTAGAAGCATCCTCAGCCATGTATTTTGATTCCAGCGCATCCCATAATTCCTTTGTGGATTCGACATTTGGATAGACATCAAAGAGAGGATCAGATATACCGTTGATAATATGGTCACGACATATGTAGTCATCGTTCTCCCATTTAAACTGCTTCTTTGACTCCTCCACGGACCCAGTCTCGGCATTCTGCGACTCGGTGGATATTGGCATGCTTAGAACTTACACCACATTGAGTGTTGTGAGGAGAAAATGCATATTCTTTTGCCATCTTCTGAAAATCCTAAATATGTGTTTTTTATTAAATCTGTGTGAAATCATTTTCAGGAGTTGCTGATTTTGGAAACTTAACGCTTCCAGATGCTCTTGCCGACAACGGAAGAATTGAAAATCATTTCAGCCATCTTTCTTGTCTCAAATGCTCCATCGAGTGAGTTATACCCTCAAATTTTGATATTTATTATACGTCTTTCGCGAAGTAACAATTAATTATGCTAATGTAGATCCATATTCTTTATTCTAGCGAGGGATTCAAAGTAAGAGGATATTTTGCATGGTCACTGATGGACAATTACGAATTCGGAAATGGTTACACTCTCCTGTTTGGTATGAATTGGGTCAACTTCGCTATTCCTATTGACCAAAGAGCAAAGAATTCTGCCAAATGGTTCTCCAAATTCATCTCTAAATATATAAGGGGAACCGACACATGTAAATCACTTACATGTATCCCACCTCCAAATCTAAAAACTAGTGTACTATATGTGATCTTTTAACTTTAAAGGTCGTATGTTTCTATGTATTTTCTTAATTTCACCTTGTACGTAGCCCTGGACAAAATATCCGGACCCGAAAAACTGAACCGAACCCGACCCGAATTGAGAGGTACCGAACCGAACTGGACCCGGCAAAATACCCGAACGGTCTTGAATTGCCATATCCGAAGAATCGATACCGAACCCGACCTGAACCGAAAACTGAACGAGTACCCGAAGTATCCGAAATAGCTAAAAAATATTAGTTATTTTCGGTTAATTTGAGTATTTTTAGATATTTTTGGATATTTTCGGGTTAATTTGGATAGTTCGGATATAAATTACCCGAACCCGAACTGTATCTATGATTACTTTTGGATTAAATAACCGATCCAAACTATTTTTGATAGAAATTCGAATATAAATCGGGTCCGAACAAATTACCCGAACCCGATCCGAACCCGATTCAAAAATTCAAAATACCCGAACGGGTCCTAAATCTCAAACCCGAAAAATTCGATACCCGAAAGATCCGATCCGAACCCGAACAGGTACCCGAACGCCCAGGACTATTTGTACGTAATAATTTGACCTTAATTAGTTCTCGGTCAATTATCTTATTTACCAATCTCTTTTTTTTCAAATCGGTATGGGAACAATTAATAAAATGAGTTACCACCATGCATCATTAGCTAATTCAACTATCTTTAAACACCACTATAGAACGTCACCAAAAACATTTTTAGTTGAGAATTATAAATAACCTTAATGAAAGTAGCAAAGACACACAACTTTGTGTCAAGATGCCTTAGGAGTTATAAAGGTTTCTTAGATCGACTAGATATCAAGGCATCGCCTTATATACATGATGAGACTTTGATGACATTTAACCTAAAGATAGTTACATCGAAGAAGTCTTATTTTTTGGTAAACATATATTTCTTAACTGAACTGTACATACATATTTGATAAAACATGCCTCTTTTTCCATAAGAAAATATTGAAATCTCTTACTCATGTATATATATATCATTATTGTTTACAAGATCTTGATTTTTGATTATACATAACTTAGGGGTTGTAATAATCTAATATATGAATATGTTGCGCATAGGTTACATGTGACTAATAACAGTATCCATTAACTATGTATATTTAATTAAGATGAAGCAATTTAGTAAACTTAGACTTTTCATCAATGAAACAAAAAGTAACTACTTTGTAATTTCATGAGAAAAGCAGAGCCATGTCCATATGTCAAAACTGAACTAAATTAAAACAACTTGCATGAGAACTCTTGAATTTCTTAGAACATTTCTGTAGGAGTACTCAAAAAGACAGCAATCAACTTCTATCCAAACTTATATCAGAAAAGATGTTCAGAAAAAATATAATTTAAAGAAAAAGAAACAAAAAAAGAAGGCTACGCTATCCTCCCTTGATCCCATGTCTGGTTTACTAGTTATATGTACTCTCTAAATCAGTTCACATTTATTTGCCCGATTCTAATTTGTTTCTAAATGAACTTTTATCCAATTCCTTTTGTTTTTTTTATTACTAAAACTATCTTTTTGAGCCAAAAAAAAAATTGGGACCCTTTTCTTGAAAATTTTTAGGATTATAAACAACTAAAAAAATACACAGATTTCGGTAAAGGATAGACAACTTCCTCTATGGCTCCTTTGGTGAATGTGGAAGAGTAGGAACCTCCTCATAAACAACATAATCACTGGTTGAGAGATTTACAGAATGCAATACATGAAAGAGAAGAATGGACTTCTATTCTTTATGAAGACGAATCTCAAGCCTCTAATAATCAATGCAGAAGATATTGGCTCCATTCTCGTCGAAAACCTCCAGCAGAACCATACATAAAGTGTAACTATGATTGCAGCTACAATCGGGAGAGGAAAACACAAAAGAACGTGTTCGGCTTGTTCTTTCTTGATCTGGCGAGAACCTGCAAAAAAAGATCAACCCAAGACTCATACCGTACCCGAGATGAGAAAATAGAATTAAACCAGAATACAAAGACATAATCTTCAAATCTCCACCTTGTCTTTGTATCCAATGCCTCCTATGTTCTAGTGTCAAGGTGAAGCTCCACCTTCTTATGAGCAAACCCGCTCAACCTCAGCTAGATGCCTCCTAGCTTCTTATTCTCCTGAGACAACCCTCTCAGCTTCCTTTCTTCTGAGAAACCCCTCTTAGCTTTGATTTTCCTAAGCATCCCTGCTTAGTCTTCTGTTATCTTTAGTAACTTTAAAGCCTCCCTGAATTTTCCCACATGCAAGACTTTTGTGAATATGTCTGCTGGATTGTATGCTGTTGCGATCTTTAACACATGAACCAGTCCATCACTTAGTAGGTCCCTCATAAAGTTGTATTTGACAGCCGTGTGCTTTGTTCTTTCATGGAACACAATATTCTTAGCCAAGGCGATTGCGCTTTGGGAGTCACAATATTTTGTATCTACTTCTTGTTTAAACCCGAGCTCCTCCAAGAATCCTTTCAACCACATTGCTTCTTTATCTGCTTCGATTAGAGTTATGTATTCTGCCTCTATAGTTGATAAGGCGACTACCTTTTGTAAGCTTGATCTCCAGCTTACCACGTTGCCTCCTACTGTAAATACCTTTCCTGTCATAGACCTTCTTTTATCAAGGTCTCCTGCATAATCAGCATTGCAGTATCCTTTTATCAGAAACTCACCTACATTTCTGTATCCAAGTTTCATCTTGGTTGAACCACTCAAGTATCTAAGGATTCATTTGACCGCTTGCCAATGTTCTTTCAGTGGTTTGCTCATGAACCGGCACACTAGTCCCACTGTGTACGCCAAGTCTGGCCTAGTGCCAATCATGGAGTACACCAGGCTTCCGACAGCACCCTGATATGGAATGTGTTCCATCTCCTCACGTTGCTTTTGTTCTTCCTATTATTTTGCTGATCTGAGTTTAAAATGCATCCCCATTGGTGTAGATACTTTTTTTGCTTGGTCCATTCCAAAGTTCCTGGGAACTTTCATGATGTACCCTTCTTGGGATATGGTCATAGTCCCTTTGCTCCTGTCCATGGTAATCTCCACACCTAGTATTTTTCTGGCTTCTGTGAGATTCTTCATTTCAAATTCTGATCCCAACAGTATCTTGAGTCTTAGCACTTGCTCCTTCTTTCTTGATGCTATGAGTATATCGTCTACATATAATAACATATATATGTACTCTTCTTTTGCAAGGTCTTTGTAGTATACGCAGCTATCATATTCACTCCTACTATACTGATTCTTTTTCATAAACTCGTCGAATCTATTGTTCCACTGTCTAGGTGATTGCCTCAGCCCGTATAGAGATCTCTTTAATAAACATACCTTATCCGGATGTCTTTTATCCACGTAACCCTCAGGGTGTTCCATGTAAATCTGTTCATCCAAGTATCCGTGGAGGAAAGCCGTTTTAACATCCATCTGTTGAAGTTCCATGTCGAAGAGTACCACCATTGATAATATGATCCTGATGGACACATGTTTAACTACGGGAGAGAATATTTCTTGGTAGTCTATTCCTTCTTTTTGGTAGTATGCTATTGCTACCAACCGTGCTTTAAATCTTGGTTCTTCTACTCCATCTATTCCTGCTTTCCTCTTGAATACCCATTTGCAGCCTATTGGCTTTTGGACTTTATCTCTATCTACTAGAATCCAAGTTCTATTCTTCATCAAAGAGCTAATTTCCTCATCAGATGCTTTCAAGTCTTTGTTAGTGAGTAATGGGAAATGTGTCTTACCTCCATTTAGGTCTGATTTGATGTCCTTGTACATCGTGTCTTCCTTAAACATGACGTTTCTACTGATTATGCATTTTTCTTCAACTAGCAGCCATATCATGTATCCTTTTACTTCATCCAGGTATCCTGTAAAAATGCCTCTTTTTCTCTGTGATTGAGTTTCCCTTCGTCTGAATGCATGTATGCTACGGACCCGAATCTTCTAAGTTTTGTTAGACTTGGTGTGGCAGAGGTCCACCTTTCTTCCAGTATATCGAAATTTATGGCAGATGATGCTGACCGGTTTATGAGGTATATCGCGGTAGAAGCTGCTTCTGCCCAGAACTTCTGGTCTAATCTGCTTTCGCTAAGCATGCTCCTGACTTGGTTCATTATCGATATGTTGAGTCTTTCCGATACTCCGTTTTGCTGAGGAGTATATGTGCATATTTTGTGTACAACTCCTTCATCCTGCAAAATTGATCAAACCTAGCATTGCAAAACTCAAGTCCATTATCTGTCTGAAACCTTTTGTGCTGGGCCGAAGCTAACTCTTTGCGTCTTTCCCATGACACAATCTTTGCAGAAATCTCATCACTATTTATGCATCCTTTATTTGCTAAAATCTTGAGACCTTTGTGTCTTATATGCCCCATTCTGCTATGCGACAATCTGGTCTGATCATTCTTTGGAGGTACCGAAGTTGATTGATTGGCAATTGCTGCATATGCCTCTGACTGCATATGTCTCTCCCCTTTCGTTCACCTTTCATAATTACTATGCACTCCTTTATAACCTTCATTACACCTCTTGACCCTCTGAACTCACATCCTCTATCCTCTAACGTGCCAATTGATATAAGGTTCATGCTGATCTCTGGCATACACCTAACGTCGTGTAACACAAACGTGGTACCATCTGGATTTGTAAACCTTACAGATCCAATACCTTTAACTTCAGCTTGAGTATTGTTGGCCATTTTTACCTTTCCAAAACGTACTTCCTTGAGCTCTAGAAACACTTCTCTCCTTGGTGTCATATGAAACGAGCACCCGGTGTCCATTACCCACTCTTCTTTGTTGTTCTATTCATGTGTACGGTTCGCTTCATAGGCTATCAATCCCATAACGTCTTGGGCGTCGTCTCTGGCAAGAGAAGATTCACCTTTGTCTTGAGGTTGAATCTTTCCCTTGTTTCTCTCTAACCACTTGTAACACTGCCTTTTGTAGTGTCCTTCCTTACCACAAATCCAACAAATTTTCTTCTTCTGTGTTGATTTTGACCGTGACCTGTTGAATATGTTCTTACCACTTTGATTGTTCCTTGTGTTAGTTCGACCCCTCACGTAGTGACCCTCCGGTGAAACCCTTGAGCCTGATGTCTCTTTAGTTTCCTTTTCCTTTAACTTTGCAGAGCTCACCACATCCTCTACCTTGATGACATCTCTGCTATACTTCAGTGTTTCTTTTAGCTGGTCATATTTTACCGGGAATACATTTAAGAGAAGTATGGCCTGCAATTCTTCTGGTACCTCAATGCTCAGATGGCTTAATTCTCCGACTATCTTCAAGAAATCGCCGATGGTTTCATCTATGGATCTGTGATCAGACATTTTGAACCCGTAAAGCTTGAGTTGGACATGAACTCGATTCAGCAGAGACTTTGGCATATAGAGCGCTTCAAGAAGAGCCCATGTCTCAGCTGCTGTAGTACATCTTTCGATCTTTCTCATTACATGGTCACCAACGTTTAGGAAGATTGTGTTCATGGCTCTTTCGCACCTCTCAGATATGGCGTCTTCCTGTGCGACTAGTTTTTTTTCTTTTCAGGGGCGTCTTCTACTTCCTCGCTTATCCCGGTGGTTGGTATCTTTGCAACCAGTACATCATTTAACCCAGACACGCTCAGATTGGCATACATCCTTCTCTTCCATAGAGAGAAATCGCCATTTCGATCGAACCTTTCGATTTCAACTTCTGATCCCGTCATCCTTGATTTGCAAAAGAACCTTGATCCTTGCCCAGTTCCTTTCCTCCTTAGCTGAACTGAGCTCTGATACCAATTTGTGCGGCTTGTTCCTTCTTGATCCGGCGAGAACCTGCAAAAAAGATCAACCCAAGAACAAACGCAGAAGAAAGAACACAAGCAAGCTTTTGTTTACCCAGTGTTCACTCTCGTTGGAGAAGCTACTCACTGGGGCTGGGTTTACCAGCAATCCACTAGAAACAGAGTGTACATACTTAATTGCAAAACCCTGAATTCCTAATCCCTATTTTCCCAGAGAAGAACTCTTATTTCTGTGTAGAAGATGACCTCTCTCTCTCTACCCGATATATCAATCTCTTATACGACTAATTCGATGTCGTTTTATAGACTTCCGGTTTATGCCGAAGACCCGACTAAACCAAGCTCATACTGTACCCGAGAAGATAAAATAGAATTAAACCAGAATACAAAGACATAATCTTCAGAAGGTTGGATCTTTTAGGATTCAAATGGCTTCTACATGCAATAGGCATAGAACCTATTTCAAAATTGTGAAGAAAGTCGTGAGGGTGAGTTAAGAGCACTACTAAGTTCAATGCAACATGCGTGGACGATAAACTTATCTGCAAATCATCTTTGAAAGAGACAACAAGTTGATTTCTGTCCTTATAGATGGTTCAAAACGGAATTTCAAATTACATAATTAGATGAGAGATATCTTGTTATGGAGAGAACAATTTGAGGAGGCCAACTTTATCTGGACGCCCCGACAAAACAACAAAGTGGCTCATAAACTAATAATAAAAAAAATCATTGATCTTTCAATTTAATGATTTTCTCAATCATAAATAAAATTTAGTGTTAAAAAAATATAGAGTAATTATAATTGGTTTTTTGTCAGCAGCATTGGACATTGATTATATTGTTTTAACATAGAACCTCTTTAATTTTCTTACACAAATTTAATCCTATATTTTGCAACATATGGTTTAATTCAACCGGATTAGAGAATCGCTGCTATACATACAAATTTAGAAATATATGAAATTAAACTATATTATTGTCTCATAGCTGGTATCAAAGTAAGTCGTAAATAAAAACAAATAACACTAATAAAAATTTGTTGTTTGGGGCTTTTAAAGGGTGCCACCTAAACAACAATAAAAGTTTTAAAATATGTCATGTGTCATCTAAAAAAACTACTTTGTGTTTCTCTCCTCTTAACGCATTAACCCTTCTAAAATTAATGTACACTTCTCTTTTTTTCATCTTTTCTTTGAGAGAATTTAATAAGATTCATTTACTCTCTCTCTTAATGCATTAACCATTTAAAAAAAAAATTAATGCTCACTTCTCTTCTTTTCATCTTTTATTCGAGAGAATTTAATAAGATTCCTCTACTCTCTCTCTCTTCTCATAATGTCCATTATTTGGTTTTTTATTTTATTTTTATAAATTCACATGTATCTGATATTTAAAGAGAGAGGAAAAAACTCTTCGATTCAATGGTTTGCGACTTCTATGTATTAAACTTACATCAACATTGAGGAATATACATTTCATCCTCCTGCTGGTATCTCCAATTCGATTAAACCCAGGTATTCATATATGCTTCTCTTTTTATGAAATCGTAATCACATCCGTTTGTTTTTTGCCTTATGTGTGAGTTATTGGATGTTGCCCACCCTGAGAGCTAGGTCCGCCAAATTCACGATCCAATGCAGACACAAGATCGAGAAGCTCTGGAAACGTTATTGCGGCGAGAAACACCGGTCTCTTACTAGACCATGCAAGTTCTCCGGTGACTCCGGCGGTCGCTGAACCTTATGATCCGCATGTGGGTCACAACGATGACAATAACATTTTAGATGGATATTTGGTTTAGATATGCTTCGTGTGATGTCTCTCGGGTCCATTCTTCGAAAAAAAATCTATTTTCTCTATTTTGACACTCCCTTGCTACTTTTTCTCTATGTTCTTTTCATTTTTCATGTCCCCCTCTTTTATATAGGTTAAGAACTTCAAAAGCTGAAAATGGTAATGCACGCTGCATAACCTCCTAGTAGACATCAATTGTCTTATCCACAATTTAAAAAAAACATAATTAGTTAAAACAACAGAGAATTGAGATTATTTGTTAAAACACCATAAATTTTGGCCAAATGGATTACTTGGAAAAAGAAAAAATAAATATTTTTATAAATATTTCTGTGCATATTATCAAAGTACGAAAAATAATACCTATGTTATTTCTAATTCTTTTACAAGAATTTAAAATTCTAAAATATGGCAAAATATAAATATTATCTCAAGAAAGCTGTGACAAAAAAAACCTCAAAATAATAGAGACATAATATCTAGCATATAGAAATATTTTTATTAGAATGTCAATGATCACCTTTCTTATAACAAATATTTTTTTTTTAACAAGACAATCAAAATATACATCTAAAAACAATACGCACATAGTTAAAACTAATGCAAGATTCTTAAAGGTAAAACTGAACAAAGAAAAATTTGATCTACGGGAAGGTATGTTATGTAGACTCTAAGATGTAAAGCATGTAATATTGCAATGCAGGAAATCCATGCTATTTTTGAAGAGTGTCGTGAACTTGAGCAAAAATTATCTATGTTGAAGACAGTTTTATTCAACCTAAATGCTACAAGGAATGTAAAATATTTTGACTTCCAATTAGTTTTGTAATATGTTTTGTGGGAGTTTAACTAAAGATCTAATTATTATTTTTTTGACTTGGAATTATCATTTTCTCAATTTGTTTTACTTACCACATTAATAAGAAGATATGAATTAACTAAACTGACTAAAATAAAAGAATAGATGGCTCTGAATAACATAACTAAGGTTAAAATATTATTATAATAGTAAAGAGACGGTAAAAAAAATTTAAGGTTTATCAAAAGGAAACAAAACCGAATGAGGAAACAAATTTTATGTTCACATGGAATTTTAGGATTTAAATGTAGCACAAATTAACAATATTTTTTTCTTCATTGGATTGTTTTGATCCATAAAGATTATAACTTATGTATATATTAAAATATTCTCTGTTTGAGGTTATCAAGCTTATGACTATTGGTACAAGTATATAGAATAAAATGTTGACTAAGTACAAATGTTCGAATTTTTCTTGGCCGCAGCGAGAATATGCTTTCAGCGTGGAGGTGAGAACATAATTATTTGATTTTTTTTATTTGGTACTAAAAATCCAATAACTCTCATTTATAAAATATATATTTACGTGAAACTAAATAGTTTTTGGACATTAAAAAATCAGTAAGTTTTAAATCTTAAATAATTTTGAGTTCGTCTTATCTGTATTTTAAAATATATACACAACATATACCAATAATTTTAATTTTAAATATTATTAAAAAGAAAAACCCGGACGTAGCACGAGACATTTTCTAGTATAATTAAAAGTAAAAGTAAGGCACCAAACCGGTGGAGGTTGTATTTTCTTTTATGATATTAGGTAGAGTCATTTTCGCTATTTGAATCCTAATTAATTTTGTTTTTAATACAAAATCATTTATTCCATCATGAATATTTTACCACAATATCGTCTTATTCCTCCATCAATCAACAAAACTGCTAACGTCAAATACCAATCATTACAACAACTCAACTTCCTTTATTCAAATTTGTAATTGTGGTTGCTCCATTATGTCTTGAATGAGCATTGTGATATCAGAATGCGAAGACCCTCCTTCTTCCAAAGCCTTGTTTCCCAAGTCACTAAGTTCTTTGACTCTTCTTCTTCTCGCTTGTGCTTTTTCACTATCACCCATCAGCTCAACCACAGCTTTTCTCACGCTTTCCCTACTCACCATCACTCCTATCTCGTCTTCTTTCCCATATACCATCGATCTCTCTACTCCAATCTTTAATCCTGCTTTCAATATTTTCACAACTACTTCTCGTTGTAGAATTGTTCAGCAAACAAAGGCCATGTCAACAATGGAACTCCAGCGGTAATCCCTTCTAGAGTCGAGTTCCATCCACAATGAGTCAAGAACCCTTTTGATAGATGCATGTGCGAGGATGAACACTTGGGGTGCCCAACCTTTGATCACAAGTCCTCTATCTTTGATCCTCTCTTCGAATCCGCTTTCTTGAATCCAGTTTGTTAGATCTCCATATTTTATCCATTCTCGTATAACCCAAATGAAAGGCTTATTAGATTCCTCAAGGCCTAGTCCTAGCTCCTTCATCTGAGCTAAGGGAAGATTGCATAGACTACCAAGGCAAATGTAGAGAACCGAACCGTTTTCTTGCGAGTCAAGCCATTGAAGGCATTCGTCTTCACCAATGGAGGCCTTGCCACCTCTCTGAGTTTTTTCTAACCCTAACTTTTTGGATAAGGCAACAGGTCCTACGCACCAAACTTTGCCCGCTCTTACCCTCCTATATTCTCTTGCATAATCAGCCTCTAACTCTTCGAAACTGTTCACAATAACACCATAAGAGTTAATATCAGCTTCAATAGTCTTGTCCACACTCTCTTTCATATCTCCCTCAACAGGCTGCAGCACGGAGAGCTGAGGTTTAGTGAACTCAACTCTATCAGGCAGTCCAGGCAAATCAAAATACTCGTCGTTAGATTCTATAACTTTCAGGATCCCGCTGTCTCGAACCACCTGTATGCATGCGAGGCTGAAACAAGAAAACCCATGGAAAAGAAGTTTGGGGATCTTGAATTTTTTGGCAAGTCTTGAAGTGAAAGGAAGGCTCATGTCTCCGATGATGCAGCTCGGTCGTGGGTTAATCATCTTCTCCATAGCTTTTTCTGCTTGGTCCTCAAGCCTGTTGGCCGCGTTAAAGAACTTCACCATATCGGCCATTGAATCCAACATATCTACACTCTCGTACCCTTCAGGCAAACCCGCTTGTTAAGAGGGAAACTTAACCTCAACGATATTAATGGTCGAAGGAGTAGAGGAGGAAGAGAGTGAGTTTGTGATCTTGGATACGTTGTGAGTAGTTGTGATGATGGAGACGGTCACACCTTGGCGCTGGGATAAGAGTCTGGAGATGTCCACCAATGGGAACATATGGCCTTGAGCCATATAGGGTATTACGACGAAGTGAATGGGATCATGAGAACCCATCTTGGTAGATCTTACACTGTTTGAAAAGTAAAGAAAACAAATGATTTTTAAAATAAAGAATCGGGTTACTCTTTACAACGCTAACATGTAAATTACTAAATATCTAGGCTAAGATGTTGGAAAAAAATGATATACGTTAAAGATGTTGACCCGACTAAAGAGCATACGTTAGACCAACAAATTTGACTTTTCAAAAGAAAACTTTTAATCGAGTTTTGAATCTATATAGTGGCTTCCAACCCAAACCAGAAAACATTTTGAACAACATGACGTTTTTAATATATGTGGAAAATATATAGAAGTGCTGATACATTGGAATAATATTTGGGATATATGGCTGTGGCTTCTCGGTAACTAAGCATCATGATTACTTTTTGAAAAAGGTTGCGGGTCAAATTAATTAAGTCTGCTGAATACTTTTGAGATAAAATCTTTATTAGCTTTAGATATAAATTAGTGGGTACGCAGATGGTATTACGCAGATAGTATTACGCACATGGTATTACGCAGATGGTATTTTCACACGCTACGTGGCTGTACTGATCTACGTGGATGATATAATCATAGATCAAACACTAATGAAAGCATCATACCAGCTTTGAAAGATCTGAATTTTGCGAGGAAACCTAATTTACTATAAATATTTTTTTATTGATTCACAAAGAAAGTAAAGACCTTTTATACTTATGGTTTTGACCTAATACGATTTATGGTAATTTGTTTAAATACACAAATTAAATATGTAATCATAACTATAATCCACATCTTTTAATATTGCCTTCCAAGTTGGAGTGTGTAAGTTGCATACATCCACCTTGCGAATAAAAGCCTCAAACTCTTTGTGTCCAAAAGCTTTAATAAGAATGTCAGCCAGTTGAGTAGTAGTTGAGACGTGTATCGGTGTGACAATGCCGCGTAAAATTTAATCTCGTATGAAAGGACAATTTTTCTTGACAAGTTTCATTCGCTCGTAAAAACTCGGGTTCTTGCTTAAGTAAATAGCCGAGACTATCATAATGGAGAGGAACTGTAGGAGAACAATCGACCCCAAGAGATTCAAGAAGACCATGGAGCCATAAGATCTCAGCCACTGTGTCAGCCATAGCCCTATATTCAGCCTATGCCGAGGATCGAGACACCACGTCTTGTTTCCGTGTCTTCCAAGAGACGGGCAAACCACCAAGTTGAATGAACCATGCAGTAAGTGAACGCTGCGTTAAGGGACAGGCTGCCTAGTCAGAATCAGACCACACAGAGAGATAAAGGTCCAAATTGGCGCGAAGAAGAATACCTTGGCCGGGGTTCCCTTTTAAATACCTAACGACTCGCAAAGCTGCCTCTCAGTGGTCCGTTGTAGGTTGATGCATGAACTGAGACAAGCAATGAATGCCATAGGAAAATTCGGGATGAGTCACTCTGAGGTAGATAAGGCGACCTACCAACTGACGATAGGACGAAGGATTGGAGTGCAGAGCAGTTATCGACTTGGCGAGTTGATGGTTCCGCTGTATCGGATGTGAAACCGGTTTAGCACCAAAGAGTCCAGACTAAGATATGATGTCAAAAACATACTTCCGCTGACAGAGATATATCCCAGAAGGACTGCGTGCAACCTCAATACCCATAAAGTACTTCAAAACACCAAGATCTTTCATGCGGAAACAAGAACTCAAATAATCTTTGAATTTTTGAATTAACTATAGATAACTGCCTGTTATGATAAGGTCATCAACATAAACCAAAACATGAAGCCGGATGTCGCCATCAATAAATGTAAACAAAGAGTAATCCGAATAGTCTTGTACAAAACCATATGTTTTAAGAGCTTCCGACAATTTAGTAAACCAGCATCTATGTGCCTGCCGAAAACCGTAAAGATACTTATGTAAACTACAGACCTGCGTTTTATCATCTGTTCGAAAACCTAGGGGAAAGCGGATGAACACCTCTTCGTGTAGATCCCCATGTAAGAACGCATTATGTACTTTCATCTGATAGACAATCCAATCCCTACAGACAGCCACTTGCAGGAACGATTGAACACTGACCATCTTTCATACGAGAGCAAATGTTTCTTCGTAACCCAAACCCTCGGTCTGATTATTACTAAGAACAACCAAACGTGCTTTATATCGTTCCAGAGTACCATCCGAGCGATATTTCACAGTGAAAACCCATTTGCAGCCAAAAGCTTTCTTACCCGGTGGCAATGTTTCAACTGTCCATGTGCCACGCTCTTTGAGTGCATCTACCTCAAAACGGACTGCAGCACGCCAATTTTCGTCTTGAAATGCATCAGCATAAGAAGTAGGAATCGCAATCGAAGTGAGAGCGGCAAGATAAGCGCGATGATGATCGGAAAAACGAGCGCAGTCCACATAACTATTGATCGGATACCAACTCGAGTCCACAAAATCACTATCCGAACAAAGGTGAGTTGTGTTTTGAACATAGTAATGAAGTTTGGTTGAGGGAATTTTTCGGCGACAACCTTTTCACATTGGAGCCTCGGTCACGATCAACTCACTACCCTGAAGTGTAGATGTCTCAGTGAAGGGATGATCATTCTGCTCAAGAGTAGGAGTGTGCTGGTCCGGCGACGGGAAATACAGAGCAGAGTCAGCGTTCCTGGTGTCGGAGACAAACTGCTCAGGAGACGATGTAGGTGTGTGTGATGGGGAAGGCGTAGACTCATCAAAAACGGGATTGACCGGCATATGGTCAATCGGTGAGGGGAGAATCGGATCAGTCCCCTTTTCTAGCAGTGGAAAAACAGAGTCCCCGGAAACAGGGTCATAAGAATGAGAACCCAACGGAGAAGAAGTTTCCAAAGGCGGAGGCGACGATAACAGAGCAGAATCCGTATCAGCAAAATCGTCAACTGGAGTAAATGATGGTGAGACTAGAGGCAGAACCACCAGAGAAGACGAGTCGAGTGTCTCTGCAAAAAGAAATTCTGTTTCCACAAAAATCACATCACGAGAAACAGAAATAATCTCGGTTTCGAGATTATAGACCTTCCAACCCTTTTTGCCGAAAGGATAGCCAATAAAAACAAAACGATGACTCCGCGTAGCAAACTTATCTCCACCATGTTTCTGATTATGAACATAACATAAACAACCAAGAACTCGCAAATGTGACAATGGAGGCGGCCGATTGTAGAGAACTTCGAATGGGGTTTTCCCATTAAGAATCGGCGTTGGTGTTCTGTTAATAAGATAACCAGCCGTAAGCTCGCAAAAACCCCAAAAATGCACCTGTAGATGAGACAGAAAACGAACTGCTCTTGCCATATTCAAGATATGTCGGTGTTTCCGCTCAACTCTACCGTTCTGTTGCGGAGTGCCTACACAAGATGTTTCATGTATAATTCCTTTGGAGCAAAAGAACTCAGAGAGACAGAGGAATTCAGAACCATTGTGACTTCTAATCGTCTTGATTTTACTATCAAATTGGCGTTCAACCAAAGCAGTAAAGTTTCGTAGGGTAGATGAAGTGTCGGATTTGTTAGGTAGCAAATAAATCCATAAAGCTCGAGAGAAGTCATCAACAATGTTGAGAAAATATCGAGAGCCACAAAGAGACGTAGTCTGATAAGGACCCCATAAATCCTAATGAACCAAATCAAAAACAAATGTTGTTTTATTAGAACTAAAAGGAAATGGGTCTCGTGTCTGCTTGGCCCGAATACAAACGTCACAAGACTTATTATCAAAACCACTACTACTACCAAAATTCGATAACCGAAACATCTCCATTGCTTTAGAGGCTGGATGGCTTGGGCGACAATGCCATAGCTCCGGTGATGGTGTACCAAGGCTCCGGGCTGCGGCCACATCCTCAGCATCTGTGTGATCTAGTCTTGACAATGCAAAGCAAATCAGATATCTGAAATAGGCAACGTCGATCACGAGTCAATTGGGAAACGGAAATAAGATGACACTATAATCCGTCCACAAAAAACACATTGGTTACTTGAAGTTGAGACTCGAGATAAAATTTCCCTTGTTTCGTGGCTGTAGTAATTCTCCCATCCGGGAGTTTGATAAATACCGGTGCCATCTCACAAACATCCAGAAGAAACTCAAGAGTTTCAGTCATATGATTAGAATCCCCAGAATCGATAATCCATGATTCAAGAAAGAACTTACCCGAGAGGCGATCATATGAGCCCGGGTTGCGATCATTCAACATTTGAACCAACGTCTTCCATTGTTGATCATTCAAGCCACTAAATCCCACTCTATCAGCATCAGTAACCGTAGTATTGTCGGCAAACGGATGTGAGGAAGAGATGACCTGATTCACGCGTGCAGCTTCCCAACGTCGGGTGGGTTGAGGAAGCAAGACATGGCGTTCCCTACCCAAGATATTTGAAGTATCTGAAGAAGAATTTGGAAGTGTAGAACGAGGGCTCGGGCCCCACCAAGTAGGATATCCAGTTTTCCGAAAACAGTTCACAGCAAGGTGTCCTGTCCGACTACAAAGTGTACACAAAGCAGAAGGGTCTTTTAGCTCTGTTTGTGGCCGAGATCGATTAGTTGTCTGCACCGCAAAGCTGATGCCGTCATGTCGTTCTTCCAGCGTACGACTAGCGCGCTTTGATTCTTCATCTTGGGTGACAACTTGATAAGCTTCATCGAGAGAGGGAAGAGGATCATGGGAAAGTAAAGACGATTTTATCGCACCAAAAAAACAGATTCATCAAGTCCCATTAAGAACTGATGTAATTTATCCTCTTTGCGTTCCCGGGCGATTTCTTTAGTCGTCTTCGCCCTTTGAAAATGTGCTAGACTCGTCTATAGTTTTGTCAATTTTCCGTAGTAAGCCTTGACAGGTGTGCCACGTTGAAAGCAATTAGCAAGCTCTGTTTTTAGGCATTGAACGCGCTGTCCGTTCTTCACCGAGAAACACTTCTTGATATGTGTCCAAAGATCATGTGCGATTTCATGATGGGACAACGAACTACTCAGGTCTGGAGCCACCATTAGTTTAATCCACGAGACAACCATGACGTTGTTTGCCCACCAATCTTCCAGGTCCTCTGAATCATCATCCGGTTTTGCTATACTCCCGTCAGTGAATCCGAACTTCTTTCTTGCACGCAAATTGACACAATCTTCCCAAAGAAATTGCACTTGACTGATGGTTGATGCGTTGGATAAGAACTGAACGAGGTTACTAACACTCACGGTTCGAGGGTGGAATGATTCACACCGTCAAAGGGTGTGAAAGCCTAATGGTATACCGATGAAAACCTCTTCCAACCTTGGATATGATGCACCAAGACGCTGGACTAGGCCGGTTGTAAGGATATCTGGTCGAGGAAATTGTGGACCAACCTCCAATTGGTTGAGTGGGTCGTCTAGACTCGCGGTCCAACTGTGGGTCGGGCGGTCCGGTATCATGGTCCATGATTGTATCACAAAGCAAGTCAAAGATTCATTGTCCACTCATCGTAGTTAGGGCCTTAGAGCTATGGTTGAGAGATTACAGATCCTGGGTTGTCGCCTGATGAGAGATCGTACGGATCATCCTCCGACAAGAGACATCGGGACTCTAGTTCCGTTAAACTCGACTCCAGCCATGTTCGTCTGAGAAGAAAGTATTACGACAGAGTGATCGTGAATACTAGGTCAAGAAACGGAAACAAAATCAAAGAAACAGAGTCTGACAATATGGGGAGGCGAGGATCATATGAACCTAAAATTTTAGGTTAGTGCTGTGATACCATGTCAAAATACCTAGTTTGGTATAAAAGTTTTCTTATTGATTCACAAAGGAGGCAAAAATCTTTTATACATATCGTTTTGACCTAATACGACTTATGGTAATTTGCCTAAATACACAAATTAAATATGTAATTACAAGTATAGTCTATGTCTCTCAACATATTTTTCAAAATCAGGAATCTTGGTAAATTTTAATATTTTCTTAGTTTAGAAATTGCTCGTTTCTTGAAAAAAATTTCTGTTTCCCAACCCAAATATATGCTTGAGCTTCTCTTTGACACTGTATTTCTAGGTTGTAAGCCTTCTTCAATTCCAATGGAACCAAGTCACTCTCTCCACATATATGATAATCTTTTTCTTCCAGATGCAGAACTTTGTAGAAGACTTATAGAAAAGCTGCTTTATCTTTGTCTCACCAGACCAGATATCATTTTTACAGTCACCAAACATTGCCAATTCATACCTGTTCCTCGTGAAGTTCATTTCCAAGCACGACACAAGGTTCTTCGATATCTAAAAGACAGTATTGGTACAGGTTTATTCTTCTGTACTGATCATGATTTTTCTCTAAAACGTTTTACTGATTTTGATTGGGCAGTATTGGACAGTATGTCCGGAGACAAGAAGATCTATATCAAGATACCCAAGAAACAGCCTACAATTTCTCTTAGCTCTATAGAACCTGAATATAGGGCCATGGCTTTTGGTACTAAGGAACTGATTTGGATCGCTCAAATCATGCAAGACTTACGTCTGACATCTCTCCTACCTGTTTCTCTATACTGTGATAGCACTGCTGCATTACATATTTCCAAAAATCATGTTTTTCATGAGAGGATTAAATATCTGGTTCTTGATTGTCATAAGGTTAGGGAATGTGTCACTTCTGGTTTTCTAAAGACTCTTCATGTGAGAAGTGAACATTAGCTTGCAGATACTTTTACTAAGCCCTTTTTATCTTACTCCGTTACAGAGTCTTATGTCCAAGATGGTTCTTCGAAACATCTATGAAGCACAATCTTGAAAAGGGGTTTTAGATATACCTTAATCAATATAATTGACCCGTTTATTTATGGTTTAACGCATTAATTATACTTGTATAAATACTACACATGTACATTTATTTTTTACATTGAATAAAATAGAATCATTTTATTCATCTTCTGTAAAAATTAGCATTATAAGCTACAATCGATCATTGTTAACTTTGTTGGACATGATAATAGATGTTGTTTTCTTTGTTTTTAATCATTCTTTGTTTTTCTTTTTTTTCTTTTTTTTTTGACAACCAATCTTTGTTTTTCTAAACTTAGTTTTTCTTCCTTCCTTTTTCTTTCCTCACCTATAATAGGATTAAAGCAGCAATAAAATCTTACGGTATCAGAGAAACATATGATTTTTTAACCTACATAATAATATTTACAACTAGAACAAAGTATTTAGCAGACTACGACTTTTTACCCAAAGATAGTATCTACGACTTGTAACCTAACAGTAAGAATATTACATTTTCTTTTTGTATAAATGAAACTAAATTTGAGTTTTGATTACTGGTAGTTATTAGTTGTCCCAATCCAGTTGACCAAACATATCCAACAAATATAATGTGATAACATTTTTTAATAATGTACAAACCATTTATGGTCAAAAGGAAATGATAAAAGTAATAATAGGTCCAAAACATAAATTTTGGAGTGATTAAGTAGTTATCTGACGCATCGATGTTCGGCCAACAGATATAACAAAAAAAAGTATTATTAAATATCAAAAATATTAGTAATACTAATTAATTACCAAAAACAAAGTACTTCGTATATAAGAATTGCAGACTAGGGTCACACAAGTGTACATTGCATCAGATAATTAACTTAATGGTTCGTTTTCTTGGGAGCACGAATGTGATTCCTCTTCTGGTTGTGTCTCTTGTTGTATGCAAAGACGGGGCTGTTGTCCGTAGATCTCCTCTCTACAAGGTTATATTGCTGATATAATCTCAACAATCTAACTCTTTCGCTTGTTGCAGCACATTGTCAATCTTTTAAATATAAAAAGATTGAACAAGTAGAAAAGTAAAATAATGACAAATGGTTTTTTGAATATCTAATATTTATGAGAAACGAACCTCAGTGTCACGTTTCTAGTGAGGCTTTAAATAATAAAATAGTTTGGTTTTTCAATCGGTTATTTTGGTTTGATTCAAATTGGACTGGTCTGGTTAGTACGGATTGAACAGCTTTGACTAGTAAAAGGTAAAATAAATTTTGATTTTGTTAGCCCACTCCGCACTTATATATAGGGCCATTAGATGGGCACATAAGTTTCGTGGTGTTCTAATTGAAAAATATCCTAGGGACCGAAGATTTGCGTCTGTGTATATAATGTTTTGGTTAAGTTAAAAGGGCGATGATGCCTTTTCCTCGCAGGGCGGCGAAGCCGTAGTATGTGAAAGCTAACACGCGGTGTGGTGGGACATAACCACATGTCTAATCCCAGATGGTTATGATGCTCCTCGGATCTGTCCGAATATAGAATCGGCATTGAAGGATATATGATACTCTGGTCCTATCGCCATCACAGTCATTGGCTACCTAGATGATATCCCTGAAGACGGCTTGTGAGCGCTCTCTTTGACTGAGATCTCTATTAAATGTTAGGATCCACAAAAATCGATTAAAAATGATTAAAATAATACAAACTATTTTAAAAATGATTAAACATTAAGGAAATCGATCAAAAATAAGTTTTTTTATAAAACGTTTTCAGAAATGAGGAAACGCAAGACGAGCTATAATATGTTTCCTTAACTCAATCAATCGCTTGTATGTGTAATGGTTTCTGTACGATTTTCGAATCCCAAGAAACAATGCGTTTGAGACAGGTTCCCAACACTCAAAATCAGAATTTACAAACTTATGTTTGTACTATATATTCTCGAAGTAGATTATTTACAATAAAAGAAAAAAGACTGAAGAGAGAGAGAGAGTTAGAATATTAAGTGAATAAAAAGTGTTTCAATTGAAAGAGAACTGTGCAATCCGCGAAAAGACATGTGATCACAAATCCGGGAAGAAGATCTTCCTTCACGAGACTCGGTCTGTTTACTCGTTCAAACGATATTGACGTGTAAAAAAATATGTGTTGTTTTTTCACAAATTACATATCGTTTAAACTGAAACACATGTTTGTGTTGGGCAGGAAAATGGGCCAAAAATCTCATAGAAATTTGGCTCAAAAAGAACATCTTTTATGGCTTAGAGCCCAAAGTACAAAGCCTGAAGCCTGAGCCGCCTGGAAGGTTAGCAGCAACGCACGTTAGGTGGCTCATCTCTTCACCAATATACATAGTGTACTTATAACCATTTGAGCATAAACATAGGTCACTCCATATATAAACTTGTGAATTCTGTTTCAAACATTCTATGTGGGTGATATGCTCAAAAGTAATCCTTAGAACTACTCTTCAAATTCAAAGAATTGTAATCATAGTATGAAGGGATCGAATCCACAGAGACTCTAGATCGCACAATAGATTGTAGTTTTGAATTAAGCTAAACGATAATAATTGTAATTAAAATAAGCAAAGCAACAAAAAGATGTAGTAAATTAGATTGGGAGAAAGCTAGGCGTAGGAAGATTCTCAGGTAGATCCGAATTGTAGAATGAATAAATTATCAAGGGTTTAATTAAGAACTGTTCACGAACTCGAAACACAGTTGTAAAATTAACCAACTTTCGCTGCGGAAATTATCTATGTTTAAATCTAGATTCCCAAATTTATTTGCAAATTCAACAATTCAAACAAGCATTAAAGTCCAAGTTTGATTGTTCACAAAATCTCTAAACCAAATTCTTTTGCGAATAGATACTTTGCTCATCTAGGATAGTTCAGGCAATCAGTCACACTTTTTTGCTGACCAATCAATCTAAGTTCTAAATTCCAAGTAGCGAGTCTAGAATTAGAATTAAACACACTCGAAATAAAGAACTCTATTGATAACCCTTTTGAAATTCAATTCCAATCTAACAATTCCTCTTCTACCTTTGAAAAACCCTAAAGCTGACAAAAAATCTACTCAGACATGATTAATGAAACAAAAATCATAATTGAAGTAGAAAGCATAAAAGAGATTAATAGAGAATTAAAAAGGACTTTAATTCTTCTTTGGGAATCAACAGAGTTTGGAATCGTCTCCACAAAAACTATTTAGATCTCAATCTCTCTAAAACTTGATAAAATAAAACTTAGGTCCAAACAATGACCCAAATAACTAATAAATATGTTAAAATCACGGAGGGACTATTTTATAAATAGAAGAAACTTCTGGGCTAATTTGTAATTTTCTAGAAATCTTTAAAAGAGGTGTCAGAATCTGTGTACCAGGTTGGTGTCGACCGTCACTGATTTCG
The DNA here is from genome assembly GCA_000218505.1 of Schrenkiella parvula. Classification (NCBI taxonomy): domain Eukaryota; kingdom Viridiplantae; phylum Streptophyta; class Magnoliopsida; order Brassicales; family Brassicaceae; genus Schrenkiella; species Schrenkiella parvula. Next base: position 5,909,263 of record CM001190.1, read on the forward strand.
GATTTCTGATTTCTGCTTCATCTGTGTCGACCTGAGTTAATTTCTCTACGCCAGAACTCGAATAGATTCTGTATTTTAGTGGTGTCAAACAACAGCAGGGGCTGGTGTCGACCGACATCAGGTTCTGAATTCCAAAAATTTCGTCTTTCAAATCTTTAACCTCCGAGAATTCTCCTGCATCAAAACCATTTTCAACATTATATTTAGCTCTTTTCCACTTCCAACCATGATGGCATTGACGTGATTCCTCTGGTTGTATTGCTTCTTGACGGATTCGGCGGTTTGAGCAACTTGAATATCTAGCTTCTTGACATGAGTTTTCAAAGCTTCAAACTTCCCATTCAAATCCTGATACAAGGCATTAATCTTCCCATTAAAGTTCACGGTGATCTTTTGCTGACCTTCTAGAATCTGTTCCAACATTGACTTCATCTCATTATTTGGAGGAGGTGTTTAATAAGATGAAAAACCATAGTTCCTTGCGAAACTACTGTCCGGATAAGGCTTATGATATTGAGTTCTGATTTCCCGTGAAAGTATTTCTCTAACTATTTCCATTGAAGTTTTTGTTGCCTTACTGATTACCAAATTGCTGACCTTGAAAACCCGTTCCATTGATGAAATTAACATCCACTTACTCAAATTCTACAGTTGGTTCAATAGTCTCAACATCAGCAACAAACTGAACCGATTTCTTACCCAGAAGAAGACTATGCACAGAATCCAACCTAGCCTTCACTTCAGCCATCTGACTACCATCCATGTTTCCAGCTTGCTTCTTCCTCTCAAAATCTGCATTTTTGGTACTATTGCTAGATGCCAAGTTCTCAATCAGCACATTAGCGTCCTCTGGATACATAGTGTGGAAGTTACAATTGCTTGCAGCGTCTAAGGCCATCTAGTATCTCCAATCTATACCTCTGAAAAAGGTACCCAAGAGCTGAACCTCACTAAAACCATAATGTGGGCAATCTCTCTGATATGCCTTGAATCTCACCCTAGCAGCCTTGAATGCTTCTGTCGATCCTTGAGAAACTGTAGAGATTTTTCGGACCTTGCATCATCGTAGAAATTGTTCAAGAAGGCATTATTAGTCTCCATTCAAGTTGTCAGCGATCTCGGCTGCAACTGCATACGCCAATAAGCAGCGTCTCCAGCAAGAAAATATGGGAAGAGATTGCAGAAAAGATAGTCATTAGACACCCCATTTTATTTGATGCTCGTCACCAAGTCCTCAAACTTCTCAATATGGTCCACATGGTGTTCATGAGAGAAACCATGGAAGAGATGCTAACCCACCAGAGTGTAGCATGCGGGCTTCAGCTCGAAATCATTTCTCTGAAACGGAGGAGGTCGAATCGCAGACCGATTAGCATAGAACTGATCGTTTCTGTTGTAATCACTAATAGTTCTCCCACGACCAACTCCATTGCACCAATCCTGTCGTGGGCTTGCTGTGCGTTTTCTCAATCAACAGCGACTACATCAGCAATAACATTCCCTTCTCCATCCAATTTCTGGCCTCCTGCGTTGCGCACATGACCCTCTTGGTCGCGTAAGACCCCAACAACATCCTAGACTAAAACCACGGGGATTACCATATCTACTCGCTTCTTCGCTTTCCGGTTCGTTCGCTCTAACTCTGCTCGTTCTCGATTAGAAATAGTGACTAGCTGAATGTCCTTGTTGCTTCTGGTTCTGCGATTAGGCATACATCTGAAACACACAAGTAAAACAAGGGATAGAGCTGCGTAAGTAACAAAAACTTTTAAGAACATACTAGACTTAAATCTAATGGCGAATTAAAGAGTCTCCGGCAACGGTGCCAAAATTTGATATTCAAATTCAGAGAATTGCAATCGTAGTATGAAAGGGTCGAATCCACAGAGACTCAATATAGGACAGTAGATCGTAGTTTTGCGTAGTAAATTGTAATTAAAATAAGCAAAGCAACGAAAAGATGTAGTAAATTCGATTTGAAGAAACCTAGGCGTAGGGATATTCTTAGGTAAATCTGAATTGTAAAATGAATAAATTATCAAGGGTTTAATTAAGAACTGTTCACGAACTTGAAACAAAGTTGTAAAATTAACCAACTTTTGCTGCGGAAATTATCTAAGTTTAAATCTAGAATCCCAAATTTCTTTGCAAATTCAACAATTCAAACAAGCATTAAAGTCCAGGTTTGATGGTTCACAAAATCTCTAAACCAAATTCTTTTGCGAATAGATATTTTGCTCATTTAGGATAGTTCAGACAATCAATCACATTTTCGTGCCTACCAATCAACTTAAGTTCTAAATTACAGATCGCGAGTCTAAAATTAGCATTAAACACAATCCAGATGAAAAACTCTATTGATAACCCTAATAAATTCAATTCCAATCTAATAGTTCATCTTCTACTTTTGAAAAATCCTAAACCTAACAAGAAATTTACTCAGACATGATTAATGAAACAAAAATCATAATTGAAGTAGAAAACATAAAAGAGATTAATAGAGAATTAAAAAGGATTCGAATTCTTCTCTTGGGATGAACATAGTTTGGAATCGTCTCCGCAAAATCTCTCTAGATCTCAATCTCTCTAAGACTTGATAGAATAAAATTTAGGTACAAACAATGACCCAAATAACTAATAAATAGATTAAAATCATGGAGGGCTATTTTGCAACTATAGGAAACTTCAGGGCCAATTTATAATTTTCCAGAGATCTTTAGAAGAGGTGTCAGTATCTGTGTGCCAGGTTGGTGTTGACCGACACTAAGTTCAGAATTTTCAAAACGACTTGATCTCTTCAGCAACATCTCCTTGTTGTCTCCAAGCTCTCCAATGTCTCCAAATAAGCTTCAAACGTCCATAAACCTGCAAAGACTCGAAAATACTCCAAAAATACCAAAAGACTATATATAAAAGATATATCATGGTCAAAAACCCGAAAAAACCATGATATATCAGTGGGACAATGTTTCCATAGTGCAAATCTTTCTAAAACTGCTGGTTCTTTACCATAATGCAGATGTTTGGTATAATGTATGTAATTTAATACTCTTATTATTGTTTTCCAATCTTTATGTCTTTGATTACTTGTGCAGTGACTCAGTACATTGAATGCATGTGCTAAATCGGGTCTAGGACAACTTGTTAAGGACATCAGTTTTCTGATCACTCTATCATACTTTAATTATGTCACTGATTCGCCTGGGGTTTTGGTCAAGTGAAGTTGAGGGTCCACATGAGTTCTTACTGTTCAATTTGACGAGGATCTGAACCTCACAAGTACCTTTTCAGCATAATGAGATTGTGACAAAATAATTCCTTCAGAGGTAACATCTACTGAATTAAACAAACTAAATGGGTAGATACACTAGAAAAACGGATTAGCAAATCCTAAGTCCATTACGCCATACATATCTTAGTTGGTTCTCACTCTTTTGGATAGACACATCTACGAAAACCCATTAGGGAATCCCAAATGCAACAGAAGATGCATAACATAGTTCTTTCTCACTATTTTGGGAAGATATTCAATCTAGCAATAAAAAGACAAAAATGAGAATTTGATAATGAAAAGAGTTTTTTAGAGATCCTAAAAGCCGTTTTAAATCCCAAAATCCTTCAAAACGAACTTTTACTAAATTAAACAAACTAAATGGATATATACAGCTAGAAAAAGAGTTACGGAATTCTAAGTGCATTAGGACATGCATATCTTAGTTGGTTCTCAATCTTTTGGAAAAATACTCAAATTAGCAATTTTAAGACCAAAAGTGAGAATTTGATCATGAAATGAGTATTTTAAAGATCCTAAAGCAAGTTTTATTCCAAAAATCATCCAGAAGGATTTTTATTGAATCAAACAATTAAATGGATAGATACAACTAGGAAAACCCATTAGGGAATCCTAAATGTATTATGAGATGCATATCTTAGTTTTTTTTCACTCATTTGGGAAGATGCTCAAATCTAGCAACTAAAAATCCAAAAGTGAGAATTTGATCATGAAAGGAGTCTTTTAGAGATCTTAAACCGTTTTTTAAATCCCAAAATCCTTGAAACGAACTTTTATTGAATCAAACAAGCTAAATGGAAAGACACAACTAGGAAAACCAATTAGGGAATCCTCTATGCATCCGAAGATGCATATCATAGTTCTTCATCACTATTTTGGGAAGATACTCAAATCTAGTACCTACAAGACCAAAAGTTAGAAATTGATCATGACATGTCTTTTTGAAATTCTAAAGGGAGTTTTAAATCCTAAAATCCTTAAAATGGACTTTTGTTGAATCAAAGAAACTAAATGTATAGATACAAGAAGGAAAAAAAATTTTGGGAGCCCTAAGTGTATTAGGACATGAATATCTAGTTGGTTATCATTCTTTTGGGAAGATAGTCAAATCTAGCAACTAAATGACCAAAAATGAGAATTTGATAATGAAATGAGTCTTTTTCAGATTGTAAAGTGAGTTTTAATTCCCAATCCTTAAAATGAACTTTTATTGAATCATATCAACTAAATGTATAGATATAACTATGAAAATAATTAGGGAATGCTAAGTGCATTAGCACATGCAGATCTTAGTTGGTTCTCCCTTTTTTGGGAAGATACTGAAATCTAGCAACTAAAAGATCAAAAGTGAGAATTTAATCATGAAAGGAGTCTTGTAGACATCATAAGGGAAGTTTTAGATCCCAAAATCCTTAGTCAGACTTTTATGGAATAAAAAATACTAAATGGAAAGATACAACTTGGAAAAGATATTAGGGAATTATTATTGCGTTAGGCCATACATATCATAATTGGTTTCCACTCTTTTGGGAAGCTACCCAAACCTAGCAACTAAAACACCAAAAATGCGAATCTGATCATTAAATGAGTCTTTTATAGATCCTAAAACGAGTTTTAAATCTCAAAATCCTTAAAACCGACTTTTATTGAATCAAACAAACTATATGGATAGATACAACTACGAAAAGAGATTAGGGAATCCTAAGTGCATTTGGACATGCATATCTTAGTTGGTTCTCACTCTTTTGGAAAGATACTCAAATGTAGCAACTAAAATACCTAAACTGATAAATTAATCATTAAAGGAGTCTTTTAGACATACTAAAGGGAGTTTTCAAGCCCAAAATCCTTGTAACAAACTTTTATTGAATCGAAAAGCTAAATGGAAAGATACAACTAGGAAAAGGCATCAGAGAATCCTAAATACATTAGGAGATGCATATCTGTGTTTTTTTAGTCTTTTTGGAAGATACTCAAATCTAGCAACTAAAAGATCAAAAATAAGAATTTAATCATGGTATGAGTCTTTTACAGATCCTAAAGCGAGTTTTAAATCCCAAAATCTTTGAAACAGATTTTTTTTAATCAAATAAATTAAATGGACAGACCCAACAAGGAGAAATTATTATTGAATCCTAAATTCATTAAAAGCTGCATATCTTAGTTATTTCTCACTTTTTAGGGAATATACTCATATCTAGCAACTAAAAGTCTAAAAGTGAAAATTTGGTCATGAAAGGAGTATTTTAGAGATCTTAAATGGAGTTTTGTAAATCCCAAGATCCTTAAAACTGATTTTTATTGAATCAGACACTAAATAGATAGATACAATTAGGAGACGGCAATAGGAAATCCAAAATGAATTAGGAGATGAATAGCCTAATTGTTTTTTCATTATTTTGGGAAAATTTTCAAATCTACCAACTATAAGACCAAAAGTGAGAATTTGATCATAGAATGAGTATTTTAGAGATCATAAAGAGAGTTTTAAATCCTAAAAACCTTAAAACTGAATTTTATTCTATCAAACAAACTAAATTGATAGACACAACTAAGAAAACCCATTAGAAAAAATCCTAAATGCATTAGGAGATGCATATCTTAGTTGTTTCTCACTCTTTTGGGAAGAAACTCAAATCTAGCAACTAAAATACCAGAAGAGATAATTTGATCATAAAATAAGTATTTTAGATATCCTATGTAGAGTCTTAAATCCCAAAATCCTTAAAATGTATTTTTGTAAAATCAAACAAACTAAATGGATAGACACATCTAGGAAAACCCATTACGGAATCCTAAATTAATTAGGAGATGCATATCTTAGTTGTTTCTCACTCTTTGGAAAGAAACTCTTATCTAGCAATTAAAATACCAAAAGTAAAAATTTGGTCATGAAAAGAGTCTTTTAGAGATCTTAAACGGAGTTTTGTAGATCCCAAGATCCTTCAAACTGACTTTTATTGAATCATACACACTAAATAGATATATACATTTGGAAACGACATTAGAAAATCCAAAATGAATTAGGGATGCATATCTTAATTTTTTTCCACTATTTTGGGAAGATACTCAAATCTACCAACTAAAAGACCAAAAGTGAAAATTTCATCATAAAATGAGACTTTTAGAGATCATAAAGCAAGTTTTAAATCCCAAAAATGATAAATTGGACTTTTATTCTATCAAACAACCTAATGGATAGATACAACTAAGAAAACCCATTAGGGAATATCCTAAATGCATTAGTAGATGCATATATTAGTTGGTTCTCACTCTGTTGGGAAGAAAGCCAAATCTAGCGACTAAAAGTCCAAAAGTGAAAATTTGATCATGAAATATGTTTTTTAGAGATCTTAAATGGAGTTTTTAAATTCCAAAATACTTAAAGCATACTTTTATAGAATCGGACAAACTAAATAGATATATACAACTGGGATAAGGAACTAGGAAATGAAAAATGAATTAGGAGATGCATATTTTAGTTGGTTCTCACTCTTTTGGAAAGAAACTCAAATCTAGCAACTAAAAGACCAAAAAAGAGAATTTGATCATAAAACGTTTCTTTTAGATATCCTATAGAGAGTCTTAAATCCCAAAATCCTTAAAGTGAAATTTTATTAAATTAAACAAATTAAATGGATAGACACATTTAGGAAAACCCATTACGGAATCCTAAATTCATTAGGAGCTGCATATCTTAGTTGTTTATCACTCTTTTGAGAAGAAACTCAAATCTTGCAACTAAAATACCAAAAATGAGAATTTGATCATGAAATGATTCATTTACAAATCCTAAAGCGAGTTTTAAAAAACCAAAAATTCTTAAAACATATATTATTGAATCAAACAAATTAAATGGATAGACACAACTAGGAAAAACCATTAGGGAATGATAATTGCATTAGGAGATGCATATCTGTGTTTTTCTGACTCTTTTGGGAAGATATTCAAATCTAGCAACTAAAAGACCAAAAGTGAGAATTAGATTCTACTCCATTATTAAATCTCAAAATCATTAAAAAGAAATTTTATTAAATAAAAAAATATTAATGCATAGATAAAAATGGAAAAAGGGATTAGGGGCATGCATAACTTTGTTGATTCCTACAATCTTTATAACTGACTTTTATTGAAACAAAAAAGCAAAATCGATATATACAACTATGAAAAGGCATTGAGAATCCTAAGTGCATTAGGCCATACATCTCTTAGTTGGTTCTCATTCTTTTGGGATGATCCTCAAATCTAGCAATTAAAAAAAACAACGAAAGTGAGAATTTGATCATGATAGGAGTCTTTTCGAGATCATAAATGGAATTTTTAAATCCCAAAAATTTTAAAACGAACTTTTATTGAGTCAAACAAACTAAATGGATAGGACGATTAGGAAAAGAGATTATGGAATCTTAAGTACATTAGAACATGCACATCTTAGTTGGTTGCCTTTTAGACATCCTTAGTTGTTTGGGATTTCTTAGTTGTTTCTCACTCTTTTGGGAAGATACTTACATCTAGCAACTTAAGGACTAAAATTGAGAATTTGATCATAAAATGAGTCTTTTAGAGATCAAAAAGGAATTCTTAAATCCCAAAATCCTTCAAACGGATTTTTGGTTAATCAAAAAAACTAAATGGATATATACTAATAGGAAAACCCATTAGGGAATCTTAAATGCATTAGGAGATGCATATCTTAGTTGTTTTGTCACTGTTTTATGAAGATTCTCAAATATAGCCTACGATTTTGGGTATTGAGCCGCTTTAACTCTATGTTCTTTCTTGCCTTCTCATGTAGTTCTTTGACTAGTTCAGCTTTCTTTTTGCCATTAAGACTAACTCTTTCACTCAAAGATAAAAGTATTAAATCCAAAAGAGTTAAAGGGTTAAAACCATAAACTAACTCAAACGGTGAGACGAGTGTTTAGCATGGTTGTAAGCAAGTTCGACATGAGACAAACAATCTTTCCAAGTTCTAATATTTTTTTTTATTATGACACGCAAAAGTGTTGACAAGGACTTATTGACTACCTCGGTTTGCCCATCAGTTAGTGGGTGACAAGTTGTTGAAAAAAAAGCTTAGTTCCTAGCTTATACCACAACATTTTCCAAAAGTGATCCAAAAATTGGGTATCACGGTGAGAAACTATAGTCTTACGAATTCCATGCAAGCAAACTACTTCCCTAAAGAATAATTCAGCTACCAAGGTCGCATCATATGTCCTATGACATGTTATAAAATGAGCCGTTTTAGAGAATCTATCTACCACGACAAAGATCAAATCCTTTCCTTTCCTAATTTTTGGCATCCCAAGAACAAAATCCATAGATATGTGATTCCATGGTTCAGTGGGAATAGGAAGAGGGTATACAAACCTTGGCGTTGCTTTTTAGTCTTAGCTTTCTTACATGTTGTGCATCGGTTGTAAAGCTTCTCCACGTCTCTTTTTAGATGCGGCCAATAGAAATGCTCTTGTAAAATACTCAAGGTTTTGGCGACACCAAAGTGTCCCATTAGGCCACCTCCATAAGCTTCCTTAAGAAACAAGTCTCGTAGAGAGCAATTAGGTATACACAAACGGTTTTCATAAAATAAAAATCCGTCTTGTCTAAAAAACTTTACAAATGCGAATTTCTCACACGACTTGAACACATCTTTGAAATCGAAATCATTGGCATACATACCTTTAGTGTGTTCAACCAAGAAACTTTGTGTCTAAGGTAGAGAGTCGGGTATACCTTCGAGATAGTGCATCAGCCACTATATTCTCCTTACCTTGTTTGTAGCGGATGACATATGCGAAGGTTTCAATGAACTCGACCCACCTAGCATGTCTTTTGTTCAGCTTCTGTTGGCCTTTCAAATGCTTTAGAGATTCGTGATCCTTGTGAATCACAAATTCATTGGGCCACAAGTAGTGTTTCCACGTTTGAAGAGCCCTCACCAACGCATACAACTCCTGACAGATCGTTCAGCGTGGCTTCTCCAAGCTTCTCACTAAAGTAGGCAATTGGCCTTTTCTCCTGCAATAGAACATCACCAATCAAATCCTGAGGCATCACATTCTATTGCAAACGTTTTAAGAAAATCAGGAAGTGAAAGAAGAGGTGCATTGGTTAACTTTCCCTTTAACGTTTGGAATGCAGTTTCTTGAGCTTCTACCCATTTGAAGCCAACGTCCTTCTTGATCACATCGGTGAGTGGTGCGGCTATTGTGCTAAAGTCCTTGACAAAGCTCCTGTAGAAACCGGCTTGGCCGTGAAAGCTTCTTACTTCTCCAACGGTTTTCGTACTTGGCCATTCTTGTATTGCCTTGACCTTTTCGTGGTCCACTTTTACTCCATCTGCACCAACAACAAAACCTAGCAAAACTAGATTATCCGTACAAAAGGTGCACTTCTTAAAATTAGCATAGATGCCCAATATGATCATCTAAGTTTTTGCTATAAACTAAGATGTCATCAAAATAAACCACAGCAAAAATTCTTATGAAATGTCTAACCACATTATTCATTAATCTCATAAACGTTCTTGGTGTGTTAGTTAGGCCAAAAGGCATAACAAGCCAATCATATAATCCATGTTTGGTTTTAAATGCAGTTTTTCATTCATCCCCTTCTTTTATGTGAATTTGATGATACCCACTCTTAAGATCTATCCTAGAAAAAAATAATAGAACCATGTAATTAATCAAGCATGTCATCTAAACGTGGAATGGGATGCCGGTACTTAACTCTTATGTTGTTGATGGCTCGGCAGTCAACACACATCCTCCAGCTACCGTCTTCCTTTGGCACAACTAGGAAAGCCATTAGGAAATCCTAAATACATTAGGAGATGCATATATTAGTTTTTCCTCACTTTTTGGGAAGATACTCAAATCTAGCAATTAAAAGTCAAAAAGTGAGAATTTGATCATGAAAGTAGTCTTTTAAAGCTTTTAAAGCGAGTTTTATTAAATCAAACAAGCTAAATGGAAGATACAACTAGGAAAATCCATTAGGGAATCTTAAATGCATCAGAAGATGCATATCATTGTTGTTTCACTATTTTGGGAAGATACTCAAATCTGATATAAGATTGGAAATCGCTCCACAATCTTATTGAACAACCGGTGATCAAAGTGATCAAGCTATGTACACGTAAGATGGAAGGTGAACAAGTGATTGACTCGCTCAATCAAGTGGGCTGCGATTGACTCTCTCAATCAGTGGAGAACATAAAGTTGTTTGAATCACACAAACAGTCCTAAAATTCTATAATCAATACATTTTAAATGTATTTCACCCTTCAAATCTAAAGACAAGATGAACTCAAAGACAATTATTTGAAAGAAGAAAACGATTTCTTTTGTATAAACTTGGTAGATTGAAAGGTGAAATTTACAATGGCTAACTAAGGAGCTTATATAGTGATAAATTTATAAAGACTAAAGATAATATAAGATAGAAAGAAATCTTGAATTGAATAAAAGTAGCTGTTGGGCTTTGATAGAGGAATCGGCTTGAATCAAGGGCTTTGGTCTTGTATTTGTATCTGGACGGTTTAAAGGCATATATGAGCTTCTTTCTAACATCTTGAATGGCATAATACCTGTTTAAAACGCAGCTGTATTTGTGGGAAAGAGCTGTTGGATTTGAATATTGATTGTGTCCAAAAATGTCAAGTATGATATTTGGTTGATCCATGTGAACTGGTGAGGTCTGGTGCAGCTAAGCTCTTCTAGACGTCTTAAGATTGATCCCAAAGTGTTGTATCTTTGGTTTAATGTCTCTCCTGCTCGCCAAAGTCTTGGCTGTAAGTGATCAAACCGGTGATCTTCCAAATAAGGCAAGTTGGGTATCTGCTGGTTTAGAAGTTGAATAACTTTTAAACCATAATTAATTTTGTAGTGAACAAGTCGGTTTATAACTTGGTTCTTCCTGTTTTGATTGGAATGCTTCAATGACTGGTCGTGTGTCTCCATGGGGTTCATTGGTGGACTACTGGGTTGAATATTCTATATCTTATTTGTATGGAATTCTTTGGGGCTGATTCTTCTTCGTGGTGAACTCTATATTATTTGAATGTGTATCTCAAGTGGTGGTTTAGTTGGACTTTTTGGTATTGGCCTCCATTTGAGCCGAACTCAGCTGACATGGCTCATTAGCTCTCCTCAGCTCGATGCTTCCTTCCCATAGTCTCATGATTCCTTGGTCCTTAATTGATGATGACTTGATGTCCTCATCATTCTCTCCCTCTTGAAAATTCTTCGATCTCGAAACGAAATCTCCTGCATCAAGAGCAAGCAGGTTAGCTTTCATTCGTTTTTGTGAGCTTAGGGTCTTACCTTGGTGTTTGGTGATGACTGGGACATCTGGGGATTCTCCTTTGAGTAGGTAAGATAGGATCACTCACATGTTCTGATATGGGGCATTTTTGCTTCTCTTGAGTTGATGATTCTATGTATCATTTACTTCTTTTGTAGCCCTCATGTTTGTCTTCTTTGATGTTGATTCTCCTAGCAACAGATGCTTATCTGTGGAACTTCTTTGCAGTTCACATCCTTATAATTTGCAATGACCTCAACACTTTGGATAAGAATCAAGTGCATTATGGATTCTTTATGATAAGATAAACTTTTTAAATATAATTCCTTAGCACTATTTGCAACATTGTTTGGCTCTAGTTGTGGTTTTAAATAACAAATTGATTCCTCGTTTTCTTTGAAATTTAATAAACCCATTAACACAGCTGTGGAATCATTGGAAACAAATTGAATCAAAGAGAGACTAACCTTACTAACACTTTCAATGTTCCTGTCTTCGAATGGGGGTTTCTCTTTGATATCTTCTTTGCCTTTCGTCCTTTGATTGATATATCATGGTTTTTTCAGGTTTTTGACCATGATATAGGTCTTTTATATATAGTTTTTTTTGGTACTTTTGGAGTATTTTTGAGTCTTTGCAGATTTATGGACGTTTGGAGCTTATTTGGAGACATTGGAGAGTTTTGGAGACAACCAAGAGATGTTACTGAAGAGATAAAGTCGTTTTGCAAATTCTGAACTTGGTGTCGGTCGACCCCAGCCCCTGGTGTCGGTCGAGACTAACCTGACACACAGATTATGACACCTTTTTTAAAGATCTGTAGAAATTTACAAATTGGCCCAGAAGTTTCCTATATTTACAAAATAGCCCCTCCGCGTTGTTGAGCTATTTATTTGTTATTTTGGTCTTTGTTTAGACCTAAGTTTTATTTTATCAAGTTTAGAGAGATTGAGATCTAGAGAGCTTTTGAGAAGACAATTCTAAATCATGTTCATCACGAGCGAAGAATTCAAACCCCTTTTTAATTTTCTATTAATTTCTCTGATGTTTTCTATTTCAATTATGATTTTTGTTTCATTAATCATGTCTGAGTAGATTTCTTGTTAGGTTTAGGGTTTTTCAAAGGTAGAAGATGAATTGTTAGATTGAAATTGAATTTGTTAGGGTTATCAATAAACTTCTTCATCTGGATTGTGTTTAATGCTAATTCTAGACTCGTGACCTGGAATTTAGAACTTAGATTAATTGGTAGACACGAAACTGTGATTAATTGCATGAACTATCCTAGATGAGCAAAATATCTATCTGCAAAGGAATTTGGTTTAGAGATTTGGTGAACAATCGAACCTGAACTTTAATGCTTGTCTGAACTATTAAATTTGTAAAAGAATTTCGAATTCAAGGTTTTAGACATAGAAAATTTCCGCAGCGAAAGTTGGTTGATTTTACATTTGTGTTACGAGTTCAAAAACGGATCTTCATTAAAACCCTTGACAATTTATTCATTTTACAATTCTGATTTACCTGAGAAACACCCTAAGCCTAACTCTTTCTCCAAATCGAATTTACAACTTTTTTGTTGCTTTGTTTATTTTCTTACATTTATTATCGTTTAGCTTAATCTAAAATTATAATATATTGTGCGATCTTGAATCTCTGTGGATTCGACCCTTTTATACTACGATTACATTCTCTGAATTTGCAGAGTAGTTCTAGGGATTACTTTTGAGCATATCATTGATCAGCCTCCATACTGAGTGTAATGGCAGAGGTTTGAAATTTTCCAAACACTTGACTCGTTTGATGTCTATATGGGAAAAGTTGGACCATGTCTTGTCAATTCATTGCAGCTGCTTGCACCTTGTACTCCATAGTTGGATTTGTACCTAGATGAACTCTCATAGGCAAGAACAAGTGCATTATATCTTAGTTTAGATTGGTAAGAATAGATCGGGTAAGACTTATCCTTACATCCATAGCTTTAGCAAGTTGGAAAAGGATTTGTACATTCCTTTCTTGTGGTATAGTCCTCTCCAAGAGCTTGTCTTTCTCAGCTTGTTCTGATATTTATGCATCAGTCCTCCAAATATCTTGAGTTCGCTTCTGCCTTTTTGTAATGGCGAATCTTCTTTTATCAGTGTGGTGTCCTTGACCATTTCTACTCCCTCAGAAGCTGGTGAGATTACTGTTGGTGCTGGTTCTCCTTGGGTTTGAATCTGGTCCGAGATTATCTTCTCCTTTGGTGGAGTGTTCTCTTGGTATGTTTTCTCGTCCTTTGTACCTGCATTTTTCTCAAACCTTTTGGCAAGACACAAGTGCATTAAAACAGTCTTAGAGCTATTGCAAACAGATTGAGGTAAATCAAATTGGATCGTCTCGCTTGGGAGTGATGAAACGATTTCATGTTTCTCTTGAGGATCAAGACTTAAGGTTTGATATGTTCACTTTCTAGCATCTATTATTTCTTTCTCTTTCATGGAATTAAGAAAATTGATCACTTGTTCAATACTCTTATCCATTCTGAGAAAAATATCACTTACATTGAGAGGATCCGTTTGTGGTTTTATATTGACTTGCGGATCATGGCTCAAGTTGTGTTGCACCGGTTCTGTTTTTGTGGTAGCCTTCCTTGAGGGACTGAACTTGGCAAATTGCCCTTTGTAAGCCTTCAATCTTGCCCTTTTGGCAAAGCAGCTATGGAGACTGCTACATTACCCATCCTCTTTACTTAGCCGGGTCTTCAGAGGACGATACTATAGACAGTCAAACCCTCTGGAGGACCGTAGGGTATACTCTCCATCTTATGCATGGCGGAGTATAATGGCAGTAAAGCCAGTGCTAATGGCGGGTCTCCGAAAGACGTTAGGATCGGGGTGTAACACCAAGGTTTGAAGCGAACCATGAATCCCAGATAATCCAGCCCAAGCACCAAGAGGCTTAGATCGCAATGGATTCAAAGATCCCCAACTCCTAGTCCACCACCTCATCACTAGAGACACGAGGGGATGGGATGAACCTCTCCTACGAGAACTTTTTCAACCCGAAGATATCCAAAGTATCATAGGGCTGAAACCTAGCAAGACTTTTGCCCTTGATGGGTATGCCTGGAGCTTAACCAAATCGGGATTATATACAGTTAAATCCGGGTATGAATTAATCTGGTGGACACACCTACAAAAGAATACACAAACGGCTTCGGAACCAAGCATCACCGGCTTACAAAGCCAAGTCTGGAAAGTCAAGGCCCCAAATAAGCTCAGACACTTCATGTGGCAAGCAATTTCGGGATGCATTGCTACATGTCAACGCCTCACATACTGTCACATGGGGACAGACAAGTCGTGTCCTAGATGCGGAACAGGGGAAGAAACGATTAATCATCTTCTTTTCAATTGCCCCCCGGCTCTCCAAGTTTGGGCGCTTTCGGACGTTACGTCTCTTCCGGATTGCTTCCCGAAAATATGGATTATCTATTTTGCAGATCAAATAGTAGGGTTACTTCGGAACCCCCAAACATCACATACCCTTGGATCATGTGGTACATCTGGAAGGCCACAAAAGACAAAGTTTTTAACGGTAAAGACATATCACCACTGGACACCCTCTCACTGGCGAGATCGGAAGCGTTGAGTTGGGCGACAGCAAACCAAAAGGAGGACGGAGAAGAAGTAAGGGAGACACCTAGCTCGCCCATGACGAGACCGAGCGTGACTCTACCTACACCTTTTTGCTAGACTGACGCATCTTGGTCAAAGAGCGGACATGTTAGTGGGTTAGGATGGATAGTTGGAGACAACAGGGGTAATCTCTTCCAATGGACAAAAGCATGCCGCTAATGCTTATCTGCACTTCATGCTGAGCTTGACGCCCTAATATGGGCAATGACATTCCTCCGAGATATGCACATCACCTCCGTCCACTTCAAAACAGACTGCATTGATATCCTCAAAATGATCGAGGACCCCCCATATTGGCCGACCTTCTTGCAGGGTGAAGCATTAAAGATCTTAAAAGCTGGAGAAGCAATTGTTGGACACCTAAGGAAATATCTGGTCGACCATTATGTGGTTCCTCTCCTCGAGAAGCAAGTAAGCTTGATTGCCTGAACCGATTACTTCCTTGGATTTCTCTCTTTCTTTTTCCTTTTCTTTCTGAATTACCTAACTTTTGCTAATTTTTTTTTATCTTTAGTATCTAGCTAGAGTCTGTCAAGTTTGTCAGGAAGAACCGTTAGCTGACAACAAGCCATCTCTCCATGCAATTTCGTCAAACGTAATCGAGTCTGATTCTCGGGTGGAGTCACGTGTTCAGCCTTCAGTAGATTTCATTGGTTTCCTCTGCTCGATCTCCATATAGGTTTTGATTTCTAGTTCTTTATAGATGATTTCTGGGTTTAAACAAACTCTTGATATTGATAATTAGAAACAATTTTGCTGGAAAGTTGATTTATGTATATAGCAGGGTGTAATTTGTTAGATGTGTGTGTATTAAAGCTTACAAAGAATTTGGCAACCATGACTTCATAAATAGCGTAGGTAACCATGACTTCATGAATAGAGTAGATAACCATGACTTCATGAATATAGTAGATAACCATGACTCCTTCCTCTCATGCTGTCCGTTCACAAACGCAAACGTGTATCACATATGAACTTGTAATTTTATAGTACATTTAGTACATGGTTATAATAAATTTTTAATTTTCTTGCCCATTTCTTCTATTTACCAGATCTGAACTTGTAATACAGTTTCATGGATTTGTGTTTTCTTTTAGTATTGGTTTGATGACAAGTTTCGAGATCACCTAACAGTATGCCATCCAATTTGCTTATATTTATAAATCTTTACATTTTATGATAAAAGGTGATGATATATTAATCTATGCGAATCAACAATTATATGTTGATTTTGCGCATATGCATAATCTTTTTTTTTTGATGCATAGACACTTTTTAGGTTTGCTCAAAAGAATAAATTTTTGTATTATTGAATGGTTTATTACAGCCTCAAAGGTATTTGAAGATTATTTTGGTTATTCAAAATCTGTGAATTATCTTGCAAATTTCATACTTGAAGTTACTTCTTAGAGTTATAATTATTATTCATTGGTAATTTACATTCAATATTTCATTCTAATAGTGTGTATTGTTTTTTTTTGCTAGACATGGCTTTATCAAGTCGCTCGAAAAATTATCGTACACTACTCTACGTAAAGGGAAAAGCTCCTAGTAAAAAAAAAGTATGAGTTACTAATCTTACTTGTCGAATTTCCAAATGGTTGAAGCAGGAGTTGGGAAAGCTGCATGGGATGCATTGAAGAAATCTTCTGCTGGAATTATTCCTAGGTTGCATGAGTTGAAATTCATATGGTGTGCTAAGGCTGTTCACTATCTCCTAACAAATCAGCTTGTACTTAGGAAGAATCATGAGATATGGTCATTGATTGATTGTCAGCCGATTCGTCTATCTCTAATAGAGTTTGGTGATCTTACTGGTTTAAAGTGTGGTTTGTTTGATGATGGGGATACATGTGATGTTGATCATTCATAATTTTGGGGAGAGTTGAACGTCTCTGCAGTGGTAGGTCCTAATTTGAATGAGTTGCAGTTGGTGCTGGAAAGATGCAAGAACTGGAGTTTTGAGAAGAAGAGAATGGTTGGCTGGTTGTGTATTTTGCAAATTGGTACTATGGCATATTTCCTACAAGTCGAATTCCTTTGGAGTGTGCAAAAAAAATATTTGATTCCGAAGCTTTCGAGAGATACCCGTGGGGTCGTGTGACGTGTAACAGTTTGATACATTCAGTTAAGAGTATCCATTACGATGCAAAGAAATCGTATTCTATGGAAGGATTTTTTTATGTGTTGTTCATATGGGCGTATGAGTCAGTTATAGGATTAGGAGAGCTCTATGGGAACAAAAAATATGGTGACGATATTCCGCTTCTTTTATAGGGAGATTTCAATTACTGGTTTAAAGGTTTTGTGATTCTTTAGAAATTGAACATTAGTAAAGTTTTTTTAATTACTCTTACTTAAACTTAAATGTTATCTACACGGTTTTCTGCACCGCTGTTTTACCCAAGATAAATAAACAATACATAACCAATAATTTAACCACAAAATTATTACATTCCTCGCGCGTAGCGCGGATCCAAAAGCTAGTTATACTAATTAAAAGCTTCTGTTTGGGGTTCCAGAAGCTATCCACATCATCAAAAAGCTTCCTTCTCGAGTTGCCATGTGGCGCTTTTAAAAAAAAATAGGTTATCATCAATAGGCCACATACATAATATTGGGCTGCATATAATTTAACATCATATTGGACTGTCTCTTTGTTCGCGGCGCAAGTACATCCACCAGAACCCTATCCCGTGTACCAATTCCTCTCGAGAAGATCTGATGCTTCTTTGTGCCGCCGAGTAAAAAAAAAATTGAGTCGCCGTGACTGATGATGACTGTGGTGCAGTCTTCGTCGTTCTCGCCGTCACAGGTTATGACGTTTGTGCTACCCTGAAATCTTAGAAGGCGTCATCTCATCGGTGACTGGTGATGACGAGTATCGGTGGGTTGCATGTCTTCGGTCACTCCAGGGCTAAATTCGGTGAGAGAGAGATGCATCTCGAGGTTGGTGACGGCGATGATGCATCCGGATGAGCTTATCGATTTTTTTAACGTTGACTGCACTGCAAGATATCTCAGGTACACATCTATTCCCGATTAAGGTAGTTTTTTTAAAAATAATTAGGACCCAGATTTTATGTGTTTTTCCCCTTTTACGCATGTCTTCCTTCTCTTTCGGTGTCGTTCTCGGGCTTCGGAAACCAATGTTTTGGTTGCATCTTGACGGTGAGATCTCCGGATTACCGCGGTGGCGTCAGTCGGTGAAGGGCACCACCTTCCTGGGCTTCGTTCAGTATTTCGTTTTTTCTTTTTTTTGGGCCAATTTGGGCCTCACGAAAAAGAACTTATTTGGGCCCGTCCACCTACCTAAACCCAAAATTCTAAGGTATGTTTCTTTGTTGGGCTTTCAATTTACGCCCATTTAAGAAACCCAATTGTAATACCCAACTGGCTTAATTTGTAATTTTTTTGGTTTAGGCCCGACGACAGTCGGGGAAGGGTACCACCTTCCTGGGCTTCATTCAGTATTTTGTTTTCCTTTGTTATGGGCCTATTTGGGCCTCACGAAGGATAAACTATTTGAGCCTGCCCACCTACCTAAACCTAAAGTCCGAAGGTACGTTTCTTTGTTGGGCTGTCAATTTAGACCCAGTTGAGAAACCCAATTGTAATACTCAACTAATCTCATCCCATTGTAATTTTTTTGGGTTCAGGCCCGATTATGAAGATGCAAAATATCTGCTGACAAGGAGGCTTTCGAAGATAATTGGATGGGTGTGCCTCTCCAAAAAAATTGCATGCCGAATCGCTGGGACGTATACATCGGACGAGATGCGCGGGTAAAAAAGCTAGTTCCTTATAATCAAGCTAAATGGATAGATGCAGCTAGTAAAACCAATTATAAACTCCTAAATGCATTAGAAAATGCATATTATAGTGGTTTCTCACTATTTTGGGAAGATTCTCAAATCTAATAATTAAAAGACCAAAAGTGAGAATTTGATCATGAAAAGAGTTTTTTAGAGATTCTAAAGCAAGTTTTAAATCCCAAAATCTTTAAAACATACTTTTATTGAATCAACAATCGACATGAAAAGACACAACTAGGAAAAGACATTAGGAAATGCTAAATGCATTAAATGATGCATATCTTAGTTATTTCTCATTCGTTAGAGAAGATACTCGAGTCTAGCAAGTAAAAGACCAATAGTTAGAATTTGATCATGAAAGGAGTCTTTTAAACATCCTAGAGAGAGTTTTAAATCTGAAAATCCTTCAACGGACTATTGTGGAATTAAACAAACTAAATGGATATATTCAACTAGGAAAACCCATTAAGGAATACTAAATGCATTCGGAGATGCCTATCTTAGTTGTTTCTCACAGTCTTGGGAAGATAGTCAAATTTAAATATTCAAAGACCAAAAGTGAGAATTTAATCATGAAAACTGTCTTTTAGAGATTCTAAAGCGAGTCCTAAATCCCAAAATCCTTTAAACGACTTTTTATTGAATCAAACAAACTAAATTAATAAATACAACTAGGTAAAAACATTAGGGAATCCTAAGTGCATTAGGACATGCATAACTTAGTTGGTTATCACTCTTTTAGAAAATACTCAAATCTAACAACTAAAAGCCCAAATATGAGTTGCATATCCTAAGATGCATATCTTAGTTGTTTCTCACTCTTTTGGGAAAATACTCAAATTTAGTAACTAAAAGTCAAAAAGTAAGAACTTGACCATGAAAGGAGTGTTTTATTGAATCAAACAAGCTAAATGGAAAGACCAGACTAGGAGAACCCATTAGGGAATCCTAATGGCATTAGAAGATGCATATCATAGTTGTTTCTCAGTATTTTGGGAAGATACACAAATCTAACAAATAAAATACAAAACGTCATGATAGGAGACTTTTAGAGATCCTAAAGGGAGTTTTAAATTCTAGAATCCTTAAAAAAATATTTTATTAAATCAAACAAACTAAATGGAGAGATACAACTAGGAAAAGGCATTAGCGAATCCTAAGTATATTAGGCCATGCATATCTTAGTTGGTTCTCACACTTTTAGAAAGATACTCAAATCTAGCAAATAAAAGACCAAAAGTGAGAATTTGATAATGAAAGGAGTCTTTTAATTAGAGATCCCAAAGGGAGTTTAAAATCCCAATATCCTTAAAACAGACTTTTATTTAATCAAATAAACTAAATAATTAGACACAATTTGGAAAAGGCATTAGGAAATCCTAAATGCCTTAGGAAATGCATATACTAGTTGTTTCTCACTCTTTTTGGAAGATACTTAAATCTAGAAACTAAAAGAATTTGATCATGAAATGAGCCATTTAGAGATCCTAAAGAGAGTTTTAAATGCCAAAATCCTTAAAACGGACTTTTATTAAATCAAACAAACTAAATGGATAGATACAACTAGGAAAACCTATTAGCGAATCCTAAATGCATTAGGAGATGCATATCTTAGTTGTTTTGTCACTGTTTTGGGAAGATTCTCAAATATAGCAACTAAAAGTACAAAAGTGAGAATTTGATCATGAAATGAGTATTTAGAGATCCTGAAGGGAGTTTTAAATCTCAAACATTAAAACAGACTTATAGTGAATAAAACTAATAGAATGGATAGATACAACTGGGAAAATAGATTAGGGGATCCTAAGTGCATTAGGACATGCATATCTTAGTTGGTTCTCACTCTTTTGGGAAGATACTCAAATCTAGCTACTAAAAGAAAAAAGTATTAATTTGATCATGAAAGGGTTCTTTTAAAGAGCCTTCAAACGAACTTTTAGTGAATGGATAAATACAACTAGGAAAACCCATTCGGGAATCCTAAATACATTAGAAGATGCATATCTTATTTGTTTCTCACTCTTCTGGGAAGATACTGAAATCTAGAAGCTAAAAGTTTAAAAGTAAGTTTTAAATCCCAAAATCCTTTAGAGCTTTTAAACCAAGTTTTAAATCTCAAAATCCGTAAGACTAAGTTTTACTGAATAAAACAAGCTAAATGGAAAGACAAAACCAGGAAAACCCCTTAGAGAATCCTAAATGCATCAGAACATGCATATCATAGTTGCTTCTCACTATTTTGGGAAGATTCTCTAATCTAGCAACTAAAATACCAAAAGTGAGAATTTTATCACGGACGAAGTCTTTTAGAGATCCTTAAGGAAGTTTTAAATCCCTAAATTCTTAAAAGAAACTTTTATTGAATCAATCAAACTAAATGAATACTCACAACCAGGAAAATGCATTTGGAAATCCTATATGCATTAGGAGATGCATATATTAGTTACTTCTCAGTCTTTTTGGAGGATACTCTAATTAAGCAACTAAAAGCCCAAAAGTGAGAATTTGACCATGAAAGGGGTCATCTAGAGATCCTAAATGGAGTTTTTATATCCCAAAATTCTTAAAATGGACTTTCATCGAATCAAACAAACCAAATGGATAGACACAACTACGAAAAGGCATTAGGAAATCCTAAATGCAGTAGGTGATGCATATCTTTGTTGTTTCTCATTCTTTGCAAAAATACTCAAATCTAGCAACTAAAAGATCAGAATTGAGAAGTTGAATATGAAAGGAGTCTTTTTGACATCCTATAGAGAGTTTTAAATCCGAGAATCCTTCAAACGGAATTATGTTGAATTAAACAAACTAAATGGATAGATAAAACTAGGAAAATCCATTAAGGAATCCTCAATGCATTAGGGATGTCTATCTTAGTTGTTTCTGGCTCTCTTGGGAAGATACTCAAATCTAGACACTAAAAGATCAAAAGTGAGAATTTGATCATGAAAGAAGTCTTTTAGAGATTCTAAAGGGAGTTTTAAATCTCAAAATTCTTAAAATAGACTTTTATTGAATCAAACAAACTAAATGGATAGATACAACTAGGTAAAGGCGTTAGGGAATCCTAAATGCATTCGGATATGTATAACTTAATTGGTTCTAACTCTTTTGAGAAGATACTCAAATCTAGCAACTACATGCCCAAAGGTGAGAATTTGATCATGAAAGGGGTCTTTGAAAGATCATAAAATGATTTTATTCCCAGAATCCTTCAAGCGGACTTTTACTGAATCAAACCAAGTAAATGGTTAAATAAAACTAAGAAAAACCATTAGAGAATCCTAAATGTATTAGGAGATGCATATCTTAGTTGTTTTCCACTCTTTTAGGGAGATCATGAAAGGTCCATATCTTAGTTGTTTTCCACTCAATCTAGCAACTAAAGGTCCAAAAGTGAGAATTTGATCATGAAAGGAGTGTTTTAGAGATCTTAGACTGAGTTATAAATCCCAAAATCTTTTAAACGAACGTTTATTGAATTAAACAAGTTAAATGGAAAGACACGACTGGGCAGACCCATTAGGGTATCCTAAATGCATCAGGAGATACATATCATAGTTCTTTCTCACTTCTTTTAGAAGATACTCAAATCTAGCTACACGAAGACCAAAAGTGAGAATTTGATCATGAAATGAGTTCATAAAGCCAGTTTTTTAATCCCAGAATCTTTCAAACAGACTTTTGTTCAATAAAACAAACTAAATGGATATATACGACTAGGAAAACCCATTAGGGAATCCTAAATGCATTAGGATATGCATATCTTATTTGTTTCTTACTCTTTTGGTAAGATATTCAAATCTAGCAACTAAATGTCCAAAATGATCATGAAAGGACGCTTTTAGAGATCTTATACCGAATTTAACTCCCAAAATCTTTAAAACGATGTTTTATTGAATCAAACAAGCTAAATGGAAAGACACAACTAGAAAAACCCATGAAAGGAGTCTTTTAAAGATCCTAAATGGAGTTTACATTCCAAAATCTTTAAAACAGACTTTTATTGAATCAAAATAACTAAGTGGATAGATATAACTAGGAAAAGGCATTAGGCAATCCTAAATGCATTAGGAGATGCATATCTTACTTGTTTCTCACTCTTTCGGGAAGATACTCAAATCTTGCAACTAAAATACCACAAGTGAGAATTTGATAATGAAAGGAGTCTTTTAAAGAACATAAATTGAGTTTTAAATTCAAAAATCCTCAAAACAGACATTTATTGAATAAAATAAACTAAATTGAAATACACAACTAGGAAAACCCATTCTGGAATCCTAAATGCATCATGAGAAGCATATCATAGTTCTTTTTCACTATTTTGGGAACATACTCAAATTTTGCAACTAAAACGCCAAAAGTGAGATTTTGATCATGAAAGGAGTATTTTAAAGCTCCTAAATCAAGTTTTATTCCCAAACTTTTTCAAACGGGCATTTATTGAATCAACTACAAATACTCATTAGGGAATCCTAAATGGATTAGAAGATGCATATATTTAGTTGTTTCTCACTCTTTTGAGAAGATATTCAAACCTAGCAACTAAAAGACCAAAAGTAAAAATTTGATCATGAAAAGAGTCTTTTAGAGATCTTATATAGAGTTTTTAAAGCCGAAAATCCTTCAAACAAAATTTTGTTGAATCAAAAACCTATATGGATAGTTGCAACTAGGATAACCCATTAGAGAATCCTAAATGCATTAGGAGATGCATATCTTAGTTGTTCCTCACTTCTTTGGGAAGATACCAAATCTAGCAACTAAATGTTCAAAAGTGATAATTTGATTATGAAATGAGTCTTTTAGAGATCTTAGACCGAGTTTTAAATCCCAAAATCTTTAAAACGAACTATTATTGAATCAAAAAAGCTAAATGGAAAGACACAACTAGGATAACCCATTACAGAATCCTAATGCTTGAGGAAAAACATATCATAGTTCTTTCTCACTATTTTGGGAAGATACTCAACTCTGGCCACTAAATGACCAAAAGTAAGAATTTGATCATGAAATGAATCTTTTTAAGATCCTAAAGCCAGTTTTATTCCCAAAATCCTTCCAACGGACATTTATTGAATTAAACAAATTAAATGGATTCAGAGAAGAAAACATGGCTCACGGTGGCTCGCGATAAAGCAAGCCTCTCGAGGCAAAATTTCAGGGTATCGCTCATCGACGGGAAATAGGTGGTGGAGATTCCCGACGATGTGATTGACGGTGCTACTCCGTTGTGCGAGGAGTTCATAATTGTGAAGTTTATGTCCGCTGCACCACATGTAGCTCGTGTTCACGTGATAGTCAATAAAATCTGGACCCTTGGAGATAAATTTGTGAAGGTAGATGCATACGAGGTTAGAAACAATTCGATCAAATTTTGAATCAGAGTCAAATCGACAAGGGCTAGAGTTCTGAGAAGGGGAATGTGGAATATTGCTAATATTCCAATGGTTGTGACAAACTGGTCTCCAACCACGGAGGAGGAGCAGCCGGAGGTGACAACGGTTCCGATGTTGGTTACGGTGAAGAATGTGCCGCGTCAGATGTTCTCATGGGAAGGAATAGGCTTCCTGGCTAGCCCAGTGGGCAATCCAAAACGTTTGCACCCAAAGACATAACAATGTAACAACTTTGATGAAGCAAAGGTTTTCGTTGAAGCAGATTTATCAAAGGCATTGTCCACGTTATATTATTTCCGATCAAAAAAGGGAATTGACACAATGGTCTAATACAAGTATCCATGGCTTCCGTCAAGATGTACGAAGTGTTCAAAGTGGGGACATCTCACAGACACATGTATTGTGAGGGCGATGAGGGAACAAAAGTAGCTGGGGAAAAAGGACACATTGGAAAGAAAGTCGACCGAGGTGAACGAATCCGAAACATGGGTGTTGCAGAGTGCAACGAACGGAAGCAACCAAGGTGCCTGTAAATATCCAGAGTTCAAAGGATTGTGCTCTATCTCGCTGAGCAACAAGCGGATGCAGGGAAAAAGACAGCTGCGGTTTCAATCTCACCCTCCCGTTAGTCGATCCTGATGACAAACGAGGAGATAGAGAAACCCGATACGCAGCTGGAAACAGAGGGAGAGGACGGAGAGACCAGAACTGTACTGGAAAATGCGGCCGTAACATTACACCTGAAACACCAGACAGTTGAATGCCAGGCGAAAGACCTCCTACTCTGCGCATCACAAGAACTGTTCATGAGTAATTAGCAGACACAAACGGCCAAAGTGCAAAGGACAAGCTCTCTGAATTATCTTCTGTAGTTTGGAAGTTATGATATCTTTACCTGGGATGTTCTGCACAGCAAGCATATGAGAGCAGTCCGTCGGGATGAGGTGTTTGCACAGGCAGATCAATCTCAATTGTATTCAAACTTTGCGGAGACTTTCACAGCAGATAAAGTTAAGTCTTGGTTGAAGAAGATCAGGTTGAAAATCCAATAGCTTGAGGAAACATGGCGTTCTGGCCGTGACATTGAATCTGTCTACTAGAAGAGAAAAGAAAATGGATTGTTCTTCACCGTCAAGTGGCTAAGGTGAGGGTCTGTGATATGTGGATTCAAGTTATGCAATAGTATGATTTTTGTAAGCTTCTATATTGGGTTTATGAAATAGTGATTGATGTGTTGTGTTATAGTTAGTCATGATTAGTAGAATAATATTATAGAATGAAATGTATTATGATGTGTTAATATGTTGTATTGGTTAATGGTTATGTGTGGTGTGTGATGTGTGATGTCGGACTGAGGGCGAGGACATGGCGATCCCGCTCAAGCCAGTAAACCGGCTGACGAGCCAAAGGTGGCGTACGACCTTTCGAGGTGACGGCCAGCCCAGTGTCATGTGATAAGTGTGTGAAGTTTGGAAAGTGAATGTGATTGTGATAAGTGAATTATAGTTATATGTATGAAATAATGTGGTTAATTATATGATTATGTTTTGTTAGAAGATAGGTTCTGTGATGTATGATTGTTTCTAGGCCTAGTATATTGGTTTGCTGATTTATATTATTGTATGTGTGAATCATGTGGACAGATATGATCGCCTCACTGGTAATTCATTACTCCCCCTCTTTTTCCCCTCTTTAGTGTGTGCAGGTGTATTTCTTGTAGTGCAAGTTAGGGCGCGAGACCTAGGACACAAAAGTGATGGGAACGGGTGTGTCAATTTGGTATCAGAGCCTAGGTTAGCCAAGCCGGTTCTGACCCGGAATGCTGGTCCTAGAAAAAGAAAAATGTTTTCAAAACTGTTTTAAAACTAAATATTTCCAGAAACGTTCGAACGGATTTTGAAAATGTTTTAAGGAAAAACTATTCTTTAGTTGTCTAAGGTCTCGCTCTTGAATATGTTCAATACTAAGTATTGATTTGTAGGATTAAAAAGTAAGTTGAAGTGTCTAATTTTTAAGACACTTAGGCGTGATGATTAGTAGGGAATGTCGGATCGTTAAGACACTCATTCGCACCAGTAGAAGTTAAGTGAAGAAATTGGATGCTAATACATTAATGAGGGCATAACGTACCATCCGAAGAAGATTATAAGAATTATGGATTATGCCGTAATGGAGTCATAAACGTCGTTGATCTATGTCAAAAAAAAGTTGGGAAAGAAAATCTGTTTAGAATTGGATAATTCTATTCAAGAGTTAGGACTACTCGAAGGATGAGTGTTTTATCTAATCTTTAGAAAGTTAGTAACTATGATGCGCGACCCGCATGAACTCATACGAAGAACATTGTTTTTAACCACACTCATTGATAGAGATGGTGTACTGCTCGACACGGAAGTGGATGGGGGATGCAGAGACGAACTAGTTTTGAGATATTGTTATTGGAATTTCAACAGCAAGTAAATTGCGGAGACATAAAGAAGGGATGAAACGATGGGTTCTATAATTATATACATACAAATAAAAGGGTTCAAGGAGGCTGATAAAAAACAAAAGAGAATCTGAAGGAAATTACGTCGAGCTATATGGACAACAAGAGATCATCAAAAGAATCATGGTATATTTAGCAAGCTAGGCGTGCCCATTGATTATTGGATTTTCACAACGTGTTTCTAAAATCAAATTTCCAGAGTAGTCTAGAAACATATTTGATCTTTCTGGATCCACCATAAGACCTGGAAGGAAGTTATCGGTATAAGGTAGACCCGAGGATTCTATATCGACAAGAGACTAAAGTTGGGAAAGAAGAAGACATGCTAAAAAGCACACCAGAAATAAAAAGAGGATTATATATATGGAGCTATGTAAAGAACTCAATTTATTGATTCGAGGACGATTCCAATTAAAGTGGGGGTGTTTGTCACGACCCAATCCCGAACGTTAAAAAAATCCTAATCCGCCCCGCAAAAAAAGCTTAATGGACCGTCTCTATTGGATCGTGAGACAAATAATTATTGA
This sequence comes from Schrenkiella parvula, assembly GCA_000218505.1. Taxonomy (NCBI): domain Eukaryota; kingdom Viridiplantae; phylum Streptophyta; class Magnoliopsida; order Brassicales; family Brassicaceae; genus Schrenkiella; species Schrenkiella parvula. Next base: position 5,936,771 of record CM001190.1, read on the forward strand.
TTAGAGAATAAGAGGCCCAAAAATCTTAAGCCCATTATTAATTTTTAACTTCTCCCTAACTCTATATAAGAGAGTTAGCTGCTGAGAGCCAGCGGCAAAGTTCAGATGCGTGGCGAACCCCAGCGTCAATTGTCACTCAATCCGAGAACCCTAGCTGCTGCCATCTTGTGAGACGCTTTTCCGGTGAATCATAGGAAACCACGTGCCAGTCTCAGCTTTCCAGAAAGACCTAGATTGTTCTGATCCGACATATGTGGTAAATCTTATCACTGTTTCTTCTCGTCTTCTAAATCTGTCCGAATCTCTAAGAAGCGAGAATTGGACCAGTTTTTGTAGATGAAAACGAATGAGAAAATCTATTCTGACTAATCTGAAATTTGGTAAGAACCTTTCTGACTCGTAGACTCAGTCATCATCGATAGCGGATTATCATTCTGATCTACGGTTGAAAGATTATAGATATTTTTGTAGGTCTGATTTGTATAACACGAATACTTGACCAGAAGTGGCAGAAATCGTGTATTGGGTTGTACAGAGATCCTTTAGAGTTGATTTTTGGTAAGCAGATTAATAAGACATATATCTAGTTGTCAGTAAAATATCTCTGAATTATCTTCTGTAGTTTGGAAGTTATGATATCTTTACCTGGGATGTTCTGCGCAGCAAGCATATGAGAGCAGTCCATCAGGATGAGATGTTTGCACAGGCAGATCAATCTCAATTGTAGTCAAACTTTGTAGAGACTTTCACAGAAGATAATGTTAAGTCTTGGTTGAAGGAGATCATGTTTAAGATGCAATAGCGTGAGGAAACATGACGTTATGGCCGTGACATAGAATCTGTCCACTAGAAGAGAAAAGAAAATGGATTGTTCTTCACCGTCAAGTGGCTAAGGTGAGGGTCTGTGATCTGTGGATTCATGTTATGCAATAGTATGATTTTTGTAAGCTTCTACATTAGGTTTATGAAATAGTAATTGATATGTTGGGTGTTATGGTGAGTCATGATTAGAAGAATAATATTATAAAATGAAATGTATTATGATGTGTTAACATGTGGTATTGGTTAACGGTTATTTGTGGTGTGTGATGTGTGATGTCGGACTGAGGGCGAGGACATGGCGATCCCGCTCAACCCCGTTAACCGGCTGACGAGCCAAAGGTGGCGTACGACCTTTCGAGGTGACGGCCAGCCCAGTGTCATGTGATAAGTGTGTGAAGTTCAGAAAGTGAATGTGATTGTGATAAGTGAATTATAGTTATATGTATGAAATAATGTGGTTAATTATATGATTATGTTTTGTTAGAAGATAGGTTATGTGATGTATGATTGTTTCTAGGCCTAGTATATTGGTTTGCTGATTTATATTATTGTATGTGTGAATCATGTGGACAGATATGATCGCCTCACTGAGTAATTCATTACTCGCCCCTCTGTTTCCCCTCTTTAGTGTGTGCAGGTGTGTTTCTCGTAGTGCAAGTTAGGGCGATATAGTGTTCATTTTGGTATGATATAATCTGTTTGAAATATAGTGTTCATTTTGGTATGATATAATCTGTTTTAGTTTTGTATTTATATTAGATGGAAGAAGTTGTTAACTATATGCATCATATAGTTATTTATATGCATCATATAGATTACTATATGCATCATAGTTAACTACCTGCCACTGATCTTGTGAAGATATTAGATGACTTAGTGCACAATAGTCTTAAAAAATTTATTTTTGAAAAATATAAACTCTGGAAGAGCATCTTCAAACATTAATATCTGCATAAGGAAGAGTGCAACGTGGAAGTTAATCTAAAAAGAACAATGTACTTCTGGCAATTGAAATATAAATTTCTTGAAAAGATCAATGGTATAATTTTTCCCGGCGTCTTTGATATCTGCGTCTTCCAGATTAGAGGCATATGGACGTGTGTGAAATTCATGCAGCTTAAGTAGCAGTATAGTGGCAATCCCATGAGAAACTGCAGTTTAGAAGTAGTTATACTTAACTACTAAGGGCCTGTTCGTTTGCTCACCCAAGTGATCCACCTGGGTGAAGTTGAGAATTGATATTCGTTTAATGCGTTTTAACGCATTACCCAGATAGATCATCTGGGTGATTTTTCAAAAAATAGTTCATCTGGGTGAGTCTAGACTGGCTGAGTCTAAACGGTGCATCTGGGTAAGCCATCTAGGTGAGTCTAGCTGGGTGATTTTTTTTCAAATTTTGTTTTTTATATTTATAAATATATTTATAAATATATTTATAAATATCAAAATTAATAAATTTTTAATTATTTAGTTCTATATAAAATTTATATAAAGAATTAAAATTAATATAATAAATACTATGGTAAAAATATGATTAATATCAAAAATATGATTATATTATAAAAGCATGTTCATTTTAGTCATTTAATTTAAGAAATGCATCTGAATGCAGATGTAAGTTCACAAAATTGTCTTAAACGAACACATCTGCATCCAGGTGAACCATCCAAATGCACATCGAAAAATAAAAACGAACAGCATCCAGATGGTTCATCTGGATAGATCACCCAGATAGATCATCCAACTGCTCCATCTGGGTGAGCTGACTAACAAGGCCTAAATATAAATAGTCAACTACATATTTATTTATAAGCGACTATAGCTAAGTTAATGAAAGGATAATAGTGTTAAACAAATAGCTTTGCCTCTGAATTCCCAATTGCAATTGTATAGCTTAATCTCAAAAGGTTTAGCTAATTCTTCCTTCATTTCGGAGTTAGCGGCACAATTGCGAATGAAGAAAGGTAAAGACTCTGCAAGTGGCCTAAGTTTTACCTTAAGCTCTTCCAAATCAAAGAGGTTAGGGTCTGGGGGCAATACAGTAATGTCGTGGGCAGGTAGGTTTACCCAAAGTCCAACCCGCTTTCGTTTAATTTTGAATGGAAAGTACATATATATACTCGATTTCTGTGAACCATTGGCGGGCAGTAAGGTATGGTGATACCTTCGGTGGGACTTCGTAATTTTTCCTCTTCAAGTATCGGTGCATCTTTGTGATATTCAGAGGAAAGTCATAGACCATAAAATCGATGTGGTTAATTGTTGTCTGTGATGATAGCGATCCCGGACAAATATGATCAGAATGTCCATTAGCTGTCAAAAGAACCACAAAATATTTTGATTTATATACCGTTACAGAATGGGATTGTTAGGCTGCAAAAGCAATTGCTTATTGATGGCAAACCTTGGGACGGGTAGGAGGGCGTTGCTGCCATAAGTAGGAGAAGAGCAATCTAGAGACCATCAAACCATTTTCAAGTTTATAAGACCTAGAAAAATTCAGAAACAAACATATTAATGAAGCTGGCTATAGTTTGTTTACTATACATAACTATAATTTACGATATGCAACTATAATTTACTATAGGTAACTATAATTGAGCTCATCTTCACTTTCCCATTGCCTTAAGAAGTGCATTGAATGTTTTTTGGGTCAGGTGGTTGCAAGGGACTAACGGGATGGTAAAGCGCTAAGGCTGTGCACTGTTTTTTTCTTAGCGGGAATGGCTCTGTCAGAATTAAGTGATGGATCCTTTCGCTTGTTTCTTAGTTCTCTAGCATATTGGTGCTTTAACTAGTATATTTTGAAACATACAGCTAGCTATTCAAAAATGGACACATGCAGACTATTAGAAAAATATAATAAGTTTGGTTAATTACCTGAACATAGGCAGCATGTTCAGAGTTATCCTTCATAGGTTGCTAACAGTTTTGAAAAAAACAATGTCAAATTAGTAACTAGACATGAAACTGAGATATTCGAAAAGGATAGTTACCTATGCTACAACTAATTGATATTTTGATATATAAAATTGTAACTAGTATCTGAAATCAACAAGGCAAAAAAGATTAGTTAACTAGTTATTATAGTTAGCTATACTACAAATATAGCTATCATAGTTAACTATATAGCTATAATAAATAACTATTTTATTATAATAGGAGGTGTGATGATGGTTTCCTATCAATTAAGAGTAGTATACAGTCAGCTATAAGGTGAATAATGTCAATGAAAACATTTTTTTTAGATAGCTTACTTTTGATGCAGAAGGCGGCGATTTATGAACGGAAACTCCATCCTACGTAAGTCATAAAGAGAAGGTTGGCACTACATGCTCCGGTAAGCTGTGAAGTTCATGATCTTGAGGAGGTGGCACATCAGAAGTCTCCTAACATTTACAAATTTAACAATGTATAAATAAAGTATATCCAAACAATAACTAACAAAATGTCAGAAATTGAACGGTAACTTACGTGGGGACTTGAGACAACGTTGCCAGACGCATGAAAAGAACTAGATGGTTCTTCATCGGAAAGAATAGCTGGTACCACAAACATTACGTCCGCCATTGGAGAATGGGGGAAAAGCAATGAAGGGGTTGTTAGAATCCGGTTTATATTAAAAAGTGAGCAACATGCATACAATGTAAGAATATAATATAGATTAAAGTACGTGTACGTGGGAGCACCAGAAACCAAATACTGTAGTAAAAATAGTTTACGCATTTAAAATAGTCAAATATATCCATATACAAATTACCTTCTCAATGGCTAGTTCATTTGGATCAGAAACACCTCCGGAGGGATCAGGGGGACAATCATTGGGGTCAATTTTCGTTCTTTAAGTGTTGTTTCCAAAATCAGGGGGACCACAATTTTTTCCGGGTAAGTTATGGGAACCGCCTTCACCATCTTCACCATTTTCAGGTACATCTTCACCATAGGCACCATCATCAAAGGTACCATCTTCACCGTCTTTCCAGTCGGGAAGAGGAAGAAGAAACATGAATTATAAGTGAGTTAACTAAGGCAGTGAATAGTTAACTATGAAACATAACACAAGTATTTTTGACTCGGAAACGTAACCGAGGTTAACCCAGAATCGGAAAATAATCTCGGTTTATAGTTACTATAAACTACCAATAGTTAACTAAATTTGAGGTTTTTGGTTCTCCAACAAATCCTCAAACCCTCTTTTTTAACGGTGTGAATAGTGAATCCTCAAATTTCATTTTAATCCCCAAAATTTATATATCATACAAATGGTTCATTTAAATTCAATCATTTCAATTATATCTATATAAGCCTTATAAATATTTTATAAGCCTTTAGATCAACTCTAATCGGACGGGAAAACGCCAAATTTGGTGTGCATGATTTAGTGTACAACTTTTTTAATAAAACATTTAGTACCTTAAACATAAAGCTATATTAAAATAAATAGATGCATCATATAGTAAAATATAGAAATCATAAGCACCATATAATTAACTATATACATGATATAGAAACCGGATTGTCATTTGTAAAGAAAATTAGTTACTTTTCGAGAAAGATAAGGAATTCCATAAAAAATTTGTCTTCATGTGATAGAATCGATTAACATACAAGATTTGTTCTTACCAGATTTGCACATGAATCTCATGGTTGCGAGAAGGAGAAAATAGATGGGTTGGGGGAAAAGTTTCATCTGTGGCACAAGAGCTAGTTCCCGAGTCGACGTGGCCGGAGATGCGTGGAATTTGCCACCAAATCTGCGACGCAAGGTAATCTCCAAACCTGTGATCAAGCAGAGACAACTACTCCTTTCAACAGAAACTAACATGAAACATGTACAAGCAGATCAAGTCTCGGACAAAACCAGTCTACAATGCCAAGCCCACACTTTGGCTTGGGAGATGGCTTGACTAGAATTAGAGGAAGAAGAAGAGATCATGGAGTGTCATGAGTAACCAACAAAATATACCAAGAAGCATAACCAAGAAGGATTTCTGATTCATGATAGCTATTTTTTATCCAAAATACATAACAACAACATAATAATCCTAATCCATCACATGTTTCTGAGGGAAACACTTGAAAACATCACATGTTTCCCTAAGAACATAGCAAAACGAATTCATCAACATACCCTAGAACATGTTAAAAACATTCCTAAAAACATCACAAACACATGTTATCTACCTAAGACGTTTTGTCAAACCTAACCAAAACCATAGGCAACTAAAATCAGGTTCTCCTCAACCTCTCTGCATAAATATTGGCTGGCTCCTACAGCAGGGACAGAAAACATGAAAAGAAATGAGAATTTAATGTACATTGTTCATATGATACAAGAAAATAATAAAACTCAGCTTACAAGAAAAAAACATAAAGATCCCGTAGAAAGTGGAAAAACAAATAAGGTAGAGGAAAAAGTACATGTACCATGCCCATATGTCCTCACCTCTGCGCCTTCTGTGACTTAGCTTTGGTGTTTTTTACCATTGCTGGAATTAGCATAGTAATTGGGGGATGATAGAATACAGTGCAATCTCTTGCTCACTATGCAAAAAAAAATCAAAAGGCAAAACAGTTACAAGAACCAACTTCATAAGTTTATAATCAAAGAAACTGATAAATGTTGGAGATGCGGTAGGAAAATACCTCAGTGGCAGCCTGGGAGAAGACATCAGAGGCATCTTTGGAGAAGACTTGTCATGCTCACCCATCTTCAGCTTTTCTTCTACCTCGCTGTCGAACTCATCCTTCCAATCCCTTCTCTCATTTTCTGGCCTACAAAGAATATTTTACATAATCCGAAGTTGGAGAAAAAGCAAGCAAGAAGGAACTCATCTCCTAGAATCTAGTTGTGGTAAATATCAACAAAGAACGAATAAATATTCACTCAGCCAACATTGTCCTAAGGTGAAAATTCAAAACAATAGTATTAATGCTATGTTCCTAAAAATAAATTTTTGTTTCTCTATAGAATTTTGAACTTCATGCCTATATATAGAAACAAAAACACGTTACAATGCTATATCTTATTTGAACGAGAACCACATAGTTAATGCTATAATGCTTTGTCCTATTTGAACTTTCTGCCTATATATTAAACTAGAAACAAACGAAGGAAAAATTTTTCGACTTGCTAAATAGAAACCGGATTGTCATTTCTGAAGAAAAACAGTTACTTTTCCAGAAAAATAAGGAATGGTCTAGAAAAAATTTTCTTCATGTGATAGAATCGGTTAACATACAAGATTTGTTCTTACCAGATTTGCCAGAAGGAGAAAATAGACGGGTTGGGGGAAAAGTTTCATCGGAGGCACAATCTTTAGAAATTATGGATTTTGGCTGCCATAGGATTTTGAAAACAACTACCACCAGTAATAGTAGAATAAGAAGAGCAACAAACACGATAACATCCATCTTCATAGCGCTCCACGAGAATCTAGGGTTTGGGATAAGGAATGACATTGGGATTGTTAAACTAAAATTTTTCTGTTTAATTAAACATATACAAAAAAATTTATGATTAAAAAACAATATTAACTAATCTGTATATATATATATATATTATTTTAAATAATATAACTATTTCCTAAAATTTGACGGACCTCTGGAGAAATGGCTGCTGGAGATTACTACCTGCAAAAAAATCGCTGCTTGTATTTAATGACACAGATAATTAAATGGTAACTAAATACACCCTCCCATTATCACCGTATTAAGTGTCTTCTTCTTCATGTTTAATTGCTACGATATATTATATGATCTATTATACGGTTAATCTGCTTTTAATGTTTTGGTGTATTTTATATGTATTGTATGTTTATTCCAGGCTGTAGTCCTTTTGTATGATTTCGTTTTGTTTTTCCGCAAACCTAAGTCTGGTAAACTCTGGCAAAGTGTGTTCAACCAAATTTTATTTCATCATATATTATAGATTTATAAACTATGTTTTGAGCATTTTTGTGGGGGAAAACGGCTTATTCCACCAAAAACTATTAATCGCCTGTTTAAAAATACATGAGCTATCAAAGCATGCCAAATAAACCATTAACTATATGAAACTTTGAGTTTCATACACAAGCTTTTAAAATTAGGTTAATTTCACCAAAACTGTAATTAAAATCGGCTTACTTTTAATCAATTGCTGACGTGGCTGCCAGGTGGAAGGATGGTTTGGTTCGGTTCAATTGTCGGTTTTTTTTTAAAAACCAGAGTCCAAACGACGTCGTTTTATGATGTTATAAAAAAACCAGAGTCCAAATCAGAGTCCAAACGACGTCGTTTTATGGTGTCTTGTCTTTTTTTTTTTAGAAAGCCACTCGATTTTTCTCCATTGGGCTTTCTTCTCGTTTCAGCCCCACGAACCCTTTTCTTCGCCTTCGCCATCGCCATCACTGGAGAGACTCCGTGGTGCTGCGTTTGGCCGGTCTTAGCTCTGCAAGACACTTCATTCTGACTTTTCTTATTCTATTCTAATTCGTCTCATCTTCTGCAATTTTCACCTTCGTCTCATCTTCTGCTGGCTGGTCCTGTCCTGATGGCATTTCGACCCGGTTTTCAGTCTGACCTTCTGTGTTGAACACTTTCAGTAGCTCTTTCGTGCGACCATCCCTGCAAAGATATTGACCCTTTCAGAAAATCACAGCAGAGAAGACAAAAGTATCAAAAATTTGGACCTTTTGTATCAGTCAATACTCACCACAAAGAGAAGGTTTGAAGCTGAGACATCATAACATAAAACGGCATCGTTTGAACTCTGGTTTTTTTTTAAAAACCGACAATTTCCGAATTCTTGAACCGAACCAAACCATCCGTCCACCTGGCAGCCACGTCAGCAATTGATTAAAACTAAACCGATTTTAATCGCGGTTTTGGTGAAATTAACCTAATTTTAAAAATTTGTGTATTAAATTCAAAATTTCATATAGTTAATGGTTTATTTGACATGCTTTAATAGTTCATGTATTTTTAAACAAGCGATTAATAGTTTCTGGTGGAATAAGCCATTTTCTCCATTTTTGTGTTGATGCGAGTGGTAGAGCGTACTTGGTGGTGTTGAAAAAGGTCTTGGGTACCAAGCCTGTGCACTTTTTTTTTTCTTAAACAAAACTATTAAAATTTTATCCATAAGAAAAATAAAAAATAATATATAGAAAATAAATTATCACTTATCAATGCTACGCAAGGATGGAAAGTGAAAATTTGTCTTTAGTGCATCGTATTAAACTATCAATGCCGCAAAATTGCACATTTGTCTTCTCTTGCACTAACAGAGAATCAATTTTGTAATGTTCTCTCTACTTTGGCTATCAACTGAGTATTAAACTATTAATGCTACAAAAGTGGATATTTGTCTTCTCTTGCTGCATTAATAGAAACTCGGTTTTATAATGGTCCTCTCTACTTTTGCTTTCTACTGAGTAGGTAAAAAGGTAACCGTCTGGTTAGAACATTTTTTTAGGCAGTCGTGTATCAGACTATTGAGTTTCCAAGTGAACCTCTCGGTTTGACATCTTTACTTAGCCAAGCGGGTTTCTCAGATAGACGGACTTTAACGTGAACATGCCAGTTTAGGTGGGTCTCTCATATAAACCAATGATGATATATATCAAGTCAAGGCCATTTGCATCTTGTTAGAAGTCCAAGAAGAACCCAAAATAATAACTTTATTTGCAGCGCAAAAAGAGTGACGAAAATTAAAGAAGAAAAATCATTTGGTCTAAGTCTTGCCTTGGAAATGTAAATCATTTAAGTGTCTTTCTCTCTCTTACATGCATATTAGAGTTTGAATTTCAACTCCCAAGTTGTGCTGCATGTTTAGCTACATTTATGAATTTTTATGTTGTATTTTCTCTATATAATAAGGCTCATATCATGAATAAAAATAAGTTTTTTTGATATTTTTGGAAATCTTCGAGAGTGATTCTCATTATTTTCGATCCGTCTTGGTGCGTCATATCCAAGGGATCAACCGTTAAATCAAAGGATTTTCTGCAACCATTGTGTGATCATTCGATCCACTGGTAAATCAGGAGTCTTCCGCAACTTTTGTGCGACCATTCATTCCACACCCTTTGATCTTTGAGACTTAACAGTTTCTTGGATGCAAAGCATATCCTCTTGCCAACTCTAGAGTGCCGATCCTTGGGATGATCTTATTACTAAAAGATTGTTCATTTGGTACCATTTGGTACAACGCTGAGTAATGTTAGTGTCAAAGCTGGATATATATTGAATATTGAATATATAGATGATGAATAGAATTGACTATATTAGAGAGCTATATCCAGGTTTTAGTTAGCTGAATAGAAACTACATATATAGTTAACTATATGCATATATGTATGTTATTTATGATATTTTGTTTATACATCTATTATTTTATCAATTAACTTTAAAAACAAAGTTTCAAATATCGTCATCTAAAATTACAAACTATTTTATGAATATTTCGAACTATTATAGTCAACTATCTTTACATTTTTAAAAGTAAAAACACATATAATCAACTATAAATATATATAGTCAAATATATTGATATAGTTTATGCATACATAGTCAACTATATACATATCAGAAATGGGTTTTGTGAAGCCTTCTATTCGATCTTACTTATACCTATAAGTATAGAATAGACTTCTTTTTGGATGGGCTAGGGTCTTTGATCATCACATGGATTATATTAAAGTGATCCATTAGCATCATTAAAAACCTTCTTTGGAAAACCCATTGGAACAAAACCAAGGTAAAAAAAAGAGTGCAAAATGGGTCACTTCTCCATTCAATGATCTCCATAGGCTTGGATTAAGACCATGGTGTTCTGAATTTTGCATGCATCATTTGGTCGGATCCAAATGCAACTAAGTAGTCCTCCAATGGATTGGTTAAGCGCTTTGGCCCTGGAGCGAGTCATCGGTCCGCTTAGAGTTTCCTCGGCTACACGCTCGTCCATGTCAACCTCATCCGCGGCTGTTAACTCCAATGCTCCGTCCATGATCATATCATCCCCTCCCTCTTGAAAAAGATTTGACCTCAAATCTGTTTGATCTCAAATCTGTTTGTTCTGCCAGGAACAAAGTCAGAAACATTAAAGCTATTACTCACATTGTACTTACCTCGAAGGTCGAGTTGGTAGGCATTGTCGCTGATTTTCCTTGTTATCTCGAACGAGCCGTTTATCCTTGGCATGAGTTGGACTTCCCTTCGGCCCGGAACCTCTCCTTGCGTTGATGTACCAAAACTTGGTCGCCAACTTCGAATATCATCTCATATCTTCCTTTGCTTGCTTGTTTGACGTAAAATTTGGTCTTCTATTCCAAGTTTTTCCTCGCGTCCTTATGAATTTTCTGCACTAGTTCGACCTTTTGCTTTCCATCTGTACTAGATCTTTCACTCAAAGGTAACAACATCAAATCCAAAGGAGATGTGGGATTGAACCCATAAACAATTTGAAAAGGCGAATATTTAGATGTGGAATGCATGACATGATTATATGCAAACTCTATATGCAGCAAACATTCTTCCCATGATTTCAAGTTCTTTTTAACTAATGCACGTAGGAGTGTTCCTAAGGTCCTATTCACTACTTGCATTTGTCCGTCGGTTTGCGGTCTTATTAATTTGGACCGTAACGTCTTCCAAAAGAAACTTAAGAACTTAGCATCTCTATCCGACACAATAGACTTGGGCATACCATGAATGCGAACGATTTTCTTAAAGAACAAATTGGCTGCATGCAATGCATCATCAGTATTATGGCAAGCAATAAAATGAGCCATCGTAGAGAATCTATCAACAATCACAAACATCAAATCTTTACCCGTTCTAGTCCTAGGTAAACTCATGACAAAATCCATCGATATATCATTTTAAGGATGTGTTGGTATGGGTAAGGGGTATAAAAACCATGGGGTTGGACATGATATTTGGCTTGCTTACATGTCATACATCGGCCGCAAATTCGTTCGACATCTCGCTTTATGTGTTGTCAATGGAAAGACGCTTGCATAACCTCTAAGTTTTTTGCTATGCCGAAGTGTCCCATGAGACCTCCTATGCGAGCTTTCACCTTTTCCTTGCATAACCTCTAAGGTTTTCACTCCGTACTTCACGGACGTTCTTCGGACTCGGCCATTCTTTGATGACTTTCACCTTTTCCTCGTCCACCTTGATACCTTCTGCACTAACAACAAAACCAAGAAAAACCAAAATATCCGTGCAAAAAGTACACTTTTTAAGGTTAGCATATGCTCAAATGCTCGTCTAGGTTTTTGCTATAGATGAGGATATCATCAAAATATACTACCACAATACACCAATATAATCCCTTAGGACGTGGTTCATTAAGCGCACAAAAATACGAGGTGTCTTAGTCAACACAAATGGCATTACGAGCCACTCATATAACTCGTGCTTAGTTTTAAATGCAGTCTTCCATTCATCCCGGTATTTCATCCCAATCTGATGATACCCACTCTTTAGATCAATTTTAAATTTTTTTGCTAGATCCATGTAATTAATCTAACATATCGTCTAACCTAGGTATAAGATGGTGATATTTTACTGTAATATTGTTTAACGAACGGCAATCGACGCACATGCGCCAAGTTTCTTCTTTCTTGGGAACGAGTAGGACTGGTACGGCGCATGGGGTTATGCTTTCGCGGATGTGCCCTTTTTCCATAGGCTCCCCAATTTGCCGTTGTAACTCCTTGATTTTTACGGGGTTGGTTTGGTATGCCGGACAACTGGTTGTGATGCACATGCATGCTACAAAATCAATCTGATGTTCGTTACCCTGAATGGGAGGTAGACTGGTGGGCGACTCGTCGAGAAAAACATTACTAAACTCTTGCTACAATTTAGACATTTCACTCGGTGTGGCCGGTGGGGGGGGGTTAGTTTCGGTTAGTAAATACTCTTTAAACATAATTAAAAGAACTGTATATTTAGAGTAAAGAAGGTGTTTAACCTCGCGAGTTTTGTCCAAGAGATTTTGTTGCTTAGGAAAAGGATTGGTCCGCTTCTGATCTTCGTAGATCTCTTGCGGCGTTAATGGCACTAAAGTCATCTTTTTCCCTTTGAACTCGAAAGTGTGCCGATTTGTGATGAAGAAGAGTTTCTGAACCACCCATGGGGTCAGGAGTATTTTCTCTTGAATGTTCAAGGCGTACAGACAAAATCTCTTTTACATTATGCTACACAAAAATTAATTGCACTGCAAGGGTTTGCACATGCCATGTTGCTTGTAACCCTCTGCAGCTGTCCCACTCTCATTGGTCATCCAGGAAAGGCCAGAAGAAACGTTAGAGAGTGTTATTTCTATGAAGTTGGGCTTTCGTATCCAATCTGCATATGACTATAATTAGAATGGACATGTGAGTTGTTCTTTTCCTTCTTTTTTTTTGGCTTTCGAATTTTTTCTCCTTTTTCTTATTCAATTTTGATTGTTAGATGTTTATCAGTGGAGTCAATGTTCGATAGTCACTAGTCTATAATCATCATGAGATTATTTATTAGTTGGATATCTTGAGATAGTGTGTGAGTTGTGATTAACTTATTTAGTTTCTGAGTTACTAAGCATTGTGATTTTGGTTGTTGTGATTTTATGAGTTGTTTAAGCATAACATATTGTCCTTCTATTTGACCAATGTTTATATAGTTGGAGATTTCATATTTAGCAAAAGACAAAGATCCAAATTTCAAATTTCTTTTATAGTTTCGAAAACAAAATTATATTATACCATTTTTGTGTGTTTTATATTCTACCTTTTGTGTGTGTATGCGAAGGTGAAGTCGTTGCTAGTTGTAGACAGATGGAGGAGTCACTGAGGTTTCCAGAGATATCTGATCCTGCAGTTGATTTTATGGTTGATGCAGTAGCAGAAAATCACAACTTTGAGATAAACTCATTGAGTGGTGGGGTCACCTTACAGGCGGCATTAAAGAACCCGAATCATCAGACGGATGCAATGGTTTTCGAGGCATCAGAGAATGCTGATCATACACTGACTATGGGAACGACACAGGACGAAGCTGCCCATCACCCTGCAGGGAACCGACACGGGACCAACTATCACTGCAGAGCTTGAAAGAATCTTTGGTGAAGAAGCTTGGAGAGCTGGTGGACGTAGTAAAGTAACAGGATGTCTAGATAAATCACATGAAAGGGAAGATAAAGGGCTTGCATAACGAGAGGATGAACAACAATAATCCATGGGACTGTTAAGATGAAGACGATCTGCACAAATTAGATGCTCGACAGGTGCGCGATTTGTAATGTACATGCTATTAAAATAGAATAGAGTATGACGGTGTGACACGGTGCAGGAAAGTGTTCCTACGGGCCCTCTGCATGTGACACCTACCTCATTTGCGAACGTTTTGGGATACAAAACGCAAGTTACTGGTCAGACGGGTTCTGGTCGAGAAGGATAAGCAGGAATGCAAGCTTTGGGAGAGCAAATGTGTCATGGCCCGATCTCAAATAAACCCCAAGTCCAAAAAGCCCAAAACCCGTAGCCCAATTTCGAAAACCCTAACCTAAGAACCCTCTCCTCTCTATTTAAAGAGAGCTTCAAAAAACCTAGAAGGCAAAGAATATTTGACAGGGAAGCACTGTCGGTTTCACTCCAGCCCCCGCCGATGTAATCCATATGTACCAAAACATGGCATAACAGTTGTTGCCTACAAATACATTCACCACGTTTAGAAAACTACAGCCCCAAAATAATACATGGTAGCCTGATTATAGCAAAATACAACATCAGGTCATCCAATGTAGTCTTACAAACCATTGCCATCCAAAACACAATGTTACCAACAAAAAGAAGATACAAACAATAACCCTCTAAACACTCGATCTACCAAAGTACAAAGGAACCACCCAATCTCTATAAATATCCATAGCATACTGCTTCCTGAATATATCAACAAGATCGTCCGTTATGCCACTCATACCTGGACTCATATCCCCATAGGCGTGCATCTCCATGAACTTCACAGCAACAGGTCCACAATCGCCACAACGCGAGTTCTCGTACAAACCATCCAACCTCTTCCATACAAACGGCTTAACACCATGCTTCTGTGTCGCACGAGGAGGACACAAGTTCCTCACAATATACGGCAATATGTTCACCACAGGTTCCATATGTTTTTCGACCTTCTTCAGATCTGTCAAGCTAGGTAATGGATCTAACACTTCAATACTCCAAAGCTCGAGGTTTATGCACAAACCTACCCAATGGCTGTTGTCCCATATCATAGGTGTGTACACTATATCAACATCATCCACCCACAACTTCCCAGGAACCCAAACCATTTGCCTCAACCTCTTATCCGACACCATTCGGTTTTTGTTTTTCGCAGCTTTGAATGCATGGCCCTTACCCTAGATATGACTAATAAGCCATGGTGGAGTAAAGCAGGCCCTCTCGACCTCTAAAATGCGGTCATGACGTGTACCGAGGAAGAACATCAACACTTTCAGGTGCTGCATAAACATGAAGGTATGTAAATATTGCAGATCATAATCAGTCCGTGATCATAATCAGTCAGGGATTAGAATATACCATCGTCGACACCCATTGCTGCGGCTTGGCCAATTCCAAAAGAAATTTGTTGGAAATGTCGAATATCCCACCAAGGTGTAGAATGCATCAATTAACAACTCTTTCGTTCCATCGCGACTCTCTTTTAAAAACAAGTTTCATAAAAAAAATTTAGAATCTTACACATCAGGTTTGGCTGTCAACGCCCGCTGAAACATGGGATAGATCGGATCTTCCACTAACGGTAACACAATCCTGTCATCTGTGGGAACACGTTCAGTTAACAAACCACCTAATGCAGACTCAGGCTCTGTAGGCTCGTGCTTCACTCTTTTTTTGGCCGGTGATGAATCACTGACCTCTAACACAACCTGATTACGTAATTACCACAATAACAGATAAGTATATGAAAAGACATATCTTGCACATATGTTCCATAATCCATTTACCTCATCTCCATCCACCGATTCGCTTGTGTCATCGTCATCCACAACAGTCATGTTGTCCACAACATTAGCATCAAGTTTAAGAGTCTCCGTGTCAGTCGGAGCCTACAACAGACATTAAGTATATACCATCCACAATTACCTTTATAAATAAATGAATAAGCTTTTATATACCATCCACAATTACCTCTATATCATCGTCTAACTGCATGTGTACAGGTGCCACATTGGCATTGTACTGGTTGATACTCACCCAAGATAAAGCATCCGCAACTGCCTTATCAACATCAACAGCACCATGCACTTTCTTGCTAGGCCATATTGTTGCATTTTCATTTTCTTGAGACTTCCCCCAAACAGAATCCTGCATTTTAATGATAATCAGGACACATATACATTACCGATTTCTGATGACACATCTACTGATTGTTTTTTGTGTACCACGTTATACAAGCCACAAGATCGGTTCCCGTGTACATGTGCATCGCCAGTCTCTTCCTTACTAGCCATCAATGTGTTGTCTAATCTATCATCCTACAACATAAGATCATTTTGTCGTCCATATGTACTGCCTATATGTGTAAACTTATTTTTACAATTTATGTTACTTACCCCGAATGCAGGTATCGAATCATTTACCACATTACACATGCCACTAGCTCTGTCCACATGTACTTGTACATCGTCAGCCGCTTTTGCATCACTCATCACTGTCTTGTCTAATCTATCATCCTACAAACTAAACTTGTTACTACACATATATATAAAAACAGAAATATACCATACAAGTTCATATGTACAAGTATATGTGTACACTTTCTTTTTACATGTCCCCTCACTTACCCCGACAATGGGTATCGAATCATCCATGTGTACCACGTCATTCACAATACTCAGTCGGTCCTCGTGTACATGTACTTTAGGAGTTTCTTCTTGACTAGCCTCCACCATGTTGTTGGATCTACCATCCTACAACATACATTCATTAATACAATTATATATTAAACTATAAATACAAGTCCACATGTACATGTACATGTATATATGTACACTATTTCTAACAATCAACCTTACTTACCCCGACGATGGATACTGAATCATCCACTTGTACCACATTACTCACATTCTGACCCTCTTCTCCACCGCCATTTAGTGTTTCATCTTTTCCATCGTCCTACAACATAATCTTCTTAGCACACAACATTATAAACAAACAAAATAATCAAATAAAGTTATTTCATATACTATATCTACACGTCCATGGGTAGCCTCTATTTCTACCACGGGTACACGTACATCCAGGATCTCTTCACTTTCCGCTATCACCGTATTATCCACTACATCAGCCTACAATTCATACTTGTTATTACACACATTATATATGAAATTGAGTATTACACAGTCCAATTGTACGTCACTAACCGCTTAATCTGCAATGTCCAAATGTACGACTCCACCCAGCAATGGAGTATCACCATATAAGACCGTCACATTATCCCCATCATCCTACATATAAACCATGTTATTCCACACTAGTATTTACAAAGACTTTTCACATTCAATAATTACCTCTTTCACGGGTACTTTTTCCACTATGGTAGAATCACCAACCGCCTCCGGTTCATTGTCTTCGCCTACTAGTCCACCACCAAGCGTGCTTGTCCAACCTCATCATCATCAATAACTCCTGTCTCCCAACCTTGGCTACCAAACTCCTTCAAAAAACAGTAAACACTATTAGTTAAATTCATAAAAATCCAAGCATGAGACAAACGGTTACTGGAGTACCTGTCGACTACCATAGCTGTGATCCGGTGTCTCGGATAATCCGACACCCGGTTCAACCCACTTAGCCAAAACCCCGTTATCACCTTTCAGGCTAATTAAAGTCAAGTCTTCTAGTTCTACAGAATAATCCGTTGAAGGCCTGCCCACCTCTTAAGTCTCTTCAGTTCTTTTCGGACGCTTCCTACGGCTACTGCTACCCACTCTCGGTGTATACAACTGCCCAATCCTTACATTCTTTACTCTTTGACACTTTCTTTCTAATTTCACCATGCGTTACTGCAACTTCTGCAGCTGACCAGTGAGCTCTTCCACACGTCCCGACAAGAATGACAACTGCTCCTGAAGGTCATGTACGTCCGTCGAACTTTTTGTACCTCTCATATGTTTCTTCTTTCCAACACTATCCTTCTTATTCACCCCCATCTGCCTACTACTGTCCCCACTGTCACCTATTTCAACCTTCCGCTTCTTATGATATCTCACCTTAACTTCCCTGAGTCTTTGTGGCACCAATGGCAAAGAAGCGTCTCCCCCCGGCCACTCACACTTCTTAAAAACCCATCCCTGTTTGATTTGTTCCTCCACATATTCCACCTTCTTATCCCTTCGTTCATCGTCCCACGCGGCCCAATCTTCGTTGTTGTCCTCTACAACATCCTTGACAGACCGAATAACTAACTGCAAAAACATAAATAAATAAAAACACTTGTCAATACCAAAAAGAAAAGTAACATATATAACAGTCAGGATTGTATAGCCACACATGTACATGCAAATATGTACAGGCACACGTGTACGTGACGATATGTACAAGCACACGTGTACGTGCCGATGTGTATGGTCACAAGTGTACATGCAAATGTGTACAGGCACACGTGTGCATGCAGATGTGTACGGGTAAACATGTATAGGCAAATATGTACGGGCTAACGTGTACAAACAAATGTGTATATGCACATCAGTACATGCACATATGTACACCTATTTACATAACAAACATTTTTAAACAATGCACAACAATATATCTTAACAAAACCCCTTGTAAGAAAAAAAGATGCACATAAAGTTGTCCACGTTTAGGATAAGAAGGCTACTGAAATTGCACTAACTTTCGGGTCATTCTCCGCATCAAAGACGTCCACAAGCGTAAGACCAGAATTTTTAGGGATTAAAGGAACCGGTCCACCACCTAACATGCTACGGAGCAAAGGAATTGCCTCCAACGCAAGCAGTTGAAGAATATGGGGGAATCCAAGGAAGCGGAATGTCATCTATTGTAGCTACTCCCGATATACCACCACAGGATTCTCACACTTACCCATCACCTTCTTAACTGGTTTCATCGAACTAATTGTCCACAAGAAAGACTCGCGACCCCACGGAAATGAAAGAAAAGAATCAAGGTCTTCTAAGAGTTTAACATACTTGGGCGTTGGGCGATGCAACTGCGAGGATGCCACGAGTACCCCATCAACAATGAGGAGCAATGCCAGTCTAATCCGCCTCCAACTTGGCATGTTCGGGTCGTCATTCAGCATATCAGGAACATCACGCAGCGTAGCTTGCCTGTCGGGTCCAATCAGCTTCTCCCAGTACACAAATGATTCATCCTTGATTGGTAGTTGGTACTCATGGTCATAACCATCATCAAATTCCCCACATGGCAAACTGGTAATCGAGCAAAACTCACTCAACGAGAACCGCATCAGGTGTCCACCAAACACTGTCCACACAACGTACTTGTTCTTCACAACCAATTGTCTAGTCAACAACGTGTGTACCAACTTACCCGAGATTGAACACCTTTCCGCTGGCAAATCAAACAGCTTTCCAAACCCAGATGTTCTTATTCTCTCAAAATCAGCCGTTCCTTCCAATTTCTGCAGCACAAATAAAAGAAGCACCAATTTCGAATAAACATTAAGCCGGTTGCTAGGATATATGTCCGTAGCAAAAAGACGCTCCGGCAGATTTGTGTCCCATGTCTCCAGCCCCGAGGCCTCTGCAAAAAAATTTCATTTACAATTTCAAAAATTGTGTAGAACTTGGGCAAACTCACACTCACATCTGTTTTTAGCACATCCAAAAGAATTATCAAGATTACTTACCACTGCCTGCTCCACGTCTGGTTAAGAGGTTTATTGTCTAGGAACTAGCTTGATTGAGTTTTGTTAAACACTTAGAATATATTTAGGAGAATCACCTGTCGATTACCCCATCCTTAGGAGCCTTCTCTCTTATTACTTATTTTACACGTTGTCTGCTTGCTTGCTTCATTCTTGCATTTTCTTATCTCTCTATTTTTAGATTCATATTGATTTTACTCTCATCACATAGATATTAGATTCTACCACCAAACTGCTTGGCTTGACTTAAACTGATTTGATCATATCTTAATTGCTGGCAATACACCCATTTGGATTGATAACCTATTGTACTACAATGACCATGATAGTGTATAGGGTAATTGATCACTAACCACAATAAAAACCTAGTATCAGTATCCTAAGGGAGATTTCGGATCCAAGTACTCTTTGGATGCCCGTTAAACTGAAACCAAAACTCTTTTTTGCTTGTTGTCATATTCCTCTTTGACAACAATAAATGCACTAACTTTGCTGAAAACCCCAAATTTCTTGGCTTTGATGCCGCTTTGATTACTGAGCTCAGAAATGTGTTTTTCAGCCGAGAGAACAAATCACTGAATTCATCTTCAAGTGTTTTCACATAATTGAAGGATGAATAATTGTTGATGCTCGAGGGATTGATCCTTTCTCCTATTTTGTATTTAGTCAAAGGTAACACAGTCTGAGTTCGAGCAAGATCCATTGTACCTTCCTGGTCCATACTTAAACAAAGCTGAACAGAGACAACAAACATTTATAATCTCAAAGAGCATCTCTCAACTAACGATTGCATGAAGCTAAAGCATCAAATGGGAATAATCACAGAAACACTTATCTCTTGATATATGATTTTGATCAATTTAGAATCTGAAACAATGTCGGAAGAATCTAATAGAGTAACAACTAACAAGATAGTGAATGTTCCAATTTGAAAGAGATATTGACAATTACAAGTTGACAAGTATGTTTTAGACTCAGTTTCAATCGACCATGCCTGAATCTACGAGGTTTTGTCTTCATGAAGCTAAACTTCGTTTATCAAATCCCACAGGATCCAATCACAAAAGCTCTAACACTTAAATGACTTTTATATCAAATTCTAAGACAAAGTCTGATCTGCAATCTCTAGATTCCAAATCCAAATCCATTTCAGATAATAAAATGACTTCAATATACCATGCTTTGATCTATAAAGCATTCCTGTTTTTTAACCATTGAAATTTTTCCATAAACTCAGCATATCTCTTTCACACCCAGATTAAGGTGCTCACTTTCGGTTAACTACTTATTTCTAAATCAACTACAATCAAAAGAGAACACCGTGGAATTGAGGTAGAGAGATTGAAATTAGGGGAGCGAGAGAGAGACAGAGATGAGATCGAGACTAAGAAAAATCAATACCTTGAAGAAGATGAACGGTCGTCTTTCGTGGCTGGGAAAGGCGGAGACTGAGAAAGATCAACTCGTATATCAAAAAGCCGCTCTAAACAGACATAAATTTAATGAATCATCAGATTTGCATATGGATTTGGATGAAAATCCACCTTTAGTATCCTCAAAAAGAGAACTAACCTTCGAAACATGAATTAGATGATACAAATCAAGGGAGAGAGATCGCGATTAAGGCAGGGAAAGAAAAAGCGATCGATATCGAGATTAAGGAAGGGAAAGAGAGAGCAAACGATATCGAGTTTAAGGGAGGGAAAGTGAGAACAAATGCTACTGAAGCAAACTTCTATCGTATTTTCTAATTTGATTTCTTCAAAGAAAAGGCGGTCAAATTTCCCAATTAATTATTTTTAGTTTATTTTTTGAATTCAAAAACAAAAATATGTTATATAAAGATGATTCATTTGATCCGAAGTTGACAACTGATTCTATTTTATGTAGATAACTATATTTAGAAGTGTGGGTGCGATCATACCAGCACTAATGCATCGGATCCCATCAGAACTCTGCACTTAAGCGTGTTTAAAAAAGTTGACTAAAAAAAACTAAATACTTAGAGTTGTCCATTAAGCTGTCCAAGGCCCATTAGTCTTGTCTCCATGTCCATATGGCCGCCCACGGACAGCCCAATTTTATTACTATTTATATCTCATAGTTATATTAATATTTAAATAATTTAAATACAATATAATTAATTTAATTTCTAAATACAATTTTCCACTAAACTAATTTAATTTCTAAAAAAATATCAAAATTGATCATTTTTATGTTTTATAAATAGAGACTACTCTCGTTTCATATGGACAGAGAAAAAAATGTTATTTTTCTATTAGCGTTAAAAATATATCTATTTTCAGGTAACTATATGCATCATATTGTTAACTATATGGATTTAATTTCTAAATATAAAATACCAAAATTCATCACTTTTTATGGTCTATAATAGACAACTTGTATTTCATTTGGACATAAAAAAATATTTTTTTATTAGCCTGAACATATATCTATAATAAGGTAACTATATTTATCATATAGTTAACTATACCATGTATATAGTTCATCATATAGTTAACTATAGACGTCATATAGTTAACTATAGAGATCAATTGCATCATAAATAGTTAATTATGTTTCACTTCTTATTATCTCATCAAAAGGAAAAATATTTTTATAAATATGTCATCGACGGTTACATTCTCCTCTTCAACATCTTTCTACTCATACCACATATTATACTAACATATTGTGATAGAATATGGAGGAATCGTGTCTTCTTATCTTGCCGACTGATTCAACACCACATCATCCGCCATGTGGCCAAAAAACTCTGTGAAAGATCTCTTCACCTTGAAACAGACATGCAGAGCACTTAAAGAGATTGCAGAACACTCCTTGGTTGACGCGTCAATTGATCTACTCGCTGTCTCAGACAACCAATGCAGCCTCATCCTCGTTCCGAAACGTTTATGAGGACGTGTTATGAACACCGAAATCCATTTGCGCTTTATCTGAAGGGGGCGCATGATTATTTTTTGTATAACAGATCTGAGGAGGGTCTTGAGATGATTAGATTGGTAGGTGAGGAAGGATCGGTGATTGGTCTGTACACTTACGCAATGTTATGTCTGGTGTTTTGGGACAATGGAACTTACCTATCTCGCTTAACTCGGTAATCTATCCGAGCGATAAGCTCGCATATTTTGAATCATGGATGGGTTTGGCCTCATAAATTACAGGCGTTGGTGGAGAAGAAGGATGAGTTTACTTGGTTGGTGCTTTCCTCTCTGTATAACTGCAACTACACTCTGTATCAAAGATGTTGCTATTGGTACAATGAAGAGAGAATGTAATATGATCCTCCTTAAGATTGTCACTTTGGAAGTGATGGTGGTTAACTTGAAACCAAGAGTTACCAAAAATTCAAGATAACGAAGAGGTGGATTGTTGGGTCATACAGAAGATGCGGAAGGCTTCTGATTTACTGCTGGAATGATAGGTCACACAAAGGATGTGAAAGGCCTTTGATTTTACGATTCTGATCTAACTTTAGAAATAGATTTTTATTAAAAGATTATATGGTTTCTCAAAGAGATTACAACCGAATATAAAAAGAAGAAGAAGCAAATGAAGAGACAGTTTTGGAACAATCTCGAAGACTAACTTGAAAATACAAAAAAAAAATTAAAACAAGTTTGAATTCTTGGAAATTTAATAAAATTTTAAAACTAGACACTTTATCTTCTTAGACACGATTTTGGACTTCTCTTTGGATGGGCTTGGGTCTTTGATCATCAAATGAATTATATAAAAGTGATCCATCCGCCTCATTAAAAACCTTCCTTGGAAAATCCATTGAGACAAAACCAAGGTAAGAGAAAAAGAATACAAAATGGACAAGACTATGGTGTTCTGAACTTGGCATGCATCAATTGGTCGGAACCAAATGCGACTAAGTAGTCCGTCAATGGCTTGGTTGAGCGCCTTGGTCTTGGAGCGAGTCATTGGTCCGCTTTGAGTTTCCTCGGCTACACGCTCGTCCATGTCAACCTCACGCGGCCGTTAGCTCCAATGCACCATTCATGATCATATCATCCATTCCCTCGTGAGAAAGATTTGACCTCAAATCTGTTTGATCTGCCACAAAAGGAACAAGGTCAGAAACATTAAAGCTATTACTCACATTGTACATGCCTCGAAGGTCGAGTTGGTAGGCATTGTCGCTAATTTTCCTTTTTATCTCGAATGGGCCGTCGATCCTTGGCATGAGTTTGGACTTCCTTTCGGCCGGGAACCTCTCCTTGTGTATATGTACCAAAACTCGGGTGCCAACTTCTAACATTATCTCGCGTCTTCCTTTGTTTGCATGTTTGACATAAAGTTTGGTCTTCTCTTCCAAGTTTTTCCTCGCGTCCTTATGAATTTTGTGCACTAGTTCAGCCTTTTGCTTTCCATCTGTACTAGATCTTTCACTCAAAGGAAACAACATCAAATTGAAAGTAGATGTGGGATTGAACACATAAACAATTTCAAAAGGAGAATATTTAGATGCGGAATGCATGGCATGATTATATGCAAACTCTATCTGCGACAAACATTCTTCCGAGGATTTAAAGTTCTTTTTAAGTAATGCACGTAGGAATGTTCCTAAGGTCATATTCACTACTTATGTTTGCATGTCGGCTTGCAGATGACAAATAGTAGAAAATAGTAACTTAGTTCCTAATTTGGACCATAAAGTCTCCCTTGGATGGAGTCTTGAAATTGAATATGTCTATAACATATGGAATATGAGTCTTTTACTTGAAGATGTCTATAACATATTAATGAAGCTGGCTATAGTATGTTTACTATACGTAACTATAATTTACTATATGCAACTATAATTTCCTATAGGTAACAATAATTGAGCTCACCTTCGCTTTCCCGTTGCCTTAAGAAGTGCATTGAATTTTTGTTGGGTCAGGTGGTTACAAGGGACTGACGTGATGATGAAGAGCTAAGGCTGTGCACTGTTTCTTCTTAGCTGAAATGGCTCTATTATAGTTAAGTAATGGCTCCTTTCCCTTGTTTCTTAGTGTTCTAGCATATTGGTTCTTTAACTAGTATATTTTGAAACATATAGTTAGCTATTAAAAATGGACACATGTAGACTATTAGAAAAACTATAATAAGTTTGGTTGATTACCTGAATATTCGCAGCACGTTCAGAGTTAGACTTCATAGGTTGCTAACATTTTTGAAAAAAAAACAATGTCAAATTAGTAACTAGATATGAAATTGAGATATTCGAAAAGGATAGTTAACTATGCTACAACTATTTGACATTTCGATATCTGAAATTGTAACTAGTATCTGAAATCAACTAGTCAAAAAGGATAGTTAACTAGTTATTATCGTTAGCTATGCTACAAATATAGCTATCATAGTTAACTATATAGCTATAGTAAATAACTATTTTATTATAATAATTGCTATATTTTTTTAATACTTTGCTATTGAACTATATAGTCAATTGAGTACATAATCTTCTATTTGAGTGAATTTGACTCTTTCAGGGGGTGTGATGATGGTTTCCTATTAACTAGGAGTAGTATAGAGTCAGCTATAAGCTATAAGCTTAATAATATCAATGAAAACATTTCTTGAGATAGCTTACTTTTGATGGAAAAGGCGGCGGTTTATGAACGGAAACTCCATCCTACATAAGTCTTAAAGAGAAGGTTGGCACTGCACGCTCCAGTAAGCTGTGAAGTTCATGAGCTTGAGGAGGTGGCACATCAGAAGATTCCTAATATTTACAAATTTAACAAAGGATAAATAAAGTATACCCAAAAAATAACTAACAAAATGTCAAAAATTGAACGGTAAGTTATGTGGGGATTTGAGGCAACGTCGCATGACGCAGGAAAATAAATAGATGGTTCTTCATCGAAAAGTAAAGCGGGTACCACAAACATTACATCCGCCATTGGAAAATGGGGAAAAACGTAATGAAATGGGTTGTTAGAATCATGTTTATGTTAAAAAGTGAGCAACATGCGTACAATGCAGGACTATAATATATATTGGAGTATGTGTATGTGGGAGCACCGAAACCAAATCCTATAATAAAAATAGTTTACGCATTTAAAATAGTTAAATATATCCATATAGAGATTGCCTTCTCAATGGCTAGTTCATTTGGATCAGAAACACCTCCGGCGGGATAAGGGGAACAGTCATTGGGGTCAATTTTCATTCCTTCAGTGTTGTTTCCGGAATCAGGGGGACCACAATCTATTTCGACTAAGTTATGGGAACCGCCTTCACCATCTTCATCATTCTCAGGTATATCTTCAGGTACATCTTCACCATCTTTAGAGGCACCATCATCAGAGGCACCATCTTCATTGTCTTCAGCCCCACCGTCTTTCGCTTCACCGTCTTCGGAGGCACTGTCTTCAGAGGCACCATCTTCAGAGGGACTATCGTCACTAACCTCAGGTTCATGCATGTTATATGCACCGGATTGGTGATATAGTTGTTCTATCTTATCGGAAATGGTTTTCATCTCACAGTTGAATTTTGTCCTAGTCTTTTTATCATGTTGAGCCAGCTTCAATTTCCACTTCTTATCCAGGTCTTTCAATTTTTGAATCACTTTCTGATAATCAAATACTGGAAAAAAAAATCTGAGTGGAATTAAGTACCTAACATTATAATAAAAGTTTTTAACTAACATCAGAATTAAGTAACGGGAAACTCATTACTTGTGGACTGCTCAACAAGATATTCGACATTAGCATTCTGCTGACCAACTTCATCGTTAGACACTAGTTTCTTGCCCTTCGACTTAATTTTTGATGAAGGAGGTGCTACTTTCCTGGGTTTATGTATCTTCGCAGACTGCTGCCCAACTTCTTTTTCAAGAGGCAAAGCAGAATCAACTCCGCCAGTCCATAAATCTGCTGTGAACGTATGTCCTCTCTCAAAAAGCTCAACCATGTGTGACACCATAGGATCATCTTTTTCATTAGCCCACGATAGGTCAAGAGAGCTCTTACTCGCTCAGTAGGTAATGTCCAGAAACCGTTAACCTGAAACAAGGGAGCTAACTGAAGTAAGATATAGGCAATATATATGATTGTAATCAACTATTTGTAACTATGGCTAGTTGACTATATGATCCTATAGTTGCCTACAATGTCGTATATTTAACTATAAGGAACTTGTCAGTAACAATATGCTACAATAGTCAAGTAAAAGTAACTATAACTAAGTAAATTAAGCTATAGTCATCTATAATCGACAATAATTAACTATAACTAAGTATAATTTTTTTCAGGATGGATGAATATGTATTCCCAGAGCGGTTACTTGATCTTGGATGTGCAGTGAAGAAGAGGAAAGTAAATGCGTACTTCTACCTCAGCTGGATATCAATTATAAAGAACGCACTAAATGATGAACAGAAACAGCGACTAGAAGAGTCCCAGTTCAAAACCATTCTGCAAATGGAGAATCATACATTTTCAGTTACTCTTCTACATTACCTGTTGACACTGCAGCTGAAAACAAAGAGGATGTTTGAGTTGTGGTGGATATTTTCAGGAAAACCAGTTAGATATGGCATTGGAGCTTTTGCCCTAGTTACTGGTTTGAGTTGCAAGCTTGGAAGGCAGACCTTTCTAGTAGCTGCGAACAGAAAGGAGAAAAAAAAAGAACAGACCAGGATGACTCCATCTAAAACTCCTTGTCCTCTGCTGGGGAGATACCGACAGTGCAATTTATTATTGATAAGCTAACCAGCAAAAACGTCATAGACCCTTTGCAAGTTTTTAGACTAGCTCTTATATTCCTAGTTCAAGGGATTAGTTTTCCAACGAGTGATACGTCTAAGGTTACTATCAGGAGGAAGATAGTGTGGATGTTGGGTGATGAAGAAGAGTTTATGAACCACCCATGGGGACGAGAGTCTTTTCTCTTGATTGTTCAAAGCGTACAGAAACAACCTCCTTTACATTATGGTACACAAATATCAATTGCAGTGCAAGGGTTTGCACATACCATGTTGCTTGTAACCCTCTGCAGTTGTCCCATTCTCATTGGTCATCCAGATAAAAGGTCAGAAGAAATGTTAGAAAGTGTTATGTCTATGAAGTTGGGCTTCTGTATCCAATCTGTATACAGGTGAGTTGTTCTTTTTTTTCTCCTTTTTCTGATTCAATTTTGAGTGTTAGACTTTTATCAGTGGAGTCAATGTTCGATAGTCAGTAGTCTACAATGATCATGAGATTATTTATTAGTTGGTTATCTTGAGATAGTGTGTGAGTTGATTAACTTATTTAGTTTCCGAGTTGTTAAGCATTGTGATTAATACATTGTCCTTCTATTTGACAAATGTTTATATAATTGGAGCTTTCATGTTTAGCAAAAGACAAAGCTCCAAATTTCAAATTTCTTTTATAGTTTCGAAAACATAATTATATTATACCATTTGTGTGTGTTTTTCATTCTACCTTTTGTGTGTGTAGGCGGAAAAGAAGTCGTTGCTAGTTAAAGACAGATGGGAGGAGTCACTAAGGTTCCCTGAGAGATCTGATCATGCAGTTGATTTTATGGTTGATGCAATAGCAGAAAATCGCAACTTTGAGATAAACTCATGGAGTGGTAAGGTCACCTTACATGAGGCATTAAAGAACCTGAATCATCTGACGGATGCAATGGTTTCCGAGTCACCAGAGAATGCTGATGATACACTATCATTGCAGAGCTTAAAAGAATCTATGGAGAAGAAGCTTGGAGAGCTGGTGGACGTAGTAAAGCATCAGGATGTCGAGATAAATCACCTGAAGGAGTAGATAAAGGGCCTGTAAAATGAAAGGATGACTAATAATCCATGGAACTGTCAGGACGAAGATGATCTGAACAATTTGGATGCTCGTCAGGTGCGTGATTTGTAATGTAAATGCTATTAACATAGAATATAGTATGACGGTGTGACGGTGCAGGAAAGTGTTCCTACGGGCCCTCTATATGTTACACCTACCTCACTTACGAACGGTTTGGGAGACAAATTGCAAGTTACTGGTTGGACAGGTTATGGTGGAGAAAGATAAGAAGGAATGCAAGTTTTGGGAGACCAAATGCAAGTTACTGGTCGGACGGGTTCTGGTGGAGAAGGATCAGAAGAAATGCAAGCCTAGATGGTGGCAAGGTAATCCCATACATAGTATGGAGATATTATGTAGAGAAATTGTATATAACAAATTTTCTGGGATTAAAACGCAGATTCTTGATGAGACGGGAACATATCAATTCATGGATAGTGAAAGGAATGAAATGCAGGTTACTGATGAGATGGAGACAGTACAGAAGAGTGTTAGTTTGCAGACTAAAAAAATCGCGCGCCAAGTGGTCCCCGAGTGGAAAGAATCCTCCAGCTCAGACTCGGTGAGAGAGAGGAAGAGGAGAGGGAGAGGGAGAGGGAAGAAGACCCAAGAAATTTGAAACATCAGGCATTAAAATTGTATAAGCTCGTTATGTTTCATATGAGGTTGAACTGTCGTTCTATTCTATATTTGTTATGGTAAAATTCGTTTAACACTACTATTAGGCAATGAGGACGTCTGATATTGATCCATTTGATGAATTCTATATATGTTTCAAAAAAATTTCAACCCAAATTTATAGATTCTCCATATGCACATGGTTTCTTGTCTGTAATAGCATTGCATTTGTAATCTTGTGTCCATCCGAGTAAAATGAGTAGCTAATCGATTGACTTATTTCTTTAGAGATTCCTAGAATCGTAAATTTTTTTATTATACATAAGTAAATCTTCTTCCTATCTTTACGTTTAACGTTTACAAAACAAATTCTATTCACGCTGCGGCATCGTTATGTTTATGTGACATGTACTACAACTCAAAACATGCAGCGAAAGATTGAATTGCATAGTTTTGAGCTGCAAAACGGAACTTGTCTTCTGCAAGGTTCCATCATTGGTGAATATGTCTGGTTGCATGTAGTTCAAGTACACACAGAGCTCTAACTCCCAATAAGCCTGCGAAGAATGCATCATTTCGTTAGGTGTAAAGTCTTTTGCTCTTGAATTGATAATATCATTTATAGACATTGTTAGCTGGAAAGTCCTACAAATTGGGAAGGCCCCCCGCTTCACTTTCGTCGGTTCACTGGAAAGGAATTTCTATGCATTGTAGCAACTAAGGATATATGGAAAGACCTCAGAATTGGGCACTATCTCCTTAAGTTGGGCATCCGAAATGTTACTGCCGAGGACGTATATTACCCAGTCCGTTAAGTAGAAAACAAGGCCAACCCAATCGTTGTTCGAAAGTTTAGCCGGACAGTATAGAACGTCAATGTGATCTCCCCACCGCGACCTTTCCGGTAGTATAAACTATGCTAATAATGAGTTGGAAATATGTATCCTTCTGCAGCGATGCAATGAAGTTTCGATACTCACCATTCAATTGCGTAAAGAAGAAAGCTGACAGAAAGTCATATCGCAACTTTAACTTTCTTTTGTCCCGCCGCATTCGGATGAATGAAAGCAGCACCTCGAAGGCCTGAAAATTAATGTCATATTATTAGTTCTTTCTGATAGCTCTCTTCCACTACTCTGGATAACATACCATGTCTATTAGTGGCCCCGCGAAATCAAATATTTCCTTAAAGACAGTGTTGGGGACTTCTATACCATTTCCAACCTCATAGGTTATGCGGAAATGAAAATTTGTATGGTCATTGCATTCCCAAACAAACGAATTGAGTTCACTTACTTGGCCCGCTCAATCTGTGAGAGGAACTTACTAACTAGCAGACTATTTGGTGATACGAATGGACAAAAATTTCCGATCTATGTAAATTCTTTGTCCATCCCTTTCCATTTCGCTTTCCCTTTCCTTTCCCTATAAATACAGCTGGTTTCTCAGCCTAAACTCCCTGCAAATGAATAGATATATGTAAATATGATGTATACGTAACATTTTTTATATTTATATGTTAAAAATGTTCCATTCTACATGAGTTTTCTATATGATAAATATACTTGTATGCTATTTTTGTTTATGTATACAATACATTAAATACATTCTATATGTTAAACATATGTCTATGCTACATTACTATTGTATATGAGAAATATATAAGCACACTATTATACATCGTAAATTTATATCATACCGTCATATAAACTAGAAACCCATACATATCTCTACTCTATATGGTATATGTCCATTCTAACATTCGACTCCTATGTCAAATATATGTCCATTCTACATGACTATTCTATATGACAAATATATAAAAGCACACTATTATATATGGTAAATATATGTCATAGCATAACCATATGAAATATATTTCTTTATTTTATATGGTAGATATATATATCCCTCTATTCTATATGGTAGATATGTGTCCATTCTAACATTGTATTTTATGCCATATTCTAACAGCATATAATGTCTATTCTTTGTAAATATAGTATGTAGATAGATGACATTACCTGATTAGAACCGCCTCTGTTCTTCATCTCACCCTTCAGGTCGCTTATCTCGCCTTTTAGAGCCTTTATCTCGCCCTTCTGGACGCCTATTTCGCCCTCTAGCCCTTCTCGTCACTTATCTCGTCCTTTAGAGCCTTTATGTCGCCCTTCAGTTCTCTAAAATTCTTTTCGAAAAATTCGTTCACGCTCCTCATGTACCTTTCCAATATCACCCTTGACTTCTCCTTATATATGTTTGCCATCTGAGAAAGAATAACCGGAATGTCCAACTTTTCAATTGTCGCGTTGGCCCTACGTCGTTTCCTTACAGGTTCCTTGGCATCGGCTAATCCTTCTTCAATAACCGTCTCATCATCAGTTATGTCAGCATGCACTGAAGACTCGGCATCCCTCGTAGGAGACGGTTTCTGTAACTTTGCCTCATCTGTGGCGACCCCACCAGTCCGTGTGTTCAGTTCAAACGGTTACTCATCTGCAATCAGAGCAAGCATCTTATCAATTGCAGGATCAGGCGTATCCTTAAACTTAACTAACTCCAACCATTGGTCTTCAACTAGCAACGCCTGCACCTTCGCATGTGTCCATACACAATTTTAGTAAGAGACATTGATGAGATACCAAAGGGAGAAGACGTTATGAGTGGCGGGAGAAGGTCAACAAGGGAGAAAAGGCCTAACCCACGATACCACGACTAAGTCATCTTTCAATTTCTTTTATTGTTTCAGTTAATTGCAAATAAACCAAATAAACCAGGTCAACTCTGTTCCTGGATTGTAGGAGCAGAGTAAGCCATGAGCAATTTCTATTTCCCATTTCAATTCATGTTTTGTAGGAACGGTAGTTCCATTTGATTCACCTATAAAAGAAAAGCCAACAAGAAATAAAAGGTATATTTCATTTGCCTAAACAACGTGTAATTCTTACATCCTCTTTGCTTTGAAGAGGGACCGCATCAAGTTGGTATCAGAGTACTCGTTTTTCTTTTTTCTTTTTTCTCACAACAACAAGTCACCATTCCTCTTAGGCGATCCAAACGAAGAGGGAAGCAAGTGGCGGCTCCAAACAATACTTTGACTACCAGGAGATTCCACCGGAACAACAAGTCAGCTTTACTTCTTTCCATATGAACCCTTCTTGTATAGGTATGGTTCATCCCAATAATAATGATTTAAGTCCGTAACGAACTTCTTCATTTGGTAAGCATCTAGACTCTTGGGAAACTCTCCACACACTTGGTAGTTCACCAAGTCGGCATACCAAGGCAGTTTCTCCTCTTGCATCTGAGCCATCATGAGTTGTTCTTCAGGCATATAATCATCTATTGGAACCGCCTCTTCTATCCTCACTCTAGACAGATGATCAGCTACTCCATTCTCAACGCCTTTCTTGTCCACAATCTCCATGTCAAACTCCTGAATCAGAAGTATCCATCTAAAAAGTCTTGCCTTCGTCTCCTTCTTGGCATAGATGTGCCTTAGTGCTGCATGATCAGCATAAACAATGACCTTGGAACCGACTAGATAGCTCCTGAACTTCTCAAACGCAAACACCACTGCCAAAAGCTCCTTCTCCGTGGTTGCATATCTCCCTTGAGCATCATCTAGAGTTCTGCTAGCATAGTAGATCACATGAAGCTTCTTGTCTATCCTTTGTCCTAGCACAGCTCCTACAGCATAGTCTGACGCATCGCACATGATCTCAAAGGGGTAATTCGAGTTGGGAGCTTGGACAATAGGAGCTGAAATCAGAGCCTCCTTGATGAGGTTGAAGGCGTCTAGACATTCAGAGTCAAAGATGATCTATGTCTCCTTGCAAAGCAACCTTGTGAAAGGTCTAGCTATCTTGGAGAAGTCTTTGATGAACCTCCTGTAAAAACCAGCATGCCCAAGGAAACTCCTTTTGTCCTTGACGTTTTTTGGAGGCTCCAGCTGCACCATCACCTCAACCTTGGCCTTGTCAACCTCTATTCCACTTTCAGAGATCTTGTAGCCTAAAATGATTCCCTCTCTGACCATGAAGTGGCATTTTTCCCAATTCAGCACAAGATTGGTCTCCTCACACCTAGTAAGTACCCTGCATAGATTCAACAAACAGGAGGAGAAAGAAGAGCCATACACAGAGAAATCATCCATGAATACCTCAACCGTCTCCTCTATTAAATCCGAAAAGATGGAGGTCATACACCTTTGAAAAGTAGCAGGTGCATTGCAAAGACCAAAAGGCATCCTCTTGTATGCAAACGTCTCATAAGGGCATGTGAATGTGGTTTTTTCTTGGTCATTTGGGTGTATTAGGATCTGAAAGAACCCACTATACCCATCGAAAAAACAATAGTAAGGGTGATGTGCTAGCCTTTCTAATATTTGATCAATGAATTGCAATAGAAAATGATCTTTTCTAGATGCAGCATTCAACTTCCTATAATCTATGCACATTCTATGACAAGTTATCTTCCTTGTTGGAATCAGCTCATCCTTATCGTATTTAACCACAGTTATACCACCCTTTTTAGGAACACAATGCACAGGAGACACCCAAGTACTATCAGAGATATGGTATATCACACCAGCATCTAACAACTTAAGCACTTCCTTTTTTACTACTTCTTTCAAGTTAGTATTCAATCTCCTCTGAGGTTCCATGCTAGAGTATGATTCGTTTTCTAGATGAATTCTATGAGTGCACAAGCTGGGTGAAATCCCCTTTATGTCACCTAGCGAATACACTATGGCTCTACTAAACTTCTTCAACTCAGTCAACAACATATGAAATTCATCAGAATTAAGCCTATCATTCACTATGACTGGATAAGTAGAGTTATGTCCTAGAAAAGCGTACCTAAGTCTTGCTGGTAATGGCTTGAGGTCTACCTTGGGCGCCTTTAGTTCTGACCAATCATCAGATGCGTTCGAGCTTGGCTCGGCGTGCTCCTCCAGCTTGGACATCGAGTTTGCATGAGGAAGAGTCTGACTCGACGTGGTGATCGAGTCAAGAGGTCGAGCTTGATCAGTCGCCAGAATCTCCTTCTTTGATCTGCTCAGCTTCTCCACCTATCCCGGACCATCTACTGCTTTCTACGAATCCAACAGCTTTTCATACTCCATGGTCTCATTGTGGAGATACCCAGCTTTGCCACTTTTGGTCAGGGCGGTTTGAAGGTGGTCCTCTACAGCTAACTCCTCAAGCAAGTCATCAGCTAGTTGATCCATTTCCTCAATCCAAAAGATTTACCCTCCAATCGTTTGCTTTTTCATGGAATCCTTGATATCAAACTCCATCTTGAGGCTTTTTCCCATGTTGAGGTCTATCTTCCCATTCCTTACATCAATCACTGCTCCAGCTGTAGCCAAGAAAGGTCTTCCTAGGATCAGAGGATCTCTAGGTTCTTCATCCATCTCCAGTACCACAAAGTCTGTAGGTACTTCCACATGGCCAATCCTCAGAGGTAAGTCTTCCAATAACCCGTGAGGAAGTCTAATCGATCTGTCAGCTAAAACCAATGAGATCTTGGTGGGCTTATACTTGTTGAAACCAAGCCTTTTAGCTACAGAAAGCGGCATGAGGCTTACGGACGCTCCAAGATCACATAGACAATTGCGGAAGGTAGTGGACCAAGAGAACACAGTAGAGTGAAGGAACTTGGATCACCTAACTTCTTAGGCACGGTCGTCTGCTGAATGATAGCACTACACTCATGGCTTAGGACAACCATTCCTTGAACCTCTCTGATTCTCTCCACCACGGCATCTTTCAGGAACTTCTGATACGGGGGTATGAACATGAAAGCGTCTATCAGAGGCATCTTGACTTCGATTTCCTTCATTTGCTTGTCAAACAATGCTTGATACTTCTTCACTAAATCCTTTTTGAACCTTCCTGGGAATGGAAGTGGTGGTTTGTATGCTGGAGGAACAAAAGCTTTGGGTTCCGTCTTTCTAAGGATTTGTTTTTCAGCAGCTGGTTCCTTGACTCGATCAGTTCCTCAACTCTGATGGTCGCGCTCATCTCCTGGTTTGCTTTTTTTCGGCTTGGACTCCATCTAAAATCACGTCCTCCCCCTCCTGTGCTTCAATGTCCTCAGTGACTAAACGCGTAGTATAACTACTTGGTAGTTCTCTTCCACTCCTTAGTGTGATCGCGTGGGCATACTCTCGTGGGTTTTGGACAGTCTTTCCTGGTAGTTGTTCTGTTGGTTTAGCCGTGAAGTTGAGGCACCCTGGTTTTCAACGAACTGGATTCTCGAATTCAAACCCCGTAGATAGATCATTGTAGGTGTTGTCTATCTTGTGATTCCTCTCAGCCAGTTTCTTTGATAACTCTATTGCGCCACTTGCTTGACCTTGGATCAGCTGTTGAAGCATGTTCTTCACGTCAGGCTCTGTGGAGTTAGAGACTTGTCCCTTTTGTTTTTGAAAACCTGGTGGTCCTCCCATCTGCTGCTGATACCCTCCTTGGAACTGTGGTTTTGGAGCGAATCCCCTATGTTGATTGTATGGAACAAACGGCCTTGGCGGGACGTTTTGTTGCTGTGGTGGATAGACTTGATCTTGGGGGTTTGCCACGTTGTTGCTCCTGTAGGATAAGTTCGGGTTGTTCTTATAGTTCAAAAACCCGTTGTTGTAACCCCCTTGATTCTGAACGTAGTTCATCTCCTCCATCTGATCGTTCTCCCCCCTCCTGGACCTGTTAGTGCTTCTCCTCGTCGGCGAAGTGTACATGCTTCTGTTGAGCTTGAAGCAGTTTGTCTAGCTTGTCATTTAGGGCTTTGAACTCCTTTTTATGACGTTCCACACCATCAGCATTGTTTCGGACATGCCTATCATACTCCTCATTATTGTTTCCATCTGATTGAGCAAGATTCTCCACCAACTCCCATCCTTCGTCAACGTCCTTGTTGAGGAAGTTTTCATTGCTTGCTGTGTCAAGCAACATTCTAATCTTTGGTAGTACTCCACTATAAAGTGTGCTTAGGAGTGATTCATTGCTGAATCCATGATGAGGGCATTGAGAGATGTAGCTCTTGAATCTTTCCCATGCCTCACAGAAGCTTTCACCATTCTTCTGTGCAAGAAAAGCCTTCTTGCAGTCATCCCATGAAGTGAATGTGCCGTGAGGAAGGTTCTTTTCCCATTGATGGGCTCTGTCGCCTAGATAGAATGTGAAAAGCCTTAGCTTGAAGCCATCTTCGCTGACTCCATTGATCTTGGTGAGGCTACAGAGACTGTCAAACTCGTCCAGACGATCCAGAGGGTCTTCCATAGGCAGTCCATGGAACTTGTTCTCTGTACCATAGAGATCATCCCACTCTTGATCTCGAAGTGGTTGTTCTGAATGGGAGGAGGTACAATTCCTTGCCTCTGAGTGTGGGTGCTTGGGGCGTCTCCAGCTCCAATGTTTCTTTGCACCCTTTGCTGTGGTGCTGGTTTGGCATTCTCTCGCCCGTTCTGTGGGTTTTCCACTCCCACTTCCTCTCTTGTGTCGGTTCTTACAGTTCTGTTTTCTTCTCTCAAGTCACGGTGTAGACGGTTGATGTTATCTTTGTACCGAATGAGATTTTAGTTTCCTTTAGATCTGGTTTGCATACAAGTCTGTCAGCTTGAGTCGATTTGTCTGATCGAGCTAGCAGATCGAGTCAAGGGTACCTGAAACAGAAACATATAAAGGAAATTAGTAACCGACGTTTTTTTTTTAAAACTTGATCTTAAAAGATCTGAAACCCTAATTATAGCAAAAGATCACCCAATTGGCAACGGCGCCAAAGTGATATTAGGTTTTTACTATTATTTAACAACCAATTACCTTATGCACTATCATAGTCATTATAATACAATAGGTTATCAATCCAAATGGGTGTTGTGCTAGCAATCAAGATATGATCAGAGCAGATTAAGTCAAGCAAGATAGTTTTAGTGGTAGAATCTAGGATCCTAAGTGATAAGAGTGAAAGCATTATGAATCTAAAAACAGAAAGATAAGAAAACGCAAGAGTGAAACAAGCAAGCAACATGTGAAACAAGCAATGAGAAAGAAAGCTCCTAAGGATGGGATAATCGACCAGTGATTCTCCTAAATCAACCCTAAGTGTTTAACAAAACTCAATCAGAGCTAGTCCCTAGACAATAGACATCAAAACCAGACGAATCCACTCCCGTGACAGACTAAGTTAAATCTTGACATAATTCCTTAGCGAAACATAACAAAGCAGGCAATAAGATTCAGTCTATTAAAGTTGATAAGCACTCTAAACATCTAATTCCTTAGGCTAGAATATGCAAATCTCTTGAATTAATTGGTTCAGATACTTCACCAACACCTTCCGATGGTGAAGTACCTTAGATCAGGTTTCAATTGATCAGAAAGAAACAGGCATTAAAAACGCTTAATCAAGAAGGGATTTATAAAGATATATACTTAAACACTTAGGGAGAGTTTCCTCACTAATCTATCCCATCCTCAAGAACATTAGTGATTACTCACTCTTCATCATCATAAACACAAATATATAGATAAGACCTAGGGAGAGTATTTATACGAACAAAAATATAAACCCTAGAAAAGATAAGGTAGAACCGCAAATCAGGCCCATTGGGCTCGAGGTCTTAATTCGATCAAGTGTGGTCGAGCTAAGCATTGGGCTTGACTTTGGAATGATGGTCGAGCTGCTTGATCGAGCTAGTTTCACGGCGGTTTCTTTGGTCCCGGCTCAAGGTGGCAGTCGAGTCCGGTGATCACGTCAGATGAAATCTCCCTTCTTCCTTCTCTTCCTGACTCTCCTCTTTGTCTAACTTCCAGGATCGAGTCCTTGTCTTGAATAACTCCCAAATTGTCCGAGAAATACCTAGTAACGTCTCCAAATACAATGATGTATGCAATGCTTGATGCAGACTACACTAAGTATGCAAATGGATGAAAAGGACTAAAAGTGGTATGAACAATGGATGAAACAATGGTAAAATCGTGATAAATAAATGCTCAAATCATGTAAATTATATACACATCATGTGTCCATCCATTTAGTTTGTTTGATTCAACAAAAGTATGTATGTAAGGATTTTGAGATTTAAAACTCCCTTTATGATCCCTAAAAGACTCCTTACATGATCAAGTTCTGATTCATGGTTTTTTATTTGCTACATTAGTGTATCTTCCAAAACGAATGAGAACCAACTTAGATATGCATGTCCTAATGCATTTAGGAATTCCTAATCATTTTGCCTTGTTGTTTCCATCCATTTAGTTTGTTTGATTCAACAAAAGGATGTATGTAAGGATTTTGAGATTTAAAACTCCCTTTATGATCTCTAAGAGAGTCATTTTATGATCAAGTTCTCATTCTTGGTCTTTTAGTTGCTAGATCGAAGTATCTTCCGAAAAAAATGAGAACCAACTAAGATATGCATGTGATAATGCATTTAGGATTCCCTAATCATTTCGTCTAGTTATATCCATCCATTTAGTTTGTTTGATTCAACAAAAGTATGTATGTAAGGATTTTGAGATTTGAAACTAACTTTATGATCCCTAAAAGACTTATTCCATGATCAAGTTCTCATTCTTGGTCTTTTATTTGATAAATTGGAGTATCTTTCCAAAAGAATGAGAATCAACTAAGATATGCATGTCCTAATGCATTTAGGATTCCCTAATCATTTCGCCTAGTTCTGTCCATCCATTTAGTTTGTTTGATTCAAAAAAAGTATGTGTGTAAGGATTTTTGAGTTTTAAAACTCCCTGTATGATCTCTAAAAGACTCTTTTCATGATCAAGTTCTCATTCTTGGTCTTTTAGATCCTAGATTGGAGTATCTTCCCAAAAGAATGAGAACCAACTAAGATATGCATGTTCTAATGCATGTAGGAATCCCTAATCATTTCGCCTAGTTGTGTGATACTAGGTTTTTATGGTGTTTACCAATCAATTACCCTATGCACTATCATGGTCATCGCAGTACAATTGGTTATCAATCCAAACGGGTGTGTTGCTAACAATCAAGATGTGATCAGAGCAGATTAAGGCAAGCCAAGTAGTTTGGTGGTAGAATCTAAGATCCTATGTGAAGGAAGTAAAAAAAGAAATATGAATCTAAAGACTAGGAGATATAAAACGAAAGAATGTAGAATTAAGCAAGCAAGCAACATGTTAAACAAGCCATGAGAAAGTAAGCTCCTAAGGATGGGGTAATCGACCAATGACTCTCCTTAGTCAACCCTAGGCATTTAACAAAACTCAATCAGAGCTAATCCCTAGACAATAGACATCAAAAGCAGACGAATCTAATCCCGTGACAGACGCCCTTAAGCAAAGCTACTTCCTGACCTAATCCACTAGAGAAACATAACATAGCAGGCACTAAGATTCAGGATATTAAAGTCGATAAGCACTCTAAACATATAATTCCTTAGGCTATAATGTGCAAATATCTTGAATTAATTGGTTCAGATACTTCAACTACACCTTCCGATGGTGAAATACCTAAGATCATGTTTCAATTGATCAGAGAAAAACAAGCTTTAAAAACACTTAATCAAGAAGGGATCTCCAAGGATCTATGCTTAAACACCTAAAGAGATTAAGTTTCCTCAATAATATATCCCATCCTCAAGAACCCTAATGACTACTCATAATTCATCATTATGAACATAAATCCCGAGATTAATAAAAAGAGCATGAATGATCAGAACATATGTGATTAAATAAAAACAGTCTTAAAGCTCAATAGATCCAAAAGAAAATTACAAAGTAGCTAGCATGAGTTTGAAAACACGAAAATCAAAAATAAAAATCGACTCCCCTTTGGATAAGACCTAGGGAGAGAATTTAT
The DNA here is from genome assembly GCA_000218505.1 of Schrenkiella parvula. Taxonomy (NCBI): domain Eukaryota; kingdom Viridiplantae; phylum Streptophyta; class Magnoliopsida; order Brassicales; family Brassicaceae; genus Schrenkiella; species Schrenkiella parvula. The sequence continues at coordinate 5,976,784 of CM001190.1, forward strand.
AGGAACAGATAAAAAAACCCTAAAATGAGGTTGTGATCGAGCCACTTGGTCGAGCTGGGCTCGACGCTTGACTTCGGATGGTGGTCGAGCTGCTTGATCGAACTGGTTTCGCGGCAACTCCTTTGGGTCTGGCTCGAGGTAGCAGTCGAGTCAAGTGGTCCCATCAGATAAAACTTCCTTTTCTTTTTTCTTTTCCTGACTCCCCTCTTCGTCTAGCTCTAGCGCTTGAGTCCTTGTATGAATAGCTCCTAAAACGTCCGAGAAACACCTAATAACGTCTCCAAATACAAGGATGTATGCAATGCTAATGCAAACTGTACTAAATATGCAATATGGATGAAAGGAACTAAAAATGGTGTGAACAATGGATGAAACAATGCTAAAATCGTGACAAATGAATACTTAAATCATGCAAACTATAGACATATCAACTCCCCCAAACTTAGTCTTTGCTTGCCCTCAAACAAATGAAGAAGACCAAGACGGAGAAGAGGTTTGAAGGGGGGGACTCAGAACCAAAACATGCTAGCAGAAAAGATAAAATAAATGTCCAATTTAACAGTTCTAGGATGCAAGGTGAGTGAGTTGTACTTAAAAACTTTAGCCATACTCTTCACAACGCAACTTAACTTCGATCTCAACCTAGGTATGCGTTCAAATCTACCAATCCCTTTAACATTCATTAAGCAGAAACCATGATTCAAGCTATGCACATTCCGTGAACTCACTTGGCTACGGGTATGGTCTAGAGACAAAATTGGTCTCTTCTCATCTGGTTTATCGGATTCACAACAGGGATCTCTCAAGAAAAAATGAGCTTTAGAAGAATGCTAAGGATAAGAACCAACCTATGCATACAAGGACAAAATCTCATCTACCCTTTTCTCCTTGAGACACTCTTTTGCCATGATCACTTCTTGAACCTTCCCTCTTTTTCGTTTCCATTCTAAGGAGAGGTCTTCACTAATCTTGATGATATCTAGTGGATTGGGTTTTCTTTAACAGATTATGGCTCTCTTTTCTTCTTCTTCGTAAGACATTTCTAGGTTTTTCGCCTTTCTTTTACTCTTTTGCACATAGCCTATCATTCTCTTTTTTTAAAACCCCCAAATCCTTTACTAGATCAGTACCTTTTTCTCTTTATCCTCTCTTAAGAACTCTTACCCTTTTGTTTCTTTCAACTCTTTTCCCAAATCTTCTCTTTTCAGCATAACTAATCCCATACCCAGAATCGAGCTCCCACCTAGTCCTATCTAGTTGAAAAATCGTGAACTAGAACTACATGAGATACTATCCTTGTGTTAAATGTGTGTCTGATTTCTTCTTCTCTTCTTCTCTCCTTCGCGATTTTCTTCTTTCTTCTTCTCTCCTTCTTCGCGAATCGCGATTCTCTTCTTCTTTTCTCTTCTTCTCTCGCGATTCTCTTCCCTCTAACTTGTATTTTATGCAAGTTTATAAGATAGATCATTGGTTGAATGCACATGTCGATAGTGAAGAAGATGTTATTGCTGATATGGTTTATGCTATGAAAGCTAAATTTGATAAGTATTGGCATGACTATAGTGAGATTCTTGCAATGGCAGCAGTTTTTGATCCTAGGTTTAAGTTATCATTTTTTGATCCTAGTGTTAGTCGCATTTGCTGACTCGTTGGCTTGACTCGAGGAGGTGATCTAGCCAAGTAAAGAACTGCGCTAAAGGGCAGGCTCGACCACAAGCTCGAGCTAAGGCATCGAGTAGACACATAAAATCCAGATTTTGTGAACTTGATTAGGGTTTACCATGACCTAACAGCGAGCATAGATCACGACTAAAACAAGTTAGGATGGAAAGAAACTTCAGGTTCTATGAGGATTTCAGATTAACAAAATTATTTTATGCGCAAGAACAAGGTTTCAAACCCAGAAAATTCACAAAAACGGTTTTAGTGACACATTCATCAACTTTATGTTCTTTAACAACGATTTCTCATCAAGTCTAAACAAAATCCTACTGTCGGCACCAATTAAATCTCAACAGAAACCAAAAATCAGCTAAGGGCAGCTCAAGAACAAGCAAGAACAGTGAATCATGAATCATGGTTTGGAGTGTTTAGGAACATACCTGGGCTTTGCCAAGTTTCTGATTCTGCTAATCATTTTCGCTGAAAGGCTTAGCGAGATCGAGCTAGCGAATTCAAGTTTCTGGAAGAATTTTTAGAGAGTGCAGAGAAGAGTAGAGATCGAGCTAGATGGCGCAAGTGAGTGTGGGTGAAGTGAAGTGAGGCTTACCCCTTTTATAACCTAATTTTTAGGTTAAAGTCTAAACTCAGCGTTTTGTAGGGGAATACCTAGTTGACTCAGGGATGTGCTCGAGTTGACTCGTCGCGTCAAGTCCCCCTTTTTTTTTGGGCTCGACTAGTGCGTCGAGCTTGGTCGTCGAGCCAGGGTTTTTCCGGTTCCAATTATCTTGATTTCCCTAGGCTCGAGCTCCTTTATTTTGACCTGTCAATCACAATAACTACAAAAAATATTAAAAACACCAAGAAAACCAAAAGTTCTATGTACAAGGATAGACATGGGACTTCCTCCCAAGTGAGCTTGTTTTAAGTCCCTGAGCTTGAGTTTTCTCTCCTTTTAAGCTTGGGAAGGTTCAGAGAGATGAACCGAATTCCCCTCTGGTATGAGTTGATCGACTAAATACTTGTTTAGCCTCTGTCCGTTTGCCGTGAACTCATTTCCTGCCTTGCTAACCAGAGTGACGGCACCATAAGGTAAGACTTCCTTGACGCTGAATGGTCCTGACCATCTTGACTTCAGCTTGCCTGGGAACAGCTTAAGCCTTGAGTTAAAAAGGAGCACTTGGTCTCCAATCTTAACCTCCTTGGGGAGAATCCTCTTGTCATGGAAGGCTTTAGTCCTTTCCTTGTAGATCTTAGAACTCTCATAAGCTTCCAACAGAATCTCTTCCAGGTCAGGTCCATAGCTTTTTTTTCTCGGAGCTGTCTTGATGTCTAGGTTCAGGAGCTTGGTCGTCCAGATGGCTTTGTACTCAATCACTACTGGCAGATGGCACGATTTCCCATAGAGTAGCTGAAAGGGTGTTCTTCCTATGGGGGTTTTGAACGCTGTCTTGTAAGCCCAGAGGGTATCATCCAGCTTAACTGACCAATCCCTCTTAGAAACCCTACTACTCTAGCAAGTATGGCTCTGATCTGCTTGTTGGAAACTTCTACTTGGCCACTGGTCTGAGGATGATATGGTGTTGCCACCTTGTGCTTCACTCCATGCTTCTTAAGAAGGTTCTCAAATACCTTGTTGATGAATTGAGAACCACCATCACTTATCACGACCCTTGGCACACCAAATCGAGGAAATATGATGCTCTTGAACATCTTCAAGACAACCCTTGCAACATTTGTGGGACTAGCAATCGCTTTAACCCATTTTGACACATAATCAACAGCAACCAGAACGTAGCTGTATCCATAGGATGGTGGGTTGAAAGGTCCATGAAGTCTATTCCCCAAACATCAAACACTTCCACTTCTAGAATAGAATTCTGAGGCATCTCGTTCCTTCTGCTTATATTCCCTGTTCTTTGGCAAGAGTCACATCTGGAGATAAAGGCTTGTGCATCCTTAAACATGGTTGGCCACCACAATCCAGCTTGAAGTCCCTTCTGAACTGTCTTGAATGTTGCAAAATAACCTCCATAAACAGAACAATGGCAATGCTCAAGCACTCCTCTTACTTCCTCCTCAGCTATGCATTGTTCTCATTCTTGGTCTTTTAGTTGCTAGATTGAAATATCTTCCCAAAAAAATGAGAACAAACTAAGTTATTCATGTCCTAATGCATTTAGGATTCCCTAATCATTTCGCCTAGTTTTGTGAGATTTAAAACTCTCTTTATGATATCTAAAAGACTTCTGTTATGATCAAGTTCTAATTCTTGGTCTTTTTCTAAAATACCATCTGAACCCTTCTTGTAGAGGTATGGTTCATCCTAGTAATAGTGATTTAAATTCCTAAAGAACTTTTTTCTTTGGTAGGCATCCAAACTCTTGGGAACTTCTCCACATACTTGGTAATTCACTTTTTGAATCAAACAAACTAAACGGATGGATAAAACTAGGCGAAATGATTAGGGAATCCTAAATGCATTAGGACACGCATATCTTAGTTGGTTCTCATTGTTTTGGGAAGATACTTCAATCTAAGAACTAAAAAACCAAGAATGCGAACTGGATCATGAAAGAAGTCTTTTAGATATCATAAAGGGAGTTTTAAATCTCAAAATCCTTATATACATCATTTTGTTGAATCAAACAAACTAAATGGATGGACACAACAAGGTGAAATGATTAGGGATTCCTTGAGAACTGGATCATGAAAGAAGTCTTTTAGATATCATAAAGGGAGTTTTAAATCTCAAACTTCTTACGTACATTCTTTTGTGGAATCAAACAAACTAAATAGATGGAAACAACAAGGCGAAATGATTAGGAATTCCTTACTGCATTAGGACATGCATATCTTAGTTTGATTTCATTCTTTTGGGAAGATACTTCAGTATAGCTACTAAAAGAACAAGAATGAGAACATGATCATGAAAGGGCACTCGCCATCTATTTTCATAGTTAAACTCTTTGACAACACGAAAAAGTCTTTTAGAGATCCTAAACGGAGTTCTAATACTCAAAATCCTCACACACATAGTTTTTTTGAATCAAACAAACTAAATGGATGGACACAACTAGGCGAAATGATTAGGGAATTTTAAATGCATTAGGACATGCATATCTTAGTTGGTTCTCATTCTTTTGGGAAGATACTTCAATCTAGGAACTAAAAGGCCAAGAATGAGAACTTAATCATGAAAAGGAGTCTTTTAGAGATCATATAGAGCTTTTAAAACTCAAAATCTTTACCAACATACATTTGTTGAATCAAACAAACTAAACGGATGGACAAAACTAGGGGAAATGATTAGGGAATCCTAAATGCATTAGAACATGCATATCTTAGTTGGTTCTCATTGTTTCGGGAAGATACTTCAATCTAGCAACTAAAAGACCGAGAATGAGAACTGGATCTTGAAAGAAGTCTTTTAGATATCATAAAGGGAGTTTTAAATCTCAAAATCCTTACATACATCCTTTTGCCATCTATTTTCATAGTTCAACTCTTTGACAACACGAAAAAGTCTTTTAGATATCATAAAGGGAGTTTTAAATCTCAAAATCCTAACATATATCCTTTTGTTGAATCAAAAAACTAAATGGATGGACACAACTAGGCCAAATGATTAGGGATTCCTAAATGCATTAGGACATGCATATCTTAGTTGGTTTTCATTCTTTTGGGAAGATACTTCAGTCTAGGAACTAAAAGGCCAAGAGTCAGCATACCAGGGCAGCTTCTGTTCAAGCATCTGAGCAATCATGAGTTGTTCTTCAGGCATATAATCATCTATTGGAACCGCTTCGTCTATCCTCATTCTCGACAAGTGATCAGCCACTCCATTTTCTACGCCTTTCTTATCTACTATCTCCATGTCAAACTCCTGAAGCAGAAGTATCCATCTCAGAGGTCTTGGTTTTGTCTCCTTCTTGGCGTAGATGTGCCTTAGTGGTGCATGATCAGTGTAGACAATGACCTTAGAACCGACTAAGTAGCTCCTGAACTTCTCAAATGCAAACACTACTGCCAATAGCTCCTTCTATGTGGTCGCGTATCTCCCTTGTGCATCATCTAGCGTTCTGCTAGCATAGTAGATCACGTGCAGCTTCTTGTCTGTTCTCTATCCTAGCACAGCTCCCACAACATAATCTGATGCATCACACATAATCTCAAATGGATACAGTTAGGAGTTTGGACAATTGGAGCAGAAATCAGAGCCTCCTTGATGAGGTTGAAGGCGTCTAGACATTCAGAGTCAAAAATGAACTCTGTCTCCTTGCAAAGCAGCCTTGTGAGTGGTCTAGCTATCTTGGCGAAATCATTAATGAATCTTCTGTAAAAACCAGCATGCCCAAGGAAATTCCTAATGTCCTTGACGTTTTTTTGGAGCTGTAGCTGCACCATCACTTCGACCTTAGCTTTATCAACCTCTATCCCATTTTGAGAGATCTAATGGCCCAAAACAATTCTTTCTCTGACCATGAAGTGGCATTTCTCCCAATTCAGAACAAGATTAGTCTCTTCACACCTGATGAGTACCCTGCATAGATTCAACAAACAAGAGGAGAAGGAAGAGCCATACACAGAAAAGTCATCCATGAATATCTCTACCGTGTCCTCTATTTAATCCGAAAAGATAGAGGTCATACACCTCTGGAAAGTAGCAGCCAGCAGGTGCATTGCAAATACCAAAAGGCATCATCTTATATGCAAACTTTCCATAAGGGCATGTGAATGTAGTTTTTTCTTGGTCATTTGGGTGTATAGGGATCTGAAAGAACCCACTATACCCATCTAGAAAACAGTAATAAGGATAATTTGCTAGCCTTTCTAACATTTGGTCAATGAATGGCAATGGAAAATGATGTTTCCTAGATGCAGAATTCAACTTCCTGTAATCTATGCACAATCTATGACCAGTTATCGTTCTAGTGGGAATTAGCTCATCCTTATCATTTTTCTCAACTGTGATACCCAAGTACTATCAGAGATAGGGTAAATCACACCAGCATCTAGCAACTTAAGCACTTCCTTCTGAACTACTTCTTTCAAGTTAGGATTCAATCTCCTCTGAGGTTCAATGCTAGAGTATGATTCGTTTTCTAGATGAATTCTATGAGTGCACAAGCTGGGTGAAATTCCCTTAATTTCATTTAGTGAATACCCATTAGCTCTCCGAAACCTTTTCAACTCAGTCAACAGCAAATGCAATTCATCAGAACTAAGCTCATCATTCATTATGACTGGGTAAGTAGAATTGGGTACTAGGAAAACGTACCTTAGTCCTGCTGGCAGTGGTTTGAGGTCTACTTTGGGCTCTTTGAGTTCTGACCAGTCATTAGACGCGACGACGCTTGGCTCGAGGTCCATATCTAGCTTAGACATCGACCTCGCACCAGGCGAAGCTTGACTCGAGGTCTTGGTCGAGTCTGTTCTGCCGTCAGAATCTCCTTCTTTGATCTGGTTAGCTCTTCAATGTATCCTGGTCCCTCTACTGTCTTGTATGAATCCATCAGCTTTTCATATTCCAAGGTCGCTACGTGGAGATACCCAGCTTCGCCACTCTTAGTTAAGGCGATTTGAAGGTGGTCTTCTACAGCTAACTCCTCAAGCAACTCATCAGCCAGCTGATCCATTTCTTCAATCCAGAAAATTTGTCCCCCTATCATTTTCTTTTTCATGGAATCCTTGATATGAAATTCCATCTTGAGGCTTTTTCCCATGTTTAGGTATATCTTTCAATTCCTGACATCAATCACTGCTCCAACTGTAGCTAAGAAAGATCTTCCTAGGATCAGAGGGTCCTTGGGCTCTTCATCCATCTCCAGTACCAGAAAGTCTGTAGGTACTTCTACATGGCCAATCCTCAGAGGTAAGTCTTCCAATATACCATAAGGAAGTCTAATTGACCTGTCAGCTAAGACCAATGAGATCTTGGTAGGCTTATACTAGTTGAAACCCATCGTCTTAGCTAGTGAAAGTGGCATGAGGCTTACATATGCTCCAAGGTTATAGAGACAACTACTGAAGGCTAATGGACCAAGGGAGCAGGGTAGAGTGAAAGAATCGGGATCTCCTAGCTTCTTAGGCACGGTCTTCTGCTGAATGATGGCGCTGCACTCGTGGCTCAGAATCCCCATTCCTTGAACTTCTCTAATTCTCTCCACCACTGCGTCTTTC